>JALHLI010000020.1:4532410-4544910 GCA_023349425.1 Anthopleura sola | reverse complement strand
ATTTCTAGTAGTTACACAAAAAAATATATCTTCAGAAAACTATTCTAATTATTATAATTTACTCGTGTAATTTTGAAAAATACGGTACTGACTTCGAGCACGTACACGGTACGACATTCCATAACAGTGAAATGGCTTCCCAAAAGAATGGTTATCGTATGAGTGAGAAACATACGGCACTGACTTACAGCACGGTCACGGTACAACATTCCATAACACTGAAATGGCTTCCCAAAAGAATGGTTATCGTATGAGTGAGAAACATACGGTACTGACTTACAGCACGGTCACGGTACGACATTCCATAACACTGAAATGGCTTCCCAAAAGAATGGTTATCGTATGAGTGGGAAACATACGGTACTGACTTACAGCACGGCTACGGGACGACATGCCATAACGTACATTGAAATGGCTTCCCATTGTCTTCGAGTAATTCATCCAATAACAAATCGTAGATAGTTCTAGATTTGCCGTATCGTTTCCCAGCTATAAGAAAGCTGCTCTATTGTCAAATTTTATTTTCCTTGATATCGATATCACACGAAAACCATTGAATTGTTGTCTTGGAACTCAGTCTCATTTCACTCATTTGAGGGGGTCGAAACGTCGCGGTCCTCAATCGTGAGACAAACGAATAAGTATCATTTCAATATTACATTTCCACGAAGAATAATATTTTTCATTCTGAGATTTTTTTTCTTTCTTTCGTTTCTATTTTATTTCATTTTTTTTTTCCATTGTAGCATTGCATTTCTTTGTATTATTCGTTTTCGTGATATGATAGAGTGCATAGCACGTTTATGACGTAACTACCAGGCTAGAACTGTGATTAGCTACTTCAAAGACATGCTAATTACTAGCCTTGGGCACATATTATCAGATATGATGTTTTCGAAAATACATTTCTAAACCGTTAAAACGATATACTTCTATATGTGGCGAAAAGCCTTGTAAAAAATCCCAAACCTTTGAGTTAGTTTACCATGGTTATGTAGATGTAAACATCAGTCTTGTCATTTTCAAAGATCCTTTCCTGACGATGGGTAAGAAAGAGACCCGAAAGCTTCGAAGTAAAAGTATTTCTAAAAACAACTATGTCGACAAAACATGTTCAAACTTTGAATATGGAATTTTACCAAACTTTATCTGTACGTAAAATATCCGGCATATTTTCTTCTGTGCTGGCATTAACTACGTATGGATATTACAACAAAACCTACATCACATTTCTTTCAAAAGCCGTATATTAAAAAACAACATTTTTTAAAAGAAATTAAAGAACGGGATCATTTTTTTTTTTATTTTTTTTTTTTAGGTTCAAAATGAGGGGTGTATCATACACAGCCGTTTTCTTGTGTCTTTTGTTGGCACTGAACGAGTTTGGACCTGCGCACTTCATGCGTATTGAGTCAAGTGTTCCTAGACTGTCAAAGAGGTCGAATAAGAGTTACTTTAGAGAAGAAGGTAAGAATTGATAATCTGCGTATAGTATTCCTTGCCTCCTTGCCTCCTTGCCTCCTTGCCTCCTTGCCTCCTTGCCTCGTCGTAGTATACATGCTGTAGAGATAATAACGCTCAATTAATGATTTATCATTCCATTATTTCAGAGGACAGAGACAATAAAGTTGACGATGAGAAGAGCACTTCTGACGCCGGAAAGCGCTCAAGTATAAATTTTGATTAATTGGCCATTATTAATTTAGATAATTAAATAATCCCCTCGCCAAAAGAACTCTGATAGATTCAAATCTATGCACTTCGAATTCGTAAAAAAGAGCACGTAAGGCACGGAATTGACGACATCATTTGTACCAATCAGAGCTCAGATGGCGACAGCGCATACTCATTTGTGAAATTTTCGGCAACGCTACTCACGGCACGGTATAGTACGTTGGCTGTACTGTGAGATTTTGGCAGTTGTACAAAATCTTCTCTAATTGAGAATTTGAGTGATCAAGGGTGATGTTCAGAGAATGCGCCGGTCTGGGGTTTTGTGTTTGATTTATGGATTCAGAATTACATGTACGTAGATTTTGTTAGACTTCTCTCTTCATTCGAGACTTTACCTCGAGATTCTCCAATTTTGCCACATCTGCAAAACCTAAATCTGTCAATTCTTGTGAGTCAGTCATGCTCTGACTTAGATCAGCCCAGAGGTTGTTTTAGGATTGGATTTGTGAGTTAGCCATGCCCTGACTTAGATCAGCCCAGAGGTTGTTTCAGGGTTTGATCTGTGAGTTAGCCATGCCCTGACATAGATCAGCCCAGAGGTTGTTTCAGGGTTTGATCTGTGAGTTAGCCATGCCCTGACATAGATCAGCCCAGAGGTTGTTTCAGGGTTTGATCTGTGAGTTAGCCATGCCCTGACATAGATCAGCCCAGAGGTTGTTTCAGGGTTTGATCTGTGAGTTAGCCATGCCCTGACATAGATCAGCCCAGAGGTTGTTTCGGGGTTCGATCTGTGAGTTAGCCATTCCCTGACATAGATCAGCCCAGAGGTTGTTTCAGGGTTTGATCTGTGAGTTAGCCATTCCCTGACATAGATCAGCCCAGAGGTTGTTTCGGGGTTCAATCTGTGAGTTAGATCAAGAGCCCAACGGTTATTTTCAGAGTTCGAGAGTTCAAGTTTAAAAACATCGCCATTAATTGATTTTTATCAAACCCACCCACAGAGCTAACATTTGACTTCATTTCTTTTAGTTGGATCAACGATTTTCAAAGCATTCAGGTTTGGATCCGATTTTTTACCTAAAGTCGCGACATTAGGTGGGATGATTTCTACAGTCTATCTGCTCATCACACAATGTTGTAACGGAAAATGGAAAAATACGTGCTCGTGGACTGACGAGTCGGAGAGTATTCGAAAAGAACTAGATATCACAGCAAGAGAGATTGATGAAATGCAGCTTGAAAGTAAGTGCCCTAGGGTGGATAGCATTAAGGGGATCTTACCTATTTGCCCGCCATGGTTGCTATGGAAAAGGTTTAAATTTAAGCTAGTCTTAACCTCATACAAAAAACCATTAGTGAAATGGATCGTTTTCTAATACATGAAATTATATGAAATTTTGGCGGCACTTTAATTTCACGATTTCACGATTAAGTGACCCTCCAATTTTCAGAAAGTAAAGAATTTAATGACCATTCAAAAGCATGGATGAAAGACGTTGTTACTGAGAACCAAGTACTAACGCCTATTGATCCTGATCAACAATGAATAATGGAACAAGTGATTTTCTATATGCAAAAGTCAAAACCAAGGAACTAGCGAGTTTTCAAAGGGATTTGTGCATATTTGGAAACAAATTATGAATAATTTATTCCATGAAATCGCGAAATTAAAGTGTCGCCAAAATTTCATGTAATAAGGTATGTTTGATGACGCCATCACTTTTTAAAAAAATAGTGCGCATTTGGTTGGTTTAACCCAAAATACGCAAAATCATAAGCTGTCGTAAATAGAAACAAAGTTAAGCATTATTTTTGAAAAAGTTGGAAAAGCCAGGCTACCACGTCAAGTTGAATATTTTAAATCGAAATATTTTCGCCAGAAATTCCGAACAACAGAGCTAACCTCTGTGAAAAGTAGGGGTATTATAAATATAAGCGTATTGATAAAAGTATAAAAATATCAAAGTATTGGAATTAAAATAGTATTTTAATATTTATCATTTTTTTATACCAGTGGATAATCTTCAAACTAATTTGCAATCTGCCAAAAGCGCCTTCGACGACGTCGTGGTGAAGATGAATGAAATCGGTAAAGCATCAGGTGAACTGCTAGAAAAACTGGACCCCCAAATGGAAACAGTACTGAACAAAACCACTGACGAACTAAAGGTAAGGATAGCACTAGCACTAGCACTAGCACTAGCACTAGCACTAGCACTAGCACTAGCACTAGCACTAGCACTAGCACTAGCACTAGCACTAGCACTAGCACTAGCACTAGCACTAGCACTAGCACTAGCACTAGCACTAGCACTAGCACTAGCACTAGCACTAGCACTAGCACTAGCACTAGCACTAGCACTAGCACTAGCACTAGCACTAGCACTAGCACTAGCACTAGCACTAGCACTAGCACTAGCACTAGCACTAGCACTAGCACTAGCACTAGCACTAGCACTAGCACTAGCACTAGCACTAGCACTAGCACTACCCCTGCCCCTGCCCCTGCCCCTGCCCCTGCCCCTGCCCCTGCCCCTGCCCCTGCCCCTGCCCCTGCCCCTGCCCCTGCCCCTGCCCCTGCCCCTGCCCCTGCCCCTGCCCCTGCCCCTGCCCCTGCCCCTGCCCCTGCCCCTGCCCCTGCCCCTGCCCCTGCCCCTGCCCCTGCCCCTCGCGATAACATTAGGACTTGTGTTTTTAATATTTCAGTTGATGATTAAAGACAAACAAAAAATCGGAGAAAAAGTCAAATACATCGATATAGAAACAAAGTACTTTACAGCAATGGACGCTGTCCTAGGGATAGTTGTGCCTGTTTTTACTACTATCATACCAAGTATCCCAAAACTGACCAAGTGGGCAAAGACTCGTATGGGACGTTACAAAGTTTATGAGGTATCTTTTATTGTTATATATTTATTTTATTTTATTTATTCAATCACAACAGAGCAACCTGCAACTAGGTGAAGACCCATAGAATTTTTGTAGAAAAACTGTAGAATCAGTCCCCTTCACAATTCCCTGCGCCATCTTGAAAGGTAGCCGGGCCTTTGCTTTGAAGCGAGACGAACGGTGACCTTGTAATGATAGAAACATGTGAATAATTGTCCAAGGTGTTAAAAAAGGTCTCTATCATTGTAAGCTCACCGTTCGTCTCGCTTCGATGCAAAGGCGCGACTACCTTTCAAGATGGCGCAGAGAATTGTGAAGAGGACCATAATTTCTTTTAGCGAGTATGGGACTTGGCTTTGTAAACAAATAGACAGGCTTAGAAAGAAGAAATTGGTATGGATTTACTCACTTTGTTGCTCTTCTTTTTGATCGATCGATCGTCGTTCATTTGTTTGTTTATCATATAGCTTGACCACTCCGTTGACGCCAAAGCCATCCAAGCGCCAGAAATCAGTGACGCAAAATACCAATCTAGTAAGAGCTGGTTTGGTAAACAATTAAAGGGAATCACTTTCAGGATCGATAGCACTAAGTTCGAGCTTAAAACAAAGTACGGCAAAGCTTACAAAACTTTCGAGCGAGTGAAGGACTACTTTGGCGTAGTGTTTGGTTACGCCAGCACAGGTAAGGACACAGGGAGCCCATTAGGCTCAGGATTAAGGATAAAAAAGTGATATATATACAGTGATATCTGGTATCAAATTTAAGAAAGTAATGTCATCCAATCAGAATTGAGAATATTTGCAAAACTGAGGTGTCACCCATAGTAGATGATAGTTAAGGCACTAGGCCATGTGGGATAGGCTCAGAGATAATAATATGCGTAATGGATAAATTGCGAGCCTTGATGTTTCTAGTTGAACTGGCTCATTTTTCAGTCGACTTGAAGTTGTCAAAGGCCTAACGGCAGTCTTCTTCAGTTGCTCACATTAAGGCTCGCAACTTATCCATTATACATATTGTCACCCATAGTAGCCTACTCACTACAATTAGAGAAGAACACTGCTTCGTCGCTAGTTGTTTAGGTATTGTTTAGGATTTGTGCTCCAGACTTTGGCGAAGTGTTTGGTTACGCCAGTACAGGTAAGGGCACAGGGAGCCCATTAGGTTCAGGATTATAAAAAAGAGCGTTGTCACAGACTATATACAGTGATATCTGGTATCAAATTTAAGAAAGTAATGTCATCCAATCAGAATCGAGTTTGTTTAGGTATTGTTTAGGATTTGTGCTCCAAATATATTCTGTAGTGTGGGTATGAATTCCATGGCTCCGTTATTCCCTGACAACTGACAGCTGGTAAATCCCCAGCCCGCCTCCATCCAGACCCTCATACATTTTCTGTCCTTTATGAAGGACACTTTACTCGCAGCTTACACAATGTTTATAAACGTTTGAAACACAGAAAGGTTTTAGTGGATTTCTCTAACATAGAGAATATTTGCCAAGCCTTCAAAGGGCCCTGGAACAAGGTTGTCTTTACTCTGTTCTAACTTATTGCATGCCAATTTCTCGAATAGCATATTCAATTTATTCAATTACCAAGAAGTTCGAAAGATGCGACAATGCATATGAACAAGCTGAGAAGGGCGTCAAAGAAATGAGAAAAGCCAAGAAGAAGATGAATGAGATATACAGTGCTGTTAAGGAGGCTAGAAAACAGCTGTATGAGGTGAGTGACTCTTTCGCCTCGTTCATCTTTGTTTATCTAACAAGACCCTATAAAAAATCTGTATGTTTTGAAAATAAATTTGAACAATTATCACGACATGCGCAAGCGCAGTTGGACTTTTTCCGGTTAGTTAACCTCTTTATATTTGGATATAACAAAACATTCAGTCATCTTTAAAGTACTATCTGCACTTGCGTATGTTTTTATGCTTATGCTTGAGTCGCTAGTGTGATAATAAATTAAAGTAAATCTTTGCGATCCATCTCCTCAAATTCTGTGAGATATATGACTTTTAAGACTCGAGCGAGGGCCGCTTGAATTACAACAACAATCCTTTTCGCGCTTAGTTTTTCGTACAGCTGGAAAGCTCATCAGGTCATGATTTTTCAACTTTCATTCAGCTCAATATGGGATGAGTGAAAACAATGAATAATTTACGCATACACACTAAAGCGAGATTCGTTTACAGTAGTACACTGTTTCCTCTTGGGATATATTTAAAATTAAACCTCTTTAGGTATATCCATTAATTACCTCGAACCTCGGCAATAAGCCTAGTAAGTAACTAACTCTTACATATCAACGCGCGCAACAAATTTCATTGTTGCAAAGAGTAGGAAGAGCTTGTACTTCTGCAATTAAGTAGCGCAACCAAACTTTTGTTGCAGAAGATGGTAATACCACATTCATTCTGCAACGCAACGCCACAATGTTGCGCGACAAGTTGCACGATTTTGTATTAATGTTTCAAATTTTTTTCCCCTTCTTAATAAAGATACGTGATTCGCTGAAAGCCAACCTGACCGACGGAGTGTTTTTGACTGACCTCAAAGAGCTGAAAGACAACCTAGAGTTGATCAAACGTGATGGTATAGACCAACAGTTCCGGGACGTCCTTACAGCTATGGGCAAGTTTATTACAGAGGCTCCAGAGTCCCAAGATGATACCGAGTTTGCAATTCTCATGCGAAATTTATACGAAAAGCTATATCTTCTACCACAGTACTACAACTGCTACACTGATAAAGTCGCAGTTATAGAGTAAGTAATATCACAAAAAAACTGTTGTGATGTTTTCCCATAACAGACCATGTCATTGCCAAGAGCGTCATTTCTAAAATACATATACACCTGTTTCAAAAAAGGTTGTCGCAGCTTAAAGCAACAAGCGACAAGCGACAAGCAACAATGCACGACCACCTGCAAATAATGCTTTGATTAGCTGAAGATTCGTTACAACACTTAATGAATCGATTTAAAATTGCAGCCTACCATTACCATAAATAAGGAGTAAGATACAGATGTTCTTTGCAGTCTTATGTTGTTGCTTGTTGCTTTCATCTGCGACAACCTTTATAGAAGTTATTTTTTAGGGAGGAAAGCCCTCGAAGCATAGGAGGGAACCAACAAGCAACTCTACTCACATACGATACATAGCACGGCAGGACTCGAACCCGGGTCGCATTGGTGAGAGGCGAGCGCTGGGATCATAAGGGATTGTGGGAAGACTGCGGAAAGGAGCATTATTCAAAATTAATCCTTTTTGTTTAGCACTGTTTTACGAAAATGCCAAAGAGGGGACCAAGGTATAAAGATTCTTAATGAAGATGCAAAGGAAGTTCTAGATAGAGACTGGGAACACTGTGAAAAGCTGATAGGGATGAAACCGGTAACTGATGAATCCCTGGAAGAACTCATAGAAAAAGACTCAGCTAAGAAGAACTATAATAAGATTTGTGAGCTGAATAGCGCTGATAGAAAAGCCGCCGTATGCATTAACAAGTGCAGCTCAAGGGAGGACGCCGAGAGCACTAATATAGCCAAAACCTTGAAGGTCCCAGTCGATGTGGTAAATATATTTATACTCATATGTCCAAAATCATTGTCAGGTTCAAAAATATAGAAAGTCTCTTTTGATTATACTGGCGATTTTGAGATGATTTCATATGCGATTTTTGAAACGATTTTTGCGGCGATTTGGGTCATAGTCAAAGATAGAAAGAATAAATTAAACTCGTTGAGTTTTACTCAGGACACCAAGATGATCTGGGAAATGTCTCTTTAGAAGCATAAGACAACATTTATTATATTTTCAAAAATCGCCACAGAAATCTCAGCAAAAATCGCCAGCGTAAACTGGCCTGAACATAGAAGCTGTGACCGGAATGATAAATATTAAAAAAATTCACAATTTGGTAGGGTTACTAGAGTCACACAGAGTAATTTTCATCTGGACCTTTCTAGATCGAATTATAAGATTTGGAAGCTGATTTTTGCGGAGGGAGGAAAACCGGAGAACCTGGATAAAAACCCTCCAAGCACAGGAGATAACAAACAAACTCTACTCACATACGACTCCGAGCCCGGCGGGACTCAAAACACGCCACCCATGCTTCCTATAAAGTAGGCAAACTTTCTATCTCTTCATTCGAAGCTCAGGCATCTACAACAATGGGTGTTTTCTATTTGTCCAGAAAAGCTGTAATATCGGTTGGAATACAAATGGAAAAGTCCCTTTTTCGGCCGGGATTTACAATGGAATAAAGTGGAACACATTTTAAGCTTGTCCAATTATTCCTGTTTGTACGAATCAACTAGAATTGTCTGAACCATTTGAGAATTTGAGGTTTTTCTGGATAAATGGAAAACAGCCCAGCGGTGCAGCGAGGACCCAGGATCTGGAGGGGCACGTGGCTGCCCCTCCCTACACCAGTGGCATTGACATCATACATTAAAGAAAAAACGGCTCCATCCGAAAATTTTAAGGGGGGGGCCGCCCTCCCTTGCTACCCCAACGAAACTTCCATATATCGGTGTTCTCGAGAATCATTCTCTGTCATTTGATTCGAAATTGATATTTGCTTATTTTACTCTCACAGGTTGAAATTCTTCTCAAAGACTGTAAAGTATGCGAGAATGTTAAAAGGAATGTGTGTTATTTAAGAAGATTAGGTGCTCCAGATACAGACCTCCATGAAGAAAACTACCCTCAGTTCACATTGAAGGAGATACAAGACATCGTCTGCCCCTGACCAAATTTAACGGTATTTTCAGGTGTAGTGTGTGTTTTTGGGGGAGAAGGGGGTTGGAGATTGTGAAAAACGTTCATAAATTATTATTATTTACGAATCCATCGAGATTCAGTTTTGGTTTGTTTGTGTGAGTTTTGGCCTGTAAATAGTTACTGTGCGCTTCGCTACAGAGGCTTTGCACCACCACGTGATGGCAGCCATAAAATTAAATTCTGACGTCATCTGTGCGCTTCAATATTTTGTATGAACAACAATTGTACATTGAATATATCTTTATTACACTTTAAATGACATTCGCTTCTCAAAAGAGTTCCCTTCACAGTTCCCTGCGCCATCTTGAAAAGTAGGAGAATGGGTTGGAGAAAAAAATATAGATATATATCCTTAGCTTGGAATTATATTAAGATTATTTCACAGCGATAAATGGTACCTTTTCTTCTTGTTCTTACAGATATGATGAATGGAAAGAAAAGAAAATGGAATGAAATAAAGCTACAAAAGAAAATGGAATGAAATAAAGCTACTTGGAGATACGAGTTGAATGAATGCTAGTGCTAACTAACATTCATCTTTAGAATCAATAAAGGACTTCACTTATCAGTACTGTGTTATTCATTTCTTTGTATCAATTACGAAAACCTTCAAAAAAAAAATCATATTTTGTCCAACCCTGAAACAACCTCTGGGTTGATGCGTACGAGTGTACTTCGTTCGTCAATTTTATCGATGAACTGGAACAACCTCGAGCTCTGGGCTGATCTAAAACAGGGCACATGGCTAACTCACAGTTTGAACCCTAAAACAACCTCTGGGCTGATCTAAGTCAGGGCATGGCTAACTCAAAGATAGAACCCTGAAACAATCTCTGGACTAATCTAAGTCAGGACACAGCTAACTGTCACAGATCCAACCCTGGAACAACCTCTGGGTTGCTTTAAGTCAGGGCATGGCTATCTCACTGATTGAACCCTGAAACAACCTCTGGGCTGATCTAAGTCAGGGCATGGCTAACTCACAGATCGAACCCTGAAACAACCTCTGGACTGATCTAAGTCAGGGTACCGCTCACTCACATATCGAACCTGCTTTCAATTATTTTTCTTATTCAAATGTTCGAACTTATTTGGGAGTCGTAAGAGATTATGGTGCTAATAAGGCCAACAAGAGGAACTACGAAAACTGGGATTCTGAGGTCCTCTTTATATGAAGTGGGCCGAGATCTCGGTTCAGCCTACATTCTTCGTAAGAACTTCATTGGGTTTATACATTGGAGGGCGGGCAGGAAACATTCTCATATGAACGAGCCAGCCGGGATAACCGGGCTGAAATATTTTATACGGCGCATGCGAAATAATCGCTGACCAAAGCAAACATGGCCAGGAAACATTCAAACATGGCGGAAGGTAGCTGTACTGAATAAATTAGAGAAAAAAAATTCGTTGGGAGACAAGGATTGTAGAAGATTTGACCGATGTGATCATTGATATATTCGAACGATGTTACATGTTTTATCCCGGTAAGACGGCTGCATGGCTTTTCTCAAGATATAAACGACAATAAAATTTCATCTCGGCAGAGCTGCGGGCCATCAAGCTTACCGAGCTGGTCCGCCACCAGAGTAGTGGTACCTAGAAGAATTGAAGATTCCTAGAATCAAAATAAAGTAAAATAAAGCAGAAACAAAAACAACGTATTAAAGATTTATGAAAAAAAATTATGAAAAAATTTTATGAAAAAATTACATGAGCAAATTTTATGTAAAAAATTACATGAAAAAATTTTATGAAAAAATTACTCGAATTTGATATTGGCTTGGACCAGTTCAAGGACAGGTTTATGAAAAAAATTATGACAAAATTTTATGAAAAAATTACATGAACAAATTTTATGTAAAAAATTACATGAAAAACTTTTATGAAAAAATTACTCGAATTTGATATTGGCTTGGACCAGTTCAAAATTAATCAAAAGAGTTTAATAAGATACAATTTAGTAAAAAATAAAAAAATTTAGAACATTCGGTTAAAAAAACACCAACCAAGAGAAGGATTCAAAATACAAAATAGCATAATAAAATTTAAGCAGGTGCGAAACAAAATTAATGGTATTGTCGTGTTAAAATTTAAAAGACACAAACGTCGATCCCGAGTTATTAATCTATCATTCTAGTTTTTTATCGCTTGGCTAAAGAACAGGTGGATCGCTGGCTATACAAACAGTATTCACTTGGTACTTAGCTGGTGAAATGACAGACTTAGGGTGACTTATTCTATCCATCACTAGTTACATGGTCGTCGCGCGGAGATACGAATTTTATCTTCGAGTGTTGATATTATCTCTCATGAGTGAGCGTACCGAAGAAGATAAAATTCGTATCTCCAAGCGACCATGTAATGTTCTGTTTATTATATGAAATCTTCAATGAAAAATAATGGAGAATTTGAGACTTGCTGAGCAAAAAGTCGAAATTTGACACCACCAGTGTTGATATAAATCGTATCCCCACTGGCCACTGGTGGGAGTGGGGATATCAATTTTATCATTTTGATGTCACTCAATATCACACTCTATTTCATATAATAAAATGTATGGTATACGACGTTTGGATGTAAAAAACCTGAGGGATCCTTCTCAAAATTATCTTGCTTGCGAAGCAAACATTGAAATACAAAAGAAATGCCACAAATTCCATCGAGAAAAAGTGTAATTTCTTTTATATCAGTTCCATGTTAACCTCACTTCAAAGATGATTTTGAGAAGGGTCAATGGTCAAGCAAAAGATAAATAAATCACAAGTAAAGTATATAGCAAAATAAAGCCTTTGTCAATAAACCGAGGAAAAAAGCTATAGTTTTTTTTCTGAGTACAGATGAATATATACTCTATTTCTGAGTATCGTTTTACATGCGTAGCCCGTAATTTTATTTTTTCCTTTGACATTGGTTTCCGTCGAAACATTGCTTTTATCTTTTTAACATTAAATACAGTTTTTTTAAGTCTTTTTCTTTATACAAATTTCCACGTATTATTCCAAGATTTTATCCTAGTATTAGTATTTAGTAATTAGTATTTGACTATAACTAATGAATTAACGTTGTCGCTGAAAGAAGCCTAAATCCTATCACCTATCTTTTGTTTACTAACAAACTTCACTGTAGGCTATCTAAGAATTAAA
>JALHLI010000020.1:4517410-4527410 GCA_023349425.1 Anthopleura sola | reverse complement strand
AGTCATAATCATAATCATAATCATAATCACAAGACGAAAAGATTCCTATCTTTATGACGATCGTTATGATTATGATTACGATTTGCGGTTCACACGTCTCGTTACGATTATGACTATAATTATGACTACGACTACGACGCCGCGTGAACCAGGCTTGATTGTAAACTATGGAAAAATTTCAACATTCTCATTCGTTATTGAAGCAATATTCATGTTTCGGCTTGCAAAAAGAATTCTCCAGACGCGGCACACTAAGATCAATGTGTTTTGACTTACAGACGCCAGTAATCCATTTTCTATTGCTATGACAACAAATCCAACTGTACAGTGGTATTCAGCAGGAAAATCATCTAGGTGTGTTACTGAAAGATACGTATTCTGTTGCTGAAACCATAATCTTGCAAAACAAAAAGCCTCCCATCATCAGTAACCGCAACGTCGACGTAACGACATAAACCAAACTTCTCCTGTTCTTCACCAAACGTACTCAGAAACCTCCCATCCAAAGAATAAATCTGAATACCAAGTCCCTTACAATCACTTACAAGAAGGTTGTTATCACTATCAATCGTAAGGCCACGCGGTCGAAGCTCAACATGAGGGTCGCTCTCTTTCAAGCCTATGTTGTACAAAAACGAGCCATTATCGTCAAATACCTTCACAACGCTTCCATCAGCGTACGACACGAAAAACCGACCGCGGTCGTAAGTTATATAAGCTGGAAACCGACCATTTTCAGTGTTGTTGAAATGCCTAATGAGCTTGCCGTTGTCCGAGAAAAGCTTGACTCCTGGAGCTTGTCCTCCGCTACAAACAGCGATGTTACCTTTCTCCGTCACGCATATTCCCTGTGGGTTTTCTACCTCGTCTTGTCCAAAACCCAAGATGATTTCTTTCTCTTTGGAGTATATTTGTATACGATTATTTTCAGTATCCGACACCAGGAGATTGTTCTCGGAGTCGAAAGTTACCCCCGAGGGCCACCGCATACCGCCTTTTTGGCTACCCACTGAGCCGAATTGACGAATAAACTTAGGCTGTTTTCCGTGGCAGTCATAAAGCTGAATTCTATGGTTACCGCTGTCCGCAACCGCAAGCTCACCGCAGCCGTTCGTTGCTATGGCGCGAGGTTGTTGAAAAAGCTGCTCGTTCCCGCCAGATCCAACAATATCCAAGAGTTTGTATCGTTCGCCAACTTGGAGCCGGAACGGACTTCCCTTCATGTTCTTGTCATTTATTAACACGGTAATATCATGGCTTCCGATTAACTGTGGAATAAAATTCACAATATACCGGCCATCCTTGCGGTCATCAATATCCGCGTTGATAAAAACGTTTCTTGGGTCACGGATATTGACTGTCACGTTGTCGCCTTTTGCGTGACACATTCTTCCAGACGTACTACCTGTCACGACAGTAAACTGTGACTGATGGTTAGGATGACCTTCATGTAAACCCTTTCCTTCGACTGTAGAGCTTTGTATATCAGTTGGACTCACATGGACTCTACCTAGTTTACTCCTTTGAACCACCTCGTCGACCTTCTTATCAGTAACGTAAGAAATCGTGACAACTTCCGGTGTCTTCATCGACGACTCTTGCGTGACTTTTTCTAATTCGTCGCACCGTCTCGTTACAAATGAAAATGTTTGTAAAATCTCAGAATCTAAATTCCTTTGAAGAACTGAATGAGAAAATTCTATACATTCATTCATCTGGTTCATTTGATTTTCAAATGTCTTTCGTTGTGACGAGAATTTACGGCTGTGTTCTTTGTGAATGTTATCGAGTTTCACCATCATCTGTAGTTCATGACTTTTTAATGTCTCGATTAGTGATTCAATTCTCATTTGTATCTGCCGTCTCACCGTGTTTACATTTCTATCTAGCAACAGTGCTGCATCGTTTGCTCTTTTAACTTGTCGCTCACAAATAGGAATTCTAGATTTTAGCTTCTTAATACCTGAAGATAACTGAGGCTTACGAGTTTCCGAGGCTTGGCTGAGCGGTGTGAAAGAATGTCCTTGATGCGTCGAAAGTGCACATTTATGACAGATACATGTGTTGCAATCGTTACATAGGAGTTCAAACGCCTGTTCCTCGTGGCCCTGTTCGCCACATGTTAGCGGCTTTCGTAATAAACTCCTCACGTCGCTAGGTTGAAATTTATCCAAGCGAACAACTCTGTGCTCCTTTAAAATCTTTACCAAGCAATGAGCCTTGAGGCACTCCGTACAGAGGAATTCCCCACAGTGGAAACAATAGCTAACGACAGAGGAATGCTTGTTACAACTCCCACAACTTGCCGACAAATCTTGAGGATTTTCCAACAGTCGTAAATCCAATAAACGTCTATGATACAAAGATGGTGGCAGAGTGTCGGGAGTGTAGGGCTCGGGAAGCTCGACACCTTTAGGGCATTTTGGACACTGAAGAAAATCCTTTCCTTGGCGATTTCGAACCAAATCCTGCACACATTCAGCACAAAATGAATGTAGACATGGCAATATTTTAGGATTTTTGAAAGGCCTGGAGCAAATTGGGCAGTTGGATTCCTCTTGGGCATCACGAAGCAATGATTCGGTGTCGGTCGAATCATCATTCATTGCCGCCATTTTGTTTAGTGGTGAGACGAGAGGGAGTGGACCTAGCCTTGGGCGGGAGTGACTAAGCGTTCAAGTATCTCACAGAATGATATTGTGCAACAGAGACGGGTTTGTTATTCTGCGGTCTTCCAGCTGGTTAAAAGATAAGCTACTATTGATTTCTTTTAATTGTGTAAAAATTTTATCTTTTAAATTAAAAATCAAAACACAAAAGTCAGCAACAAAGAAGCTATAAAACTATTCACATAAGCTCAATATTAAGTCATTTAAAGTCTTATTCAAATATAGAATTTTTTCAATGTTTGTACAAGAAATAATTCGACGTCACGAGTAGCATGACTGCGTGACTCGTTAAGTCACGCAATACAACATCCCGCTGTAAACGTTGAATTTGACATTGATCTTTAAAAAAACTCATACAGAATTGAAAAATTATATATCAAGTTTCTAATATAATGCCTAAATAGTGCATCTTTGATCTTATTCTTATTTTAAGGACCACGCGATCCTGGTTTCTATTGATTTCTTTAGAATGATATCGCTAAACCACATCTAATCACAAGCTGTTATCTGTTTTGACTCATACTTCGTATATAGAATATAATTCGTTTTTTAAACGTATGTATAGATGGAACATACACAAAATACGCGCGAAAAAAATTTCCTAAATTTTTTAGTACAAATTGCAAGATTTATACACCAAATCAAAATATAGCGACCAATTTGAAAAACTATTGTTCTGGACTGACTAGCCTCTCATACATGTGAAAACGCATTTATATTTCTACTTGAACGCAAGGATAGTCAGTCCAGAACAATAGTTATCCAAATAGGTCGCTATATTTCGATTTGTTGTATACTTTGTGCACTATACGGCTTGCATGGCCATACTTCTTTTTCTTCATTTTTTTCTTCTTCTAATTTTGAAATAAATTTCCATTTCATGTTTCTGTTCTTGTTAAAAAAATAGATAACTATGATACATTTCTTCCTAAATAATTCAGTGGGGAGGGACGGGTGGAACTTAGCTATCAAACATGTTAATGACATTTTTACACGTGAATATGGGACACAGAAAACCATTTGACTGTCAACGAGATAATTCATGTGACATTGCTATGGCAACGAAATCAATTCAAATGTTAATCATAAGTCACGAGACATTACTAATTGCAATCGTTTTATCAGTGAAAGACTAGTTACGAGGAGAAAGTACTTGTCGGGACGTTAGGTTGTTCGCTTAAAGGGGCTCTTTGACGAAAACGCCCCAATTTTTGAAAGTCAAATTTTTAAGGAGAATATGACTGATCAGTTAAGATCATAAAAACCAGATTGGCAAAAATTTTAGCCTGGGAGCCTCGCATTTTTTAAAATTTGGTTTAAAAACTAAAAAAGAATAGGGTTAATTACTCAAAATTTAAATGTTAAAATAATTGATAATTTTTATAACAGTTCGTTTATAAATCACTGATTTGGGGGGGGGGTTAGGACAAAGTCTAAGCTTCCGAAAATACCGTGACCCCTGCCCCCCCCCCCCCCCCCCCCCCAGACACACACACACTTATAAATGAAAGCCCCCTTAGTGTTAAAGATCGCACTCTAAATAGAGATTTGCCATTTAAGGATTTTTTAAGCTAGCTGGTCGCTTAATAGAGGGTCGATCTATCGTATCACTGAATTATTATTAATGTGCTTGTGTGACGCTTAGAAATAGACCATGGGTGACCACAAAACATTAGAAAACAAACACTAGAGACTACGATAAAATCCTAATGGCAGCTTGCGTGACCGCAGACTACCACACGCGACGCCAACGACAATACTATATACCCCTTGTTTGTTTGTTTGTTTTTGCCTTTATTATAGAATAAGAACTAAAGAAAAAAACAATTTATTGTAAATATAGTATAGATTTAACATTCTCTGTTACGTATGAATGAATCCCTTAGTTACTGGTTAATCTATTTACGGACCTTCTCAAAAAATATTCGTACTTTCTTATTTCGAATTTTATATCATCCTTTCCTTATTTAAATAGACCCAACATATTTGAAAGTAATGTCATTTCAAGAGAGTTTTAACATCATTGATTTTGTTCGCAAGAACAACACTACTGAAAACAAGTTATAGTATTAGTGGTCAGTAGTTTATCTGCCATACAAGAGGCATGGCACAAATGGAGCAGCCGCTGCCCCTATGAAGTTCTCGGGCTCTTTCTTTTCAGGCTGCAGCTTGTCTAGTCCAGAATTGCGTTTGTTTTGGAGAGATTCTTCCATTTCCTGTAAGGATTGAGAATAAAATGACATGTAGGTCAAATTCTGATTACTAAAAAACCTTCAGTTTGATCGAATTCTGGCTAACTAAAAATATTGTATCACAAACAACTACACAGAATTTTTTGAAGAATACTGTTTTCACAGGACAGTAACTAACAATAGAAAAAACACTATTTTTTTACGATCAGAGTTTCAAATTCTGAGGATTTTATTTTTAGGGGGCTAATTTGTTGAGCTTGTGGGACATGGCAACAGTAACTAAGGGGAGTTCTAGTCGGAACCATGAACTAAACCGGCTTACGTTTCATGATTTCTCTTACCTTAATTCGGTCAAATAATAGAATGAACAGATGAAGCAAACACATGATGGACATCAGTAGAGACATCACAAGAAATTCGTTTTGAACACCATAAGCTTCGATGACGAAACCGCTGATGAGTGCCCCTGTTGCCATGCCAACGCCCCAGTACACTCCGTGCAAGATGCTTTGGATCATCTTGGTAGCTTCTGTTGAATGAATGGAAATATTGTCAGTCTTATGCATTGTGACTCACATTGCTTAATGCTTGGTTGTGTAGGACAACAATGGACCAAACTAAATGGGTGTATTGCTTATACAATGCTCAAGGGAATGGTCACATGGTCTGAAATGGGACAACATTGAGGCAAGCTGAATGGGTCTATTGCTTATAAAATGCTCAAGGGAATGGTCACATGGTCTGAAATGGGACAACATTGAGGTGATGCTGAATGGGTCTATTGCTTGTACAATGCACAAGGGAATGGCCATGGGGTCTGAAATCAGGGACAACATTGAGCCTAGCTGAATAAGTCTATTGCTTATACAATTCTCAAGGGAATGGTCATGTGGTCTGAAATGAGACAACATTGAGCCTAGCTGAACTATTGCTTATACAATGCTCAAGGGAATGGTCATGTGGTCTGAAATGAGACAACATTGAGGCAAACTGAATGAGTCTATTGCTTGTACAATGCTCAAGGGAATGGTCATGTGGTCTGAAATGGGACAACATTGAGGCAAGCTGAATGGGTCTATTGCTAATACAATGCTCAAGGGAATGGTCATGTGGTCTGAAATGGGACAACATTGAGGCAAGCTGAATGGGTCTATTGCTTATACAATGCTCAAGGGAATGGTCATGTGGTCTGAAATGGAAGAAGATAATATACCTCTCCAATTGTTATTCATACAAATTGGAAATGGGTCATTTTCTGCCTTTTTTAATGGTGAATGGTAAATAAATTCAAGACATTCATTTTAACACTAACCTTCAGGGGCTTGGATATACACAGCAGAAACGGACCACATGCCCCCATAAGTCAGCCCCTGGACCATCTCCATCGGTAGAATGAGCCATGGTTTCTTCAGAGACCCATACATCAGAAAACGAGCTGTGTAGCATGCAAGAGCGATGCAGATTGTTCCTTGATGTCCAACACCTTGATCAAGGTAGGGTGCCAGGAAATACATCACAACTTCTGATATACTATGTATCAGGATGATAAGGGCAAAGAGGGTTGGTGTCCCACCCATATCTTGCAAAAACCAAAACAGAAAAGAAATCTGCAGGCTGTGAGCAAATCCTGTGAAGAATATCGTAAATAGAAAAAATCCATAACGCGGTGACTTGAAGATCTTGAGAGTCTCAAGAAGTTTTACTCCATTGCCATTGGTCTCGGCTGTTTGGAAGTCGAAGAACAGGCTCACAAACACTGTAGCACCGATAGCAATAAGAAAGATGTAAAAGCAAGGAAGATAGTTTATAGTGTCTGTGTATGGGCAGAATGAGGAGTATGACACCCATACAGCAACTAAGATCGCAGCGAGTCCCAAACCAAAGAATCCAAAGAGCCTCTGTGTTCCATAATCACTGTTTGATCCTGCAAGTGATTGGATAACAGCACTGTCTGCTATCATAGGCGTTGGTGATGTAATGATCTCTGTAAGGATGACTATTACGATTAAAGTTCGTAGGATCCAATAGTTGTACTGTACTCTGAAGTCCTCAGTTGGTTTAGGGCTCTTGGAAATTTTTCCATCTTGAAATGCTCCAAGGTGCTTTTGTTTTTTAGTTAATTCAATTAATTTTGGCTGAGAGCCGTCATCATTAACGTCCTCGTTCAAGAATGCTCTTTGTTGATGATTTCTTTCCTCTTTAGATAATATTTTTGAGCTGAAATCTTGAACTTTTTCCTTATTGTTCAACCTTGGGGAATCTATTTCTGAACGTGTTTCTAAATTAGACTGTTTGTACGATTTTTTGTTAGCCAAGTATGAGTTTACATTTTCACTTGCAGCGTTGCTGTTCTGTCGCAAATCTTCCTTTTTCTTGTCCAAGTCTCTTGATCTTAAAATTATTTTTCTTGTATCACCATTTTCTATATTATTATTCAACTTATATGTTTGAACAAGGTTTTTATTTGTGTACAAACGTTTTCTAGGCGTCGCTTGTCCATTCACTTGTGACCGTTCTGAGGACCCAACAATTCTTCGTGATTCTTTATTTATCTTCTCCTTCGAAGGATCACTTCTTCCTTCATCAAGAATTATCTCATCATATACATTTCTACGAATTCTGTTCTCATTTAGATAATATTGTGGTTGGGACTCAAGCACTGTATTTCGTAACTCCCATTCTCGCTTTTGAACCAAAGACGAATTCAAAAGATTGGATAAGTTTGTTGAATTTACACTCGGAATAGCTGTGGCGAACGTGTGGTTAGCATTGAGGCCATAGCATGGTATGTCAGAAGTGTAGACGAGAGTTTGTCCATAATATCCAATTAGCCAACCGAAAATTGAAATAAAATACACAGCTTTAGGTCTGCTGTATTTGTCCGTGATCATTTTCCAAAGTGGTAAACAAATTAGCTTTACGGTTGGTCTCAGAGCAAGCAAAATTCCAACCTGTCTTGGAGTAAGCCATAGTTGCTTGTAGTACAAGCTGAAGAATGGGAACAGCGCTCCTAAAGCGGTGTAGAAGAAGAAGTAGAACAGTTTCGAAACTACAAAACCTCTATCTATTTCTTTTACCTTCCCTAGAAGTCTTTTATGAACGCTCTGTTGGTTTGCAGTGTTTTCAGGACTTCTTGGCGGGCTTTCGCTCTCGATTTTCTTATAAGAACTCGGAATCATCTTCGGAAAACTTTAAAGAAACTTCCAACTTCCATTTTTTATCGATCCCAAAGCTTTTACAGCATTTTTTTAGCGATGTTTTTGAGCATTTCAATCCATTTTTTAGAGCCTAAAATTGCTGTGAATATGTTGTTCTCATTGTCACAGACAAATGGCTTATATTTGAATATTTAAGTGATTTAGAACTAACCTTGTTTCCTGGAGACAAAAGGAGCAGCCAGGTATGACAGATGTATGCGCAAATATTACAGAAACCACAGGGAGCCCACAAACATTTATCTAAGCAGGATTTCTTCAGTAAATATAAAGGGAACATAGTCAAAACAATGGTTTCAGAAACGTTGTATTTTACATTCATAAATTCGTACAAAATCCATGAGAGTTTATAGGGAAAGCAAGAACGGGTGGCGTAGCGGTGAGAGCGCTCGTCTCTCACCAATGCGACCCGGATTCTTCGAGTCCCACTGGGCAGGGACCTTTAAGGATCCATTCATGATTGTTCCACGCTGTGATATATACAACAGCGAAAACCTAGCAGTATATTTAAAAATGCACTTATAAGATAATAATATGATAATTAATGATCTCTTTCAATGCCTAGACTTTTATAAAACCAAATGTCGGGTTTTTTTTTCGATAAATTATTTTTATTATTTTTTATTGGTAAAAAAAATTCGTATTTTATGCGATCCAAACCCCCTTCATTTAAAATTCAAATGAACAAAAGTGCAATAGTCTTGAAGCAAATTCCATTATTAAAGTAATTTCACCCATTTCTTTAAAATTATCTTTTCAATGTACAACTGAACTGTTAAAAATTCGTCCGGTAAACCCAGTTTAGTATTATCAAGGGAATTGAATGACACGTGGTTGAAATAGGAAAACATTAAGCTCAAAGTAGAGGGTCGATCTAATCTATGCTAAAATATAACACGTGATGAAAGAAGAATGCGCATGCGCAAGTTAGACAAATAATTTCAAAAGTCTCCACAGGTATCCCAACATATTTTTGCCTGAATTTTGCTGCAATAGACATCTTTAGCCTGGGCGTAATGTTTTTCCATTTCAGACCACGTGTCATTCTCTTGAGTATCATTTCTTTGTTTATTGGTTACACATGAGAAGACACATGAATATGGATACAACTCAAACAAAGAATATTATTCTCAAGACCACGTGACATTCCCTTGAGTATCATTTCTTTGTTTATTGGTTGCACATGAGATACAACTCAAACAAAGAATATTATTTTCGAGAGAATGACACGTGGTATAAAATGTGGAAAGATTACCCCCAAGGTAGAAAGTCCATTCTTTCTAGGGTCAGTGCTACCCTCAATTTGGTGTACAATATTCATCGTTGGTATATGTGAATAATTTGACACCAAAATGAGGCTGAGCCTGACTGCTAAGCAATAAAGGATCTATTTAATCGAAAAAATGAAATAAATAGTTTAACGCAGCAAAATATAGTGATTGGGTTTCCTGTGGTGTTATTTACTCTCCTCAGTCTCTTCCTTAGCCATTTTGTCCGGCTCGGTCGACACTGCCGTATAATCATCTCGTCTACGATAAAAATTGTTCAGTGCAAAGAAAAGTACCAAAATCGCCAGCGAGCAGCCAGCGGCAATTCTAAAAGTCGTGCGCGCGCCGAGCACGTGGACGAGGAATCCACCCAACACGCCGCCAACAGCCATGCCAAGGCCCCAGTACACACCATGGATAATCCCTTGAATAGTTGCTCCATATCCTGTAAAAGGTTCAAAAGTTTGATGAGAAAACTTAGATCGGCGAACATGTTGGATGATGTGCCACCAAGATGGCGACTTCGAAAACCAGGAATATAATAAGCCAGTTCGGAGTTTCAGAATCGTTTTCAGTGCGCATGCGATTTTATCCCGAATTTTTCACTTTTTTTAATTAAACAAAAGAATGTGAGAAATTCGGGATAAAATCGGATG
>JALHLI010000020.1:4202410-4512410 GCA_023349425.1 Anthopleura sola | reverse complement strand
AAACCTTCATCAATTGGGTTTCAATTTTGATTTAGAATACTCTATTAAGTAATGTTGGATTTTGAAGGCGTTTATCAACCTTTTTCGGACTTCAATGGCTCTTCAAAATAACGCTGTCATGTTCTAACACGTTAGATCATCGCGGTTACTCGGTTGAAGAAAGAAATGGCAATATCTCGTAGGTTGGAGCTTCTAAATAATTCTTGAAGTACTGGGTCCAGTTTAAAGGTACAAATTCAGCTGTCAGGCTCCTCGGCTGTTCACATAAACATCAACTAGGTCATTCACAATCGCTGTTACGTGTGTCTCACAACTGAACATACAAGCAGAGCAAACATTCATCGAACAAAAAAGACATAATTTTTACTCGTGGAGACCTCACCAATATTATTTGATTTTCAATTCACTGTATCTGACAAAAACAAAATTGAATGACTCATTTAAATTGTAAAAATCTGATTGATAGTATTAAAACATTTATCAGAACTTGCCATTAAGTGTACGTAAGCGAGGGTTTTAATTTCGCTGATGGTTGTCATGGTGATGTGATTTGTGGTCGGTGCATCTTAAAATCTATCAATAACTACTTTTAAGTCATGAAAATGTTCACTAATTTTATTAGATAATCTATCTATATTTTCTTTAAGTATAAATCATTCATCAAATGGTTTTAAACTTGTTCGTATTTAAAGCTTTTTTTCCTTGTTTAGGATTATTGTTTCTACGAGTATTCAAATTCATCTTATTCAACTTTTTTTGAAAATGAATACTGAAGTACTTTTACTAGTTTCAATCAATTATTTATTTCTATATTCTTTACATATGATATCATTAAGAAACTAGTTTTGAAGCTTTTGTTGTTGCATTAAATTTCAGCCCATTCCATATGAGTTAGTAAATCGGTAAAAAAATCGTAAAAAAAAGAAGAAGAAAAAGAAACCACTTGCTAAAAAAAACAGAAATCACTTGCTAAAAAAGACTTCTTCTTCTTCTTCGTCTTCTTCTTCTTCTTCTTCTCTCTCTCTCTTTCTTTCTCTTGCCCTCCCTTTAATGTCCCTCCCTTTCTATCCCCTTCATCTTCTCTCCTACTGAATTGAACAAATTGCAGTTTTGCTCTGTTTACATACGACATTCATGTAAATGTAGTGTATAAAATCACCATATTCAATTAAAGTCCAACAAAATCACTGTCTATTAGTTCCGTCTCTCCTGTGCTCATTAAAGATTTTCTTCACGTTATGTGTTATCCTCTCTCCGCAAAACGAAACTTCAAATCTAAATTATGAATCGGTCTGCGGAATGAATGAACGAATAGTCACTCTATGGAGTGATAAGACTGCAGAATCCCAACACATCTATATTTCTACGTTACTGATTTGAATAAAGCTAATACAGTCTAGTCTAGGAGTAATGAATCCACCACCATCACTATCATTCAGTCATGCAATGAGACGGATGTATTCTTAGCGCGCCATACTAAATAACTTTTTATTGAAATTTTTATAAATAGTTTTCTAATATCAAATTTCAGAATAATAATGAAAATCTTCAAGGGAAGAAGTAAATGAAAATAATGGAAACCAAAAGCAAAATTTAATCAGTCTTTCGAAAAAACGCGTTGGAGACAACATTTTCAAGGAGACTTTCGGTTACCGTGGTAACAGGAATAGCAAAAGAAAGAAACAGTTCTGCATTAATTGTTGCCATTATAACGAGAAGGGTTTGTAATGGATAATAATAAAGATAACAGGTGAAAGGAATTGGATTGAAGGGGGAGGTACCCTAAGGGGACAACTTGAATTGATCTTATCCATTTTATGTGATAAAAAGACTGATTAAATATCAAACTTAGACAACAGTGACTGACTTCAAAGTTAATGTGACAGACAGACAGACAGACAGACAGACAGACAGACAGACAGACAGACAGACAGACAGACAGACAGACAGATAGACAGACAGACAGACAGACAGACAGACAGACAGACAGACAGACAGACAGACAGACAGACAGACAGATAGACACACAGACAGACAGACAGACAGAAAGAAAGGAAGAAAAGAAGAAAGGAAGAAAGGAAGAAAGGAAGAAAGGAAGAAAGGAAGAAAGGAAGAAAGAATGAATGAATGAGAGACAAACAGACAGAAAGAAAGAAAGAAAGAAAATAAGAAAGAAAAAAAAAAAAAGAAAAAAAAAAGAACAAAAAGAATGCATATATCATCAAAAGTAAATTCATTGTAAATTTTATTAACTTTACTTTTACAAAAGAAGGTACCCTAAAACAACTACCAGTCACATGACCTCGGTGTTTTCTAAGAATATTTTTTCATTATTTTCGTCACAGATATCACGTGACCAACTACTTTTCTAATGAAAGATAAAAACATTTGAATAAGTTAAAAGAATTATACTGCAAACATTTTCCACATATTTTACAGCTCATGCTATACAGGAATTTTCGAAAAGATACCCCTTGTCGAATATTTTTGAAAATTTTGGAATTCAATATTGCGTATGTTGTATTGACTAAGACCAGTCTCTCTCGTCATTCATCGACCGCGCGAGGAATGGAAACGAGTCCATTTTTTGATCCTGATCCAACAAATCCTTTTTCTAAATTTAAATTCAATTCTTTACTGATAAGCAAAGCTTATCACTCAAGTTTGCCAAATATGGCATTGCGAGCACCGTGAGCCTTTGCGGGACAACCACGTCCAATATTTTTAGTCCATGAATAAGTCTTTCATAAGAATCTCTTTGTAACATTTTGTTAAGGCGGGGTTCCTGTGGTTTGGAAATTCAGGAAAAATTTATAGTTACCAGGCCCCATAATTAACGATTATTTTGGAAACAGGCATCCCAAAGAGATTCTTATGGAAGAATTTAAAAAGTTTAGAAAAATTGCAACATTTTTTATCCTAAAGTATGTATACACCCGAAAATGGTTCAAAAAAGGCCATCAGAGCAAAAGAGCACAGATTTGAGTTCGTAACAGGGGTACAAAGCATTATGGACCTCAAAATCTAATAACCATAATTGATTTTTAATTTTTTTCAAAATTGTATCTTTGCTTTCTTGGTTTTTACTACTTTTAATGTCCATAGTACTTTTTACACTCGTATTTCTAATTCCTTTTTGCTTTTTTGCTCAGATAGTGTACTTGGAACGAAAGACCAAGAAGTTTTTGCAACATTACGTGTCGTTGACCATGTTGGATGACATGAACAATAAACGCGTCAAGTCATCCAATATGGCGGCTGTAGTGTGACGTGAGCGTGCAAAGTCCCTATAGACCCCTTGATGCACGTGGAATGCAGCTCAATTTGGAGGACAAGACAATAGGTTCCGATTCTTAAGAGATTGAAATTAATTTGTTTTGTCTTCCAAATTGAGCTGCTTAAGGGGCCAATATTTTTTTAGCATGCGAAGTCTTTTTTAGATCTCACAGTGCGCACGAGTCATTAGTGATCTCGAAGGACGCTCACCTCTCTAACCCAACCACGATAAAACCAGCCATTTTACATTTTAGACCATTACGATAGTACTATATCATTTAAAATCTAAAGGAACCTTTTAAAATCGACCACCGCAATCGATCGCTTTTAAAAGGTCCGACCACGTATAGTAAGACATATTTTCTAGTATTTATGAGAAAAATGACAAAGGCGCACAGGATGCCCAAAATTCTAAATTTCTAAGTAAATAGTTTAGATTATTGTTCAATTTTTTTTCTGTAAATTTTGTTCGTCGCTTTAAAATTATTAGATTCCTAAAAATGAAAAAAAATAGCTGTTAAAATAATAATAATAAGAGGTAAACTGTCAGGAAATATTGAAAAAAAAGTGTAACATTGTTCCAATGCGGCGTGGAATTCGAAACACGAAATGTTTCTGCCGTACTGCAGAGGCTTATAAGCTTGCGAAGACACGCATGAAAAACGTCTGCGCATGCTCTAAGTCCGTATGCATATTAGTCAAAAGCGTTTTCTTGCTATTGTAGAAATATGCAAATTTGACTTTCACACTTGCCTGAAGAATAGTCTTTACAAAATGCCAAAACTTAAAGTCAGTTCTTGAAACTTAAGGCTAATTCTTTCATATTGTCTTTATTAATACAGTATCTTGGTCTCACAAAAGTATACCCGCGAACTTTTTTGTATACTTGGAGAAAACAAGCATTTATTTTCTCACTAAAACTCTTGTAAATTCTTGGAAAGCGTGCTGAAAGGCACGCATGCGCAAACGTTTTTCTCTAGTGTCGCTTGCGAAGGCATGTTGGTGTGAAATGTCAACCAATCAAAGCGTAGTAAAGGAGCATTTCAAGTATTACCATACGTACCATAACTAAGGAAAAGCCGGTTGTACCGGTTGTACGAAGTAGGCTCCATCATTCCTGGTGGGAATCAAACCTGCTGATCCCTGGAAGAATTTACAACATTCATAATCAACATGTTATTTAAAAAATATGAAACGCGTACGTATATCTCTGTACTGTGGATGATAAGATAAGTGATTGGTTGCTTGCGCGTGCATTACATGAGCACACAGCACTGACGAGCGCAACGCACATGTCTCTGTACTGTAAATTATAAAATAATTGATTGGTTGGTTGTGCGTGCATTATGAAAGTACATAGCACGAGCGCGCATTTGTATTTTATAAAAGAAAGCTGAAACATTTGTTTCCTGTACTGTGTGAAGTTATAAAGCACTTGTAGATTGTAAGAACACTTGAAAAGGGTTGAGAAAAACTCAGATAGGTGTCATGCTTCTCCTAACACTTCTCTCGTGTTCTCCCAATCCCCGCAGCAGTGCATTATAACTGCACACAGCACGCGCGCGCGTTTTCTATTTTTCCAATGCTAGAGTGAATGTGAAGTGGTGTGTGATATCAGAATTGTCGTATAGTTGGACTTTCCTTACCTCGCCCATTTTTGTCTTTGCGAATTCGATTCTTATCCCTCCCTTTTCTGAAGTCGGTGGAACGTACCTGGAAGGGTAAAAGCGAATCAATGGACGTTAAGATATGTCATATTAATGTTATTAATATAAGGAAATGTATGTTAGTCTAATACGTAGTGCGACACATGTTGTACCATTGAGAAAAAGATAAGGTGGATCTCAGATTGCCTCTTAACGCAGAAAACATTGCGCAACATCAAGGAGAAGAAGGCGTTTAACTCGCGCATCTATCGACTGAATAGACGCCTTGCAGCACTCAATGCAACTCAATTTGGAGGGCAAAACAATAGCTTCCAATTCTCAGTATTCTGAAATCCCTTTGTTTTGCCCTCCAAATTGAGCTGCATTCCGACATGCTGCAATGAGTCTATTTACGATAATATAGAAACAAGAGAAGAGCACACAACTATTTTCTTACCCTTGAAACGTGTGCATTGCCTGACTTGCTAGCATTTCGTTCATAAACTCTATGAAACAAACTGGCGAATTCCCTTTGTTGTGCATTTTAAGTTTACGAAAACCCGGAAATCTGTTTGAATGACAAAAGAAAAATATTTTATTATATACTACTTCATTAAAAAACGTTTTTTAAAAAAACAAACAGCTTCCTTACTTTATTCTTAAGACTGGTTTACAATAGCGACACAAGCGTAAGCATTGCGGCATACACAAGCGCAGATAAGTACTGTTTTTTGGTGAAAAACATTTCAAACTTTCCTTACATTGACAAAAGATTGTGTCAAGTGTCAAGATTAGCCTGAGTATCAGGCCTATGGAGCGGGGGCCCTCCTTACCCTCCCCTCCCCCCTCTGAGAACCTGATACGCTATAAAATCGAGGGTGCAAGGTCCAAATTTGGATAATCCTTTGAAACTACCACGATGGAATGCTTTGTTTTTGACCAATAAACCGATGTAAAGAAAATGGTCTAGGTTTTGATCTTGACACTCTCTTTTGTCCAAAGGAGAGGGTACACACAAGATTTACTTACCTTGAAAACAAAATATTCAATTCTGTCTCAGTGCAATTTTTCCCCAAGTTAGCGACGAACAAAGTGCTACAGGGAGGGTTGGCTGCGGCTATTGCGGCGGCGGCGGCCATGTGTTGTAGAGGGTGGGCATTTGGGGCTGGGGGTAGGGGTGAATGTAGAGGAGAGGGTAGGGGTGATGGTATTGAGGAGAAGGGGTGATGCTAAAACGGAACAATAAAACAACATTAATAAAATTCATCAGCAAGGAATTAATGAATCAATCAGAATTTTCCTCAGATGACCGGTGCGCCACGGTTACGGAACGAAACAATCTGCGCTATCAATATTTATCAACATGCTGCTTGCGGTCTCGATAGCGTCTTCTAAAAATATGTGTCATCTAAAAACATGAGATGTGATTGATACCGCGTCACGTAAGATTTGCGTATGACGTAATGATTCACGTGAGGGGTGTAGTCGACGTCTCACAAAAAGTGACGAGATAAGTCATGTGATTCGTAGTCGTCTCATAGCATAAAACGTCATACATTACGTGACACGTATAGTAATCAACATGGACGGTAAAACGTCACATAACATGTGAAGCGATCTTCTACCATGTCACATGACATGTCACGTGATGTTTTTTTACGTCACTACTGTTACCCAAGCTACTCTGCCCATTTATTAAACTTATTCTAATTATAGATGATCACACGTGACTGTGCAATGTCTATATATGGTGCGTACCTGGATTTGAAGTGCAGTGGGGTGGTGGGCAAAGTTATGCTGCGCAACTTGCTGCGCTACCGCAGCGTTCATTATGTCGTTGAAGAGTGGACTAAAGAAATAACATCAAGACAAAAGAGTTACTAGAGTGGGATACCTGTGTTACGTACGTACGTGCGATCAGCTCGAGCGGGAAAGATGGTGCATGTTATTTGAGTATTTTATATTATTAGTTATTTTCTTATAATCAATAGTCCTTTACTATTATATGTTAAAGATAAAACATATATGTTTGATTAAGTCGGTAGTTCCTTCAGCTGTGATGCTGATATCCCTGGAAGCCGACGGTGCGCACTTAATTCTAATGATATAAGTCAACTTTACAGCTTTACCTCAGTATTATGATGCCTAAATTCCTATTCCCACCCTCCCCTCCCCCAATTTCATTGTTCATCATAACAGTTGGAGATACTTAGGAGGGGAGGGGTAAGGGGGGGGGGGGGGAGGGGGTACGGCCGGAGAGGAAAGTTGAATTGGATTTAGACAGCATACAGTTTGTTTATCTTCTGTTCTTCTAATTAAGAGTTTAATATCTATTAACGTTGCTTAGGTGTGGGCTACCTGCGTCTAGACCACAGGAATCCCAGTTTATATTTAATAGTACTCACTCACCCCTGGTAAGAAAGATTTGGGTCCTGCACGGGAAAAAAACTAGTACCGAAATAATCAGGCGTCACTGAAAATTTTAAGCAATGAAAAAGAAATTAAAATAAATGAATGAAAGGTATAGAAAACTCGGACAGACAGACAAACAGCAGACCGACAGACAGACAGACAGATAGACAAAAACATACTGACAGACAAAAAGCTAGGACAGACATACACATGCACACTGTACTACTCACTGACTGGTTCTTTGTGAATGAACGGCATCCCGGATGTTAAGACAGATTGCTTGTTTGCTGGTTTGCTGACTTTGGTATTGGACTTGGCAAATTCTAGTCTGAGGGTTTGGGACACGTCCGGATCGAACCGAACCCCCTGGGGGAATGGAAACAAGAAAAAGATTAGCAAATCACGTCAGGTTTACAACGAATTTTATCTAAATTTGAGCTAAGGGAGATAAAATACTTTTACTTGCTGAATGAATTTCATGAACTGACCGTCATGTGATATGTACCAAAATCTGATTGCTATTAATAGGCTACGAGCCTCGTTTTGGTAGATAACACAGGGAACCCATCCATACCTGTAGTTCTTCTTTTGCGTCTTCAGCATCAACTTTTTCCTCGAACGTTACAAATGCTACCGGCTGTGCAAACAAAGAGGAATGTCAACAGTCTTGAAAAACTTCCATACTGACGTCCCCACCACCTACCCACGCTCTCCGCACCAAATAGAAAGTCGAGACCTTCCAACCAATGCATTTCGAGATTGGGAATTCAAACTTTTTTAGACGAAAGTTACTTTCAAAATTCCAGATACCAAGAGTTAAGGTTGAATAATATTTGGCCTACGTTCCTCAAGGTAAGCCTATCAATCACCTGACCAGAAGGAACGCAGGCTCGTAAGACAATTTGTATGGGCCAATTTTTTAAAGAAAAGATAAATTTGAAGATATACATGCAAGCTCGTTAGAAGAAGATGTCTTTTATAAGTATTATCTATGTTAAAAAGAGATATTATCTATCCTACAAGTGTCTCATTTACGACTGTCCCGTTACAAGGAATAAGGGTGTTTTGGCGATTGGGCTTCCTGTGGCCCAATGTTGACCCAAGAGAATTAAGGCAGCTCTCGACCTAAGAGTTCTGTCATTCTTACTGCGCACGCTCGATGACATGCTATTACGTCAAGCACGCGCAGTTAGAATGACAGGGCTCTTAAGTCGAGAATTCCCCCTCGACCCAACCCTCTCTCTGGTAACGTCAGACCACAGGTAATCCAATCTATAAAAAAACCTATTCCCTGAATAATTCGAAGAACGTCGTAAGTTGGACAACTTATAGTTTAGCGATTATCTTACGAATGAATATATATGAATACTTACAGAAGTTTTGCCCTACAGAAGAGTTGAAGAAAATATGGAAAAGAAGATTAATGAGAATTATTTTAACATTTAAAGAAGGTTACTAGGTATGGAGTCTACGTCTCTGAAGACTGATTAAATTTGATGTAAGACAAATATGAAACTGTTACATGTGGTTAACTTTTACTTAATAAAGTAATGAGAAAAGAAACAGAGAGAATTTTTTCTGAGTCCATTTAGTATGGTACGATCACATATATATTTCATAGAGGCTCACTAGCTTAAAGGAAGGGCTCTGCTATTTTGTGATTATAAGAATGAAAACTCGGAATAAGTCGGCCTTGTCCCTTGTGGACACGTTCCCTTATGATAGCCAACTTCCAAAATATACTTCGATAGTTACCCACAAAGGTTTCAGTACGAGATTACGTGCTAAATTTTTTTCTTCTGTCACGAATCACTGAGCAATATAATTAGCACACAGTCTCACATTGAAACGTTAACCTCTGTGCGTGTACAAGCGAGATGATATCTTGGTAGTGGGCGTGTAACCTCAGTCTAGTCAGTCTAGCTCCTTAAGGTATGTAATATAGCGTTAAAGGTTAATATTTTTGCTCCTGCGCATGTAACTGACTTTTGATTATACAATACCTGCTTATCTGTGAGTTTTAATAGTGATCCTTCGTAGCCCTGAAACCCAATAATGTCAACATTAATTTCTTCTGCCTCGAAAGAAAATAAATAAGTAGTTCAACTATTTTCTAAATGACTAACAGTTATGCAGTCCTTGTTTAAAAAAAAATTCAGAAAATGTATACTTTTCTGGGATTCCATTGAATATTTAACGCGCTACACGAACTAAAATCAAACCAATAATTTGTGTTCAACTCTAATTGAGCTGTTCACAGGCAGCACTAAGGTGAAAAATCTTTTGAATTCTTTTGAATGGCTTCTGTAAAACGCGAAAATGCTCACACATTTACGACTCCGATTTTGATTAATTCTTGTACACAGGATTAAATCGTTCTTTCTTTCTTATGCTTTGTTTTCTCTCATGCTTTCTTTCTTTGAATTATTTTTTTCACTTTTTTTAGAACTTATGTATATTTGAACTTGAACTGTAAACAGACAGTACTGAAGTGAAAAACTTTTTCGTTGTTCCGTGACTTCTGAATGGCTTTCGTAAAACACGAAAATGCGGCTCAGACTTCAACGACTCCTCAGTGTTTTCATCAATTATTATACAAAGGATTCTATCTTTCTGTTTTTCTTTCTGTCATGCTTTAATTAGTTTATTCTTATTCCTTTTCCACTTTTTTAGAATCTATATATAGCTGAACTTGAATTGTTCAGAGACATGCAGTACAAAAAATAAGAAACTTTTTAATGGCTTCAGTACGTGTAAATGCGAAAAATGCACAAAGGATTGAATGGCTTCCGTAAAACGCGAAAATGCTCAGAATTCAACGACTCCTATTTTCATTAATTCTTATAGAAATCCATCTTTCTTTTTATCTTTCATTCATGCTTGCTTTCTTTTCCTTTTTCCTATTTTTTTTAAGAAGATTACACATATATTTGTATTGTATATGATTATTTCGGTATTTCACTGGTATTTTTTTGGGCAGCAATGTCTATCTGTCAGTTCTCTAGCAGGTGGAATGACATATCAATGATAATAATCCTATCGCTATAGTTCATTGTCTTCATTTGTCCCAATATAGTCTCCTAGTGTACCTCGCAGTCGGACACACACTCCATTCACGTGGCGAGATCTTAATAATGCACTCAAATATGATCAATATTCTTCTTTCGATTCAAGCGTTACCGACATTTAATCGTAAAACCAAAAACAACGAAAATATCTCCTGATGTTTGCATACTTAAGATAAAGATTGATATCGATTCAAAAAAAACACTGGCGTCGATTTTGGGTTCGAGGAACATTTAATAAAGAGAAAATACAAACTTTGAGTTACAATCTATTAAAAAAAAATTATTTTTTTTTACAACGCCATATAGGATTTTTTTCCTTTAAGTATATATGGCACAAATAATATTCTAGCTCATTCCCACAATGTTATTTTATTCTATATTTTTGCATGTGTAGAAATAAATTATAATCTCAAAACCAACCTAGCTTTTTGTCAACTTTTTGTTTATTAATGACAAATATGAGAGGCGAGCCTTTAAAGGGGTTGTTCGGGGAATTCGTCTGACCTCCCAAACCGCAATTTAACTCAACCTCTTAAATGAGGACCACGAACGCTCCTTATGACTGAGAAATTTGAATTGAGATTTGAATGTTTTGTTTATTTTGAATCAAAACTTCCGAACCACGAATTCCTCTATAAAAAATCACGGCTGATCCGCGGCCCTGAAATGCCGACTGAATTTCTCCACAGACGAATTAGAAGTATTTGAGAATTAATTCCGTTAGATAAAGTAATGGAGACTGATTTACTTTGACTAGAAAGGAAGACATCGACACCACTAATTCAATCCAACTTCAGTTCCAACTTGTGTCTATTTTGAAGCTTTCAGAACGATTATTTAATCCAGAGACTACAGATTTCGAGCTGCAAAACTTTTGTATTTCGTGGGCGTTGTTCACATTCAGTTTACTCCACATTCTTCGATCCTAAAAGGAGCGACTGAACACATTCATATTTAAGAACAAAAACAGCATGAAACCTGTTGTTAAGGGCGAAACTTCAAAGAAACTTCATGTAGGCAAATATTCAAAACATGTTGAAGTACAAAATTTACTGAAAAGAACTGTGTAAAATTTTTCCTAATAACAGTGAGATCTTTGTATATAATTGTCATACCAAACTGGCTTTGCTGTGTTTAGAAGGCCATTACTGGAGAAAATGTGCAAAAGATTCCACAACTTATTTCAACAATGATGATAATATAACTGTAGAAAGTCCTAAAAGAATTCAAAATAATTTCCCTTGACACCGAATTTCAACGTTAAAATCAATCGTTATGGAGTTGTTTAGTATTGTTCAAGGCTTCACACTAACATAACTAAATCCTATACACCAAGTTTGCACGTTATATTGGATTTTGAAAGATTACTGATCAGTTTGGGCTTGTTAAGAAGAACAGGAAGCTGTTGCTATGCATCGTTTAACACTTTGCACAAACAAGAACCTAGCTATCTTATTTCTTTGTTCTAAACAAACGTCATAAAGCTGTAGACAGTTTCGTCACCAAAAATCATAGTTCATGAAGTGTTCGACCTCAACTCAAAGTATCCTAATAATTTTGGATGTATTTGAATTCATACTTAGGCAATTCGAGTTGGACATCTATTTTATAGTTGGTTTTATTATCATAAAACTTGAAAAGAAAGCTTTTTATTTTTGAGTTCCACCTGTAATCATGATTGACAAAAATAATTAGTCTTCTCGACAGTTAATATTTGTATTCAAACGTCCAAAAATCAGAGTTAAGTTGAAAAATTCTTGAGCACTTTGACGGAAAAATGAAAAAAATTATATAACACGACTAAAAGTCGAGTCAAAAAGCTTCTAAAAAATCCCAATATTTTTTGACGATCGTTATGTAAGTCTTGAGCATAGTTAACTTTTCAATTGTGTTTTCCTATTGTTCGAGCGTTTTTGAATCATTTCTTTTGGTAGACATCGATATTTTCAAAGGATCACTATAGTGATTTTTGACTTGGATGGATATAAAATGCCAAGTGTTCGTCACAAGTCATTGAAGCTCAAGATTTCAAATCATTCCGCTGTCACAGTAGACTATAATTTCAACTAAACATTACTTTCCCCTAAATGAGACCACCAAAGTAATATCAAGTGAAAATCCGCTTAATAGGACTCCAAATTCAATGACGAAATTAGCTGTTGACAGCGTTAACGACCTAGGGTCTTAATTTTATCGTCAAGACGAAAAATTTTGAAAATTTCAATTAAATCTAACAGTCCGTGACAGGAAAGCCATTCAAGTGTAGACCGGTATTTTGTACTCGAGAGAGCCATCATTCCAGCTTCATTTTCGCTGTACGAGTTCTTATGCAAACATTTGCCTAATTGTAGTCTAAGCGTTAAAGCAAGACTTTTGTTGGGTTGTTTGCATTAATAATGACTTTAACAGTTTAGCAATCTTGCTTCTACAATAATAACACGACCTTCAAACTCTCGGTAAACATTTTCACTCTTTATTACGAGTAAATACAGGAGTTTTCGAGCCTCTAAGCGCTCCAATTCCTCGGCTTCTTTTATAATGTAAAGCTCTCTGCCTTACAAACAATTTCAATAATAGAGAATACACTTAAATCGAGAGAATTAACTGTTTAAGTATTCTGAAATATTCATGAAAATATATCCGTTTGTAAACTCTAACACAAGTAGTAAACGATTTGACCTTGGAATATAATATCTGTCGAGCATCGAAAGCTATCTTTAGATCACTTACAAATCATTTAACACGTAAAATTCGAGTAGATGAGACCAGAGATAAGGAGCTTGAACTTCAGTTCTCCGCTTCTAATTCATGAAATTTTAATGACCCATCGAACGAGCTTTCCAATGGAGTCTGAATCTCAAGAACAACTAAATATACTGCTTTAATATTTACATACACGGATTATACTCGTTACCTTATATCCACGGAAAAGAAGATAAATTTCTCGAGGTTTTACATCGTGAGGCAAACCACTGACGAAGAGGGTCCGAACCTAGAAAATATAAATAAAAAATGTAAACATTGACTGTAGAAGGGCGTGAGAGGTGAGTTATAATTGTCGAGAAAATTTCTTTAAATGCTTAAAGTGCTGAAATTTACTAACCTCTTCCTCTTGGGTAGTCTTAGTGTCCATAGCTATTGACTGGTTTCCGTTTTCCTGCATTTATCCGTTTACTTTAAGTTACAGAGTGGATTAGTGTTCGTGCTGAGTTGAGTGCTAGTCGTGACTAGTGCAGTTAGGGTAGTTCTCCGAACTTCATACAAAACTTCTATAACATTGAGCTTCGTTCATTCTCAACAGCTGCGAATAGGAATCGAACAGGTAATGCGTGACGTAATGGACTAATTCCTACAGAGTGACATTCCATTGCTTGCACCCACAGCGGGCCACTGTCGTTGCTATGGTTCCCGACTCAAAAAACCAGCGGGGGTCTGGGAACGAATTTTGAAAAGACTCCGAAACGAGGCTGTTTTTTTCCATCTTAGTTTTTCTCCCTAAAAACAAAAATTCTAGCAATTTTTTCTACTATCACTCGAACGCCCCAGAGAATCAGTAAAATTTTAAAACACAAATAAATGCTTAAAAAGCTGACGTGCAGAAGTTTTCTCAAGTATTCGCATCACACAACAGGGATCCCAATTAAAGAATTTCCGATCATCACGCAAACGTCATGACCTTTGAAAAAAAAATAGCTCAATAACAAAGACTTAGTACTTTTAATTTTTCTTCCTTATTAGTGCAAGTCTAAATAACCTAAAACTCTTATTGGTTATTATTACTTATTGGTTGCACACTGATTCGAAATAATATTTCGCCAGACTGATTTCGAGAAATTTTCTTAGAAATAATTGCTCCAAAAATGTTATTTTGACTTGTATCTATGCGTGGGATAGTGATCAAATTTTGACAAGAGAATTAATTAAAAAGTCAGAGAAAATATTTGCTAACATAACATGAAATACTTGAGGATTATTAAATCTGGAAAAGATGGAAAAGCAAATAAATTGATTCAAAAAAAATATGTATCATTCATTTCACATATCTCACACGAAATTTTTAAAAACTTTTTTTCTTGATTTTTTTTTTTTTTTTTTTTTTTTTTTTTGCTAATTTTTGTGAAAATATAAAGATACGTAAAGCCACTTTTCTAGAGCCTTCTCTCTCCTGGCAAAGTTCAGTCAAGTGTTGAGAACTTACGTCAAAATTGAAAAGATCGACGTCAAACTCTTTGCTAAACAAACAGATATACTTTGGATATTAAACTGATACCAATAAACGAAAGATATAGTATTGTAAGCTATCTTTGTTAACGAATAATCAAGAAATTTAGTTTAAAAGTTTTTCGAATTTTATAGATTACAAACTTCAGAGAATGAATAAATTAATAAATACAATATTGGTCTCTGAGAACAATTTTGTCGTTCTTCGAGTTGAACCGTGAAGAATGCAACACGTATGCACTGGAAAATATGATAAATAAAAACAAATAGAAAATACTTAAAATATTTGGAACGTTCAAGTTCTTCAAAAATTCAGCTGGTCTTTAATTTTAGCTAAAACATAGTACATAGAAATTGAATTTATTCAAATTGCAATGCTTCTTTAATATTTTATTGAAAAAATTTGTGTTATTAGAAGAGGGAATCTTTTCAAGCGTGTTGAGAACTTGCCAGGACATGCAGAAAAATTAATCCTAAATTTTACAAAGAATAAACATCGTAATTCTCAATATTGTTCTCGGAAAACCCTTGTTTGTTCCTACTTATAACATAAAGAAACATAACTGAATAGCAATGTTTGTTTGTTTTTATCCGAAAGAAATGAAATCGAAAACGATCCATCCCCTCCCTTCCTCAAGCATTTTGCACTGTAGTTGTCAATCAAACGCAGACATTCTTTATTCATCGTTACAGTCCACCCAAATTGATTTGAAGTTGAAGACAGAGGAATAATTTTCCTCTGTCACTATTTTCCTGAATTTTAATGCTTGAAGTACATCGATGATAGACGATTTTTTTTTCCTAAGTGAAGAGGAAGTGTCTATATAGACATCAGTTTTGAGAAAATATATTTTTTTTTTTTGAAACTAGATGAGAAACTGTCCCAAATTTAAAAATTCGATGATATACATCAATTAAAGAACAAAGGAAAAAAGAAAGATAGAAAGAAAGAAAGGAAGGAAGGAAGGAAGAAAGAAGCATGTAAAAAAAGCTAAATACACGCACTTTTTACTCGTTTGGGTTTCCTGTGGTCTATAATGACTTCTTTTCTTATTACCATAGCAACAGTAACTATCACTCGCACGAAGCCTGGGTACGATCATCAGGTCGAGACTGTTGGTTACCTTGACAAACACAATCAGAAAAAACATAAGAAGTTGGACTCAAAATTCCCTTCAAAAATACTCATTTTTATCTCGATTTTCGACCATTTATCGTTTTCATAACTTAGAATAATTACTTAGGAAGGTTTCTGGACATTTAGAGTGGATTTTGAAGCATTTTCTGGTATAAAAATGGTGAGTATAAGTCAAAAGATTTCGTGTTGGTCGCCATCTTGAAAATTCCTCCAAAACATTCACAAAAATCTTGTTCTTCAAACCACCTATTTTCATAATCCTTTAAGTATAATTATATTTTAAGTTTCTACAACTAACCCTAAGTGTCAGGTCATTAATTTTCGATTCGTCGATCCTAGTAGCTTCATGCTTATTTACGCTTAACTATTAAAAAAAAAAAGTTAAAATTTAAGCTTACCTTTCCAGCTAAATTTTTAAATGTACGGTTTTAAACTTCATGTTCAAAACAGTAGAAGAAAGAACTATATGGAAAGCAGGTTTAATAGTCTATGTTCCTGCATATGAATTTTAACACAAATATTTCAAAGAAATGAGCAGCCCTAGTGTGTGAAATTGAGAAAAGAACTGTATATTTTTTACTTTTTTAAGTAATTCTTAGCACATGTGTATTGCTTTTACAGGCATCTATCAGAAGAGGAAATCTCACTCACATACAGCAACAGCGAATGCTTTCAGAGAACAGACGCAAAGATAACCTACGTGAAGACCAGATCAAAAGTTTAGCACAAGAAAAGATCTTAGAGGCAAATCTAGCTAGTGAAGAAAGAATTGAAAATAGGAGATTTTTGAGAAGATTACAACAGGAGGAGCAAGAACGACAGACAGATGAAGCCATTATAAAGGTAACATGAATTCATGGAATGTAATCAAAAATCATCATCATAATATTAACTGTGATTTTTGAATCAATCTTGCTTTCTGATTGATTGGAGGTGTGTACTTCAGGGCTTAAAATAACAGCTAGTCTTCGGACAATGCCCACTGGCAACCAGAATTGTAACTTCATCCAGTCAAATCGTTGCCTTGCTGGTCGAATCTTTTTGACCAGTAATGTTGAGTCAGAAACATGGTATGACCAAGCTAAAGTTAATGCTAACTTGAGTGGTCAACAAATGAACAGCAAATGACCGGCTGTTAATCTTTAGTCCTGGTACTTAATTATGAGAGCATGTCTCAGGAAGTGTCGTTGTAAATTTGGCTTCTGATCGGATGATTTAAAAATGTCAAAAAAATCTAAAGTGATCGATGGTTCAAGTTCCAATCTATCACTTCTTTTATATGTTCATCTTCATATAATGCAAATCGCACATGCTTATAGTCTTTAAATAATTTGAATCATTGTAAGACCTACTTTTCACCCTGATGATGCACTACAAAATTAATTGTGAAAGCTCGGTAAATTATTAAAAATTTTAAAAAACAAACATAAAGTAACAATATGTTCATCTTCATTATAAATAGAACTGATTATTCTATATTTTTCACAGTCAGCAGAGCAAAGAAGGATAAAAGAACAACAACAAGAGCAAGATAAAAGACTAGCAAAAGAGCTAGAGAATCTCAAATTAGAAGCATTAAAAGATGAAAAACTCAGACAACATATCAGAGAAACGAGGTGAGTGATATAGATTATTACAGAACATGCTTTTGTTCAAACATCAACATTAATTCTATTTTTTATTCTGCGAACTCTGACATTTCAACAACTTGTTGTGAAATTGGTTTTTTGTTGCTGTCAATCAAAACTAATCAGTCAAGCTCATTGTCGTCTCGCTTCGATGCAAAGGCATGGTTACCTTACACCGTATCATTCAAGATGGCGCAGGGAACTGTGAAGGACGCTATAGTAATGACCATATTGGCCACGCTGGCTGAATAGCCCACTTTCGATATTCTGGTTGAGTGATCATGCACAATGCAATTCAAGACAAGACTCCAGGGAAACAATGGAGTAACTTGTTTCCCTGGAGCCTCGTCTTGAATTGTTTTGTGCATGATCACTCAAGTAGAGTATCGAAATTGGGCTATTCAGCACCCTAGTACTGTATGTCTAATTCATACATTGTACATATGATATGGTAGAACTAGTTCTTTGCTATTTTATTGGTGTATTACTGATTGAAAGTTTCTTTGTTCTTCAGTGTGGAACTGCGAGAACTTGAAGGCAAGCTTAAAGCTGGTTACATGAACAGAGAGAGAGCAGCACAGCTGGCAGAGAGAAAAGTCATGGAACTAGACAAACTGGTATTTACATTAATAGTACTTCTAAGACTTTCCTAAATACACTGTAGACTGCACTGATCAACATGCTTCATTAGACCCCTGCTTTCATTACTTTATATTGCGGCTCAGTTTTACACAAAAGCTCTCGACTTCTCCCAAACTTCCTTCATGTTTATATCAGGCTATGTAAACACGGCAAACGTTTTCTATTTGTTTTATAAAATATTGAAATTGCCGTGTTTACATAAGGCTATAAGCCAATCAAAGCGTTGTTATACCTGAACTATTTCATAAAAATTATTTAGATATAGATTTATAATACAGGGCTTTCAGATTAAGCTGACGGCCGCCACCACTCTGGTGGTTGCTTCGATGTTTACTGCTGGATGTGTTTTCTTTTTCTGTAAAAAAAACCTGCTACTTTGCAATTATTCAGACTTACAGTATGACTATCTACTCCAAAACATTCTGAAAGCCCTGAACATATCATTCATGTAAAATAAGAAATGATAATCGTTTATATTAATTTTAGAAAAAAGAAGAAGAAATTAATCGCAAGATGGATGAAGAATACAAACGAGCACTAGAAGTGGAGAGGAAGAAAGAGGCTCAGCGCTGGGAAGAAAGCGTCCGCTACCAGGAACAACTAGAGAGACAACTAACTGAGAAAGAGAAGAGAAAGCAACTTGCTTATGAGGAATTCTTGAAGGAGAAGTTAATGATTGATGAAATTGTTAGGAAGATTTATGAAGAAGATGAGAGGTAAGCTGTTTGGGATACCTGTGGTGTGATGTTGGTCAGTATAGACCCCTTGCAAGTGACGTCAGAGCAGCTTAATTTGAACGCCAAAACAAAAGAATCTTAATCTCCTGAGAATTGAAACCTATTGTCTTGACCTCCAAATTGAGCAGAATTCCGACTTGCTGCAAGGGGTCTATAGACCTGGTTAACAAAGACATACCCGGGGGAGGGTTGTGAGGTTAGTGTTCATCCTAAAAAAACCTTGCTATTTTACACTAACCATATATTATATGCTATCAACTTGTTTATTTTTGCAGAGAAATACAGAACAGAATAGAGAAGCAGCAGGCCACACAAAGATACATTTCTGAATTCCAGTCTAAGAGAGACGAGGTAAGACCCATGATTAACAACAAAAAGAGGGATTCCATTAGAAGCCAGCAACTGGTTTACTCCGACATGTACTTTGCATATAGATCTGAGCTACTGAGAGCCCCCTACTTTTGCCATTTCACATCCCAATAGCAGTTATTATGGATGCATGGAAATGAGATGCAAATGAGACAACAAGCATTGTATCAACCCAGTAGCCTGACTTGTATGGTTCTTAAAACAAAAGAATATCTCAACTCTAATAACAGCTTTTGTACCCATTAATGAATGTTTAGAATTAGAAAAAACCTACTAATGGTCTATCACCAATCGAGCCCTGTGATTAGCTTAGCTACTAGGGGTCTATTAGTGATAGACCTCTAGTAGCAAAAAGCGCCGGTTTTGAAAACCAAAAAATATATATTTAAAGCAAAATCCAAAACTTTTTGCATCCTTTTATTGGACCGATTAGTAGGTTTTTACTAAAACAATTAGACCTCTCGTCCTCATGGCCTAAGAGTCAATAGCCCATTGAGCCTTCGGCCTCATGGGCTATTGACTCGTAGACCATTCGGACTCGGGGACTAATTTTTAACTAGTTCTTCATTGATACATCCACCTAATTAAGTAAACCATCTGCTTACTTGAAATTTTGATAAAATCCCTGAAAAGATTGACACTACTATGAATAACATGCTCTTACTGAATTCAAAAAATTGTAACTTGTTTTTCATGTATCTTTTTTCATAGTGGAAACAGCGGGAGAGAGAACTAATGGAGGAAGAGAACAAGAGAATCCTGGAGTTTGCTAAGCTGCAACAGATGAGAGAAGAGGAAAGAATGGAAAAGAAGAAAGAACAAGAGCAAGCCATGGCAACGGTGCAGAAATCTGTAAGTATCAATAAAATTTATTTGTCATTAGACCCCTTTCATGTGTTCCTGGGGGGGGGGGGGTCTCCGGGGAAAAAGTATCGGGTATGCTCGTCGTATCTCTTAGGGGTAAAAATCAGCGATTTGGTATCTTTTAGGGTCTTAAATTTGAGGTTTAGCAAATCAGCACTTTCTGGTATATTTTAGGGTGTTGAAAAAGGAACTAGCCTATCGCATAATAACGCAATACGTATGCCTGCGTAAACTCGGAATATTACTCAAGAAAAAACATTTCAAAAGCCTTTATTTTTTAATAGTATTATTTTGGCGGTATCTCTTAGGGGTTCAAATTTGCCAAGCCACATCCTTTTGAAAAAACGTCCGGTATCTCTTAGGGGTATTTTTGGAAATTTCCGACGAGCATACCCGATACTTTACCCCCTGAGCCTCCCCCCCCCCCCCCCCCCCCGGGCATGTGACATTAAAGCAGCTCAGTTTGGAGGACAAAAAAAATTTCAATCTCCTGAGAATTGGAACCTATTGTTTTGTCCTCCAAATTGAGCTGCATTCTGACGTGCTGCAAGGAGTCTATAGGCACTGTAGTATGGCATGGAATGCTAGGGAGCTGTCTCTCGCTGCTGGGTATTTCGAGCCTGGGGTTGCGTGAGAGTGATGGTTGTAAATATAAATATATGCTTGATATCATAGTTTGACTACAACTAACAGAATGCTTTGCAAATTTTTTATTTGAATATTATTTTGCTTTATATCATAATGTCTTCAAAAATATTGTTTCAGTATTGATCATGAAGAATGCATGCCAAGAAAATGCATGCCTTATAAAATATTTGAAAAACTGTAACACAGGGATCCCAAAAGAAATTTGATTCATACGTACATGTAATTGCATATTCGGTAGTAACTATAAGATATTAGTAGCTCTAATATGTTCACGTTTGTGTGTTTGTAGCTTGCTGATAGGATCCAACGAGAAGCAGAGGATCGTGATGAAATGGAAAGGTAAAAAATGTTTATAAATATGCCGTGTAGTTTGTTATGGTGGATATAAATTAGTACCAACAGTGACGACTACAGTAATACAGAAACAGTAACAACAGTAGCAGCAAAACCGAGCAACAGAAGTACATGTAGCAACAACCATAGCAACAACCATAGCAACAACCATAGCAACAACCATAGCAACAACCATAGCAACAACCATAGCAACAACCATAGCAACAACCATAGCAACAACCATAGCAACAACCATAGCAACAACCATAGCAACAATAGGCAATGTAATGTGCTCCTAAGTTCAAAAAGCACTCTGAGAAACCAAGCCCTGCAAAACTAAAACACGGAAACAAAGGAAATATCGGGAAAAAAATTACTCTGTTATTTTTGTCTGTTGAAATACTTACATTTCCATAAAAAATGTCAAAGGAAAAATTGTCAGATGAATGTTAAGAGAAGCCAAAAAAGTGTAAGGACTCGGTTTCCCATCATGCTTTGTGCTAGAAATTCGAGTTCATGCACATTGGCTATTACAACAACAGCAGCACCAACAACCCACCAACAACTACAATGCGTCTTCATACACTGATTTTTAAAAGCTGGAATCTTGAAGACCTTTGAACTATGAATTAGAATTTTATTCTTACAATGTTATGTGTTAAGGATCAAGTGAGCTACATACTTGCACCAAATATTCAATCACTTTTCTTGTTATTTCCAGGATTCGTCTTGAGTTGTACATGGAGGAACAGGAGGAATTTGAAAGGCAGAAAGAAAGGGTAAGACACAATATTAATAACGATGAAAATATATTGTTTATCTGTAGCATTAATATTGTAACCAAAATATGTTAGACTAGTATATTGTGCTTTAAAACTTGAAATGTGTATTGAAAGGCCAGACTGGAATATTTCCAAAAAGCCATTTCAGTGTTTTGCCATCAGAAAGTCATTTCAGTGTTTCCCCATTAGAAAACCATTTTGAACAGTGTTTTGGCATCAGAAAGCCAATTCAGTGTTATGGTATCAGAAAGCCAATTCAGTGTTTTCTCATCAGAAAGCCATGATTTCTTTGTTCTTATATTAGAAAACCATTTCAGTGTTGTTGCATACCGTAGTTACCAGATTGTGTTAAGAAAGCCATTTTAGTGTTTTCCCATCAGAAAACCATTTCAGTGTTCTCCATTAGAAAGCCATTTCAGTGTTCTCCATTAGAATTAGCCATTTCAGTGTTCTCCATTAGAAAGCCATTTTAGTGTTTTCCCATCAGAAAGCCATTTCAGTGTTCTCCATTAGAAAGCCATTTTAGTGTTTTCCCATTAGAAAACCATTTCAGTGTTCTCCATTAGAAAGCCATTTCAGTGTTTTTCCATCAGAGAAGCAATTTCAGTGTTTCATTGACAGGTCATTAGTCCCTGAATATATCAGAAAACCTATTTCATTGTTATCATTTGCATACCAAATTCAGTTTGTTACAGAAGCCATTTCACTGTTAACGATATAAACATAAGTCTAGTAATATAAGTATAGGTAATAATATGGTTTCGAGTTCAATTTGGGATTAATTTGCACGAGTGTGTTTTTCAAAGAGTTCAAATTGCACGAGACCGTAGGTCGAGTGCAATTTCAGCTCTTTGAAAAACACACGAGTGCGAATTATCCCAAATTGAACGAGAAACCATATTATTACTTATTAATAATATACATGAAAAATCTTACAAACTTTACCGTCCGACATTGAAAAACTCAAGAAAAACTCTGAGCGCGCGCTCAATGACGTGAGATAGCGACAAAAAATTTATTCAAAAACAAACAAAATCGCCAACTTTTTAGCCGTTTTTACCGCTTAAACTTTTTCTTTCACGATCGAAAAATGCATAGTCTTGATGCTTAATAATGTTATCAAGAGCAGAATCAAAAAAAGTTTGGTTTCAAGACCGTTTTCGGAAATTTTAATTTGCACTGTGTTACAGATTTTTGCACTGAATTACCTCTCAAATGCACTGTTCATCAGCCAATCAGAATCGAGTAATTTTTGTATGTATATTATTAATACTTTTATATATCATGGTATGTTTTACTAATAAAAGTAATGCTCACTTGTAGATGGAATTGGAAAACAAAATCAGACAGCGTCTGGATCTACAACAAACACGACGACAACAACTGGAATTCAAAGAACAGCGGTTACAGGCTGAGAGAGAAGAGGAGGAACAGTTCAGACAAAAGGTTATCATCATCATCATCATCATTATTATTATTATTTTTATTATAGATTATGATTATTTTTATTATTATAGAGTAATGATTATTATTATTATTATTATTATTATTATAGATTATTATGATTATTATTACTTATTATTATTTATTATTATTATTCTTTTATTTATATATAATTTTTCTTATAAATTTTCTCTTTATATGTATATAGTTTATAGTTTTCTTTGTTTCTCTTTGTACAGTATGTACATAGTATATGTTATATTATTTGTATAGATTTATATGATACAGGGCTCCTCTGGATACCAGCTTTCAGCTGAATGGGCCACCCTGTGTAAATAAAGTTTAATAGAAAAAATAATGATCAGCGATGATAATGAAGTCAGTGGAAAGACGATTGAAGGGGGAAGGAAGGAAAGAATAGAGGGAGGGAGAGACCATACAGACAGACAGACAAGCTTTCTTACACCATGCAAGTCACTCGAACTAATTTTTTGACCACGATTTCAGATGATGGAGAAATTCGCCGAAGATGATCGCATAGAACAGATGAATGCACAAAAACGGCGAATGAGGCAGTTAGAGCACAAGAGAGCAGTGGAACAACTGATTGAAGAAAGACGAAGACAACACCAGATAGAGAGGGTAGGTCATACAGTACACTGTCATGTGCTTCGGTGGTTTTCCTCCCTTCGTAAAAACCAACACTATACTGCGGACTCGCTGGACTTTGGACTATGCTGTAGCGTATTTTTTGTAGAGTGCTTCACGGTCTCTGTATCTGTACCCTTACCATCATATTACCATCATGGTAGAAGCTAGTGACTTTTGGTGATGGAGATATTTTGGGCAGAATACCGGGTTTCCCTCCCAGAGGGGGTGGGTACAAGGTAACCCCACCCCTCCCCTCTGATTCAATCAGGTTCCGTAAGATGTCAGTGGTATTGACCTTATCCCGTATTTAACTGTCGCTTGTATTTTTGTCTGTCTGTCCACAGGAAGTGGAGCTCAATGCTCGCCTTGAAGAAGAAAGAATGGAATCATTCCGTAAACAGATCATCGAGGAAGAGAGACAGAGATTGTTACGAGAACACGCTACCAAACTCTTGGGTTACTTACCAAAGGTATTTAGAATATTCTTCATCTTTTCTTGTAACGCAAGTCTTAACGCTTTGTTTGTATGTTTTTGGTGTTCTTGTGTTGTGTTGTGGTTTTGTTGAGGAATCTGATGGAGATGACAACGATAATGATGTTGATGATGGGGACGATGAAGATAGCAATGATACTGATGATGTGATAATAGGGATGATGATGGTGATGATAACGATGACGTTGATGATCGATTTGTGAAGATTATGATGATGCTGATGGTGATGGTGATAATGACGACACATGATGATGATGATACTGATGATGGTGATGATGACGATGACGACATATGATGATGATGATACTGATGATGATGATGATGATGGTGGTGGTGGTTATGATGATGATGGTTGTGATGATGATGGTTGTGATGATGATGGTTGTGATGATGATGGTTATGATGATTATGGTTGTGATGATGATGGTTGTGAAGATGATGATGGTTGTGATGATGATGATGATGATGATGATGATGATGATGATGATGATGATGATGATGATGATGATGATGATGATGATGATGATGGTTGTGATGATGATGGTTGTGATGATGATGGTTGTGATGATGATGGTTGTGATGGTGATGATGATGATGACGGATATGGTGATGGTGATGGTGATGGTGATGATAACGTTGACGTTTATGAGATTTCCGTGGTATAGTTATCCTTTACTGCTTGTAATCTTTGCTAATATGTTACTATATGATAAATATTATTCATTGCCCCAGGGTGTTCTACGCGACGAAGAGGACCTCGATCTCTTCGACGAAGACTTCCGTACAGCCTACAGGACACGACGCGTGGATCTGTTCGACGAGGTGTCATCAGACCCCAGCCAATAGCAACACAGCAATCATAACCACGTGATCTTTAGAATTTATATTCCATTTTTGTACATAAATAACTTCAGTCTTAGACTAACTTAAACTTGGTAAATGTTTTTGAAATCGAAGATCTATCCATTTTATAACCGCGACCATGAAAAACACTAAAATAATAAGACATGAAGTTTATATCGAATATTGCGATTTCCCGTGGAGGGGAGGGATTCTTTGACAAGCTCTTTGGGCAAAAGACGTAGGAAAAATGAAAATAAGGGTGTTTTTTTTTGTTTGTTTGTTTTTTTGTTTATCTGTGTCTAGTGTTTGGTATTAAAATGTAATATATTATTATAGTGGGGCTCCTGTTAGTTAGTTTATCAGTTCGTGTGACGAAATAGACTTTTTTCCTCCCGATGGTCTCATTTTTTTAACACGGAAAATTATTCACATGTCTCTATCATTGCAAGCTCATCATTGGTCTCGTTTCGATATGCTAAGGCACGGCTACCTTTCGAGATCGCGCAGGGAACTGTGAAAGGGACTATTCGTAAAATACCGATGTGTTCCTGGATGACATAGTCATTTCGGCACTCAAGGTTAGCCTCATTTCAACATTAAAATATTCACAAAATACCAAAAGTAAAGTAAAAACATGTACAAGTGTAAGAATACAAACCCTTTGAAATTAAGTATACAATGGTTTCGAGTGGCACACCGTGGAATATCCCACGAGTCACTTGTAGTTTCTAGTATACACACGAGCCTTTAGGCGAGTGTGTATACAAAGAAAATACAAGTGACGAGTGGGATATCGACGGTATGCTACAAGAAACCATTGTATAACTATTTTATCCCACACCATAAAAAATACAAATGCGTAGATTCAACGCGCAGTGCATGATGAGAAGGACGAGTGAAATACCGACGAATATACAACGGCTTTCCTGCTTTCTGATTGGCTGTATTTTCTATGGTGTGGGATAAATGAATATCCGACACAATTTGAAGTTAGGATTTTGTAAGTTATTGAAGTGTTTCCTGAGTCAAATATAATCGATATATGTGACGCAAGACATAACAGGACGCAATGGTTCATCTAAATATGTGTAGAGTGAAGTAATTCATCTTGAGAAAGTATCTTCCATTAACTAGCCACACAGTGCATAACGATAAAATGGTTTAATCAGTTTAATCGAGCATTCATTGCGCGTAGGCTTCACTCACAAAGTCTAATGGGTAACGGGGCGTGGATGGTTGGGCTAGGCATGAGTTGAACAATTCAAAATGAAGTGCGTCTGGCTAAAATCGTACGTCGTGGTACAAATTCGAATTCTGAAAATTTTAGGAGCCAAAACCAGGCTAAAGTAACGCGTACGCGTTACCTAGTATTTTTTTTTTTTTTTTTTTTGTGTTTGTTCGAAGTGAACCCAAGAAGAAAATTGTTACTAATTCCTAAAGAATAGTGAAACATGGCTTCGCTACTATATTCCGATTCATAAGCCCATAGATAACTAACACAGAAAATGTTGCACTAACTACCACATTGACAAGGTGCTTTAAAAATGTTGAATGACTGAAATTCTCGCGAAATGGCCCCGATTTATTTGGCTGTCGCTTTTGCAATTTTGAAAGCGTGTTTTTCACTAGTTTTAGTGGGTAAGACTGCTGTTGTAGGTCGGAACTCTCTCTCTCTATATAGTTTTGCGATGAAAGCTGGAAATTCATTTTTCGAAGACATTAAGCATAAATCTAGAAGGACGTTTTTCCTTTGATTGAAACAATTTTGGCATTTCTTGATTACCAGTTTTTTGGTCGATATGCGTAGAACATCTGACAACACTAAAAATAAACAAATTCTACGATAATTAACTAATCTTAATTCATGTGTTTTTGTTTTCATTTTGTTTTGATTCTGAACGCAAGAATTATTTCTCTAAAAGATTTAGAAAAAAATATTTTTAAAACCAAGAAAAACACTAGCGGACTTACCGGGGGGTCATAAAGTTAGCCGGTGGATAACTTGGATTTGAATACGCCACAAGTTAAATCCAATATAAACATACCTTGCAAAAGAAAAAGCGATGTACAGTGGAAGAGGATAAATTATTTATGAACTTTTCTTTGTCTTTGGAAACTCACGGACGATTCCTGTGTTTTTGTTTCGCTTTTTGTGATTTTATTTGAAGGCGATAAAGGGTTACACTGATTATTCGTGAAACTAAATCTTTGCTGAGTTAGTGAATTTGATACTTTTACAGCAAGAGAGAAGTTGGGGAATTGAGTGATTTGAAAGCCACTAGAGTGTTAAAATCATTGCCCGAGAAGGATGAGATTACGTTGATTAACAGAGCGATGGAACTCTTGTCGGATATGGGACAGATTTAGCATGGAAGAAGGAAACACGAACGATGATTTCACTCTACAAATGACATATTCTTCTGGTAAAAGACCTTGCAAGAGCTAAAGAACTTGGATAAAGATACAACTGATACAACTCCTAAAACAGTGATTCTTTGGTCTTTAACCGGGGAAAAAATTGGATAGCGAGAATCAAAACATTGGCACAATATTGAAAGAAAATCGTCAATTATTTTAAATTTTAGTTTTAATTGAAAAAAACTACTTAGAAATGCCAATAGCCATAAATTTTGCTTCGTAAAAAACAAGAATTCTACTGAAAAATTTTGTTCAAAAAATAAGGATATTTTGTAAATAGACTGTTAACTTGAGTAGCGTATATATTCAAAAACTTTGAAGATTTTGGAAACGAGCTATGAGCAGTAAAAACGGATCGTTCTTGTTGGGAATTGTAAAGAGAATTTGAACAAATATTCACGTGCACGTGCCAAGAGAGCCAATAGGATGATGGTCAGAAGTGTGGGAATGTTGCTGCTGGCTGTGCTTGCTATGAAGACTGCTGTTGTAGCATCAGGTATGAACTTTTTTATGTTTAGTATCGTAATATTGTATTTAGATGCTATTTTTCTTTAAAAATTTATAATAAGTGTGTTATTTCTCTGAGGAATGATAATTTTGTTCTTACATGATGAAGTGGACAAATTGCACTTTTTCTGTTCAACTGAACATATTGCATGTATGCAATGCAAGGAAAATACAGATCAGTACGCTAGTTTTCAATAGACCTCTTGAACGTGACGTCGGAGCAACTCAATTTGGAGGGCAAAACAAAAAAATTTTAATCGGCTGATCATGAGAATTGGAACCTATTGTTTTGTCCTCCAAATTAAGCTGCATTCCCACGTGCTGCAAGGGGTCTATAGACCTGATTAACAAAGACAGATCCAGGAAGAGGGTTGTAGGGTTGCGGGAGTTGCAGCCCTTCCTAAGAAAATTTCGATTAGCTGGCTGACAGTGAGAGAATGATGAGCTGCATTCCGACGTGCTGCAAGGAGTCAATGCTTACACGTTCAAGGCATTTGTATTTCTTTATTTTAACTTGAAATGCTAAATGCTATAAGCACGTGCATGGAACTATGCGAATACATTACTGCTATTTTCATAAACACGCGAACTCTGTAGTTGCGAGTTTCCCGTTGGAATTTGGTTTTTCACTGCTGCCAGTCAAAAATAAAAAAAGGTACCGAATAGACCTCTTTGCTCTATCACTATTTTCGACTTCGTGCGCTTTAAGAACAATAGGTGCGATCAAAGATCGTACGAAATTTGAACATCTTTAGAATTCGAACAAAAGATATTCGTATTTCATTGTTGTTGAACAATAGTTGTAGTCAAGTCATAATTTCAGCATACGCAAGTGTTGTGCGTTGGTATGGCCCGACTCGTTGTTAATCACAACAATGAAATACGAGTATCTTTTGTTCAAATTCTAAAGTTGTTCAAATTCTGTACAATCTTTGATGCACCTATTGTTCTGTAAGCGCACGAAGTCGAAAATAGTGATAGAGCAAAGAGGTCTAATCATTATTTTTGATTGACGGAAGCAAAAAACCAAATTTCAGCGTGCAGCTCGCAGCCACAGAGTTCGCATGTTTATGAAAATAGTAGTAAATGTGGTCATCCAGGTGTCCGGAGCGCGCACGAACCGTCCAATCACAGCGCGCTTCGATGCTTAGCTAAGCGGCCCTTACTCCAAGTCTCTTCCCAGTACAAAAACACGCGTTTCAAATAATTTAGAGAAAAAAAGTTGAAGTATACGTGTTGTTTAAAAAATTAAAGTAAATCTTTGCGATCCATCTCCTCAAATTCTGTGAGATATATGACTTTTAAGACTCGGGCGAGGGCCGCTTGAATTACAACAACAATCCTTTTCGCGCTTAGTTTTTCGTACAGCTGGATAGATGCATGAACGTGAGACTTTGGACTTCATGCATGAATATTAAGAAAGGCTTATTCCAGTGACATTAAGGTTCCACTGTCGTCATGACAACACTTTTTTCTTTGCATCTCTCTAGATTGCTTGGAACCTGATACAAGAGTTGTGGGTCGCTGGAAGAATGGCAACTTCTACAAAGGAGTAGTGGAGTCACTGACCAATACTATGAATGTGTTGTTTGATAACGGGAATAGACTGAACTACAACCTACACAGCAAATATGATGTTGTTGAAGATCGAATTCCTGAACAAAACGAGGTAAGAAAGCGGTGACTACCCATTGCACATACGCTAGTTACAGCCGTTTTTACAATTTCTTTCACAAAGCCTGCGTTTCTCTTGCGTCTTTTGCGACCAGGAGCAATAGGCCTCTGTAACTCTTTACCGTCAGTTGATAAAAAAAATAGATCTTATCGGCTTGGGTGCAATGTTTCTCCATTTCAAACGACGTGTCATTCCCTAGAGTATCATTTCTTTGTTTAACGGTTGCGCATGAGAAGACACATGAATATGGATACAACTCAAACAAAGAATCTTAATCTCAAGAGAATGACACGTGGTCTGAAACGGGAAATCATTACACCCAAGCTAAAAACATCTGTTTGGGATCTGCAGGGTAATTAACGATTTTGCAGTTGGCGTCATTCGCTTACTTTGGTCTCCCTGTGTTTTTACTGTTGCAGATCAAATGGGGGGATCCCGTGGTTGTTAATCGTCCCCATTCCTTCGCGTTCCAACCAGCTCACATCCGGGAGATTGTGGGAGGTCGCTACATGGTCTGGTACAAAGATGGCTCGTACATCTACCAAACTAAGAAGGATATCAGAGTGTTTAATAAATCAGCGGTCTGCAGTAAGTGATATGTCGACCTAATCAATATATATATTAATCTCGTTCCTTGAAAGAAACGTCTCAGAGAATACTCCACTTTGCATATTTTGCTTGAGTGATCACGCCCAAAGCAATTCAAGGCGAGGCTGAGAGGAAACAAAAGAATATATAAGGAATACTTCATTGTTTCCCTGGAGCCTCTTCTTGAATAGCTTGAATTATGTTAAGCTTGATTCAAGATGGCCGTTTCTATTACGTACATCAAGCTTTTAGCTGAAGACCTCTTTAGCTGAAGACCTCTTTAGCTGAAGACCTCTTTAGCTGAAGACCTCTTTAGCTGAAGACCTCTTTAGCTGAAGACCTCTTTAGCTGAAGACCTCTTTAGCTGAAGACCTCTTTAGCTGAAGACCTCTTTAGCTGAAGACCTCTTTAGCTGAAGACCTCTTTAGCTTCGTATGCCAATTTCCAATTCAGACCACGTGATATTCCCTTGAGAAATGTTCTTTTATTAAAATATTTACACATGAAAAAGTCAACTCCCAAGATTAGCATCACATGGTCTGAAATGGGCACAACAAACAACGAAGCTAAAAAGATCTGTTAACTGGCTTTGAGAGGAAATTAACTGAATCTCTCAATAGAATATTTGGAATATCTGTTTAATTTTACCTTAACTTGTTTTGTATTATTTTATTTGACCACATACAGATGAGCCTGCTTACCTCGGTTGCTATCGTGACCAAGTTCCTCGATATGTAACAGTGTTCATCCCTACTCGTCCAGCTACCATCGCAGCATGCGTCGATATGTGTAATGCGCAGAGCTACAGTATCGCTGCTCTCAGGAATTCTGATCTGTGTTTCTGTGGCAATTCGTACAACAAAGGTTACCAGGTAAGAATTCACCTTTTTTTTTAAAAAAAAAAGAACAACAACAATATCTCCAGGTTGTTAAATGTGGCGGAGGCTAAGCTCTGAAATAAATTGTTGATGCATGGACATTCAAAATAGTCCTCTTCACAGTTCCCTGCGCCATCTTGAAAGGTAGCCATGCCTAGCCTTTGCATCGAAGCGAGACGAACGCTGACCTTGCAATTATATACATCTGTTTTGAAACGTCTCTATCATTACAAGGTTACATCAATTCTCACTTCGATGCAAAAACATGGCAACCTTTCAAGTGGGAACTTTTCAGAATATTGATTTCTTATGAATGTGAAACGCTTAAAGTACAATAATTAACTGTCGCGGGTATTCTCAAGGTATTTCTGGGAAGGTCTGCATGCCCTCAATATAATAAAATTTCTCTATTTTGTTTACAGACAAGTGATAAAAGATGCGATATGCCTTGTTATGACAATCCTTACGAAAAGTGCGGTGGTGTGAGCGCTTTCTCCCAATATTGGACCGGTAGGTTGGATTGTACTTGATTTATTTATCTCTTTACGAGATCCAGCCATGTAAAGAATTCACCACTTTCATAGATCAGTTCACTGCTCAAGCAAGAGTTTGAGGTAGTTTCAAAGTATTATTTAAATTTGAACGTTGAAGCCTTGACGGAATGCTTTGTGTTTGACCAATGGACTGATGTTATCTGAAGTTATCGCTATTGGAAACTATTGTTTTGTCCTCCAAATTGAGCTGCATTCCGACGTGCTGCAAGGGGTCTATAGCCAGCCTTATAACGCCATTATAAAAATACGTTCTGCGTTTGTTTTATCAGGTATTGTTGGAGACAAGCCAGTTTATCGCCCATCAGGTATGCTCTATAGATGTATCTTTGGCAGAAACTATCCTTTAAAAAAATCGGGGGGGGGGCGTGATTAAAACTGATAGATCCTATAATATTCAGATGCATCCAGAATGATTTCAGGGTCTTCGGCTGTCATCTGAAAGGTTTATATGGCTTATTCTTTAGATGTTACATTGCTTTTTATTCTTAAATTTTAAACTCTAAGGGATGAGGCGTGAGTTGCTATCCACTCCACTCCCCCCCCCCCCCCCCCTCCCCCGGCCCCCAACTCTGGAACCACCCTAGTTTGAAATAACAACCTTATAAAGATAATACAGATACCTATATAAGTCAGCCACATTTTTCGATTAGGTCTTCATATATTATCTCTTTCTAAATAGGTTTAGAAGCCTATACAGAATTTCACATGGACCCATACGGCTTTCAGCGAACCTACCAATCAGGTTTGTCAATGGTCACGTGATTGATTTACGTCATTTTCATCATCATTTTTTATTGGGTTCAGTGTTAGCGATTGCTAGGTTGATTTGGATAATGCATTTGTTTTTGCGATGGAGTTTTGTGTTAACATGTTATTGTCATTGCAGTGATAAGGAAGCAATCGATTCCGAGGTTTGGCAAGTTACCATGGAGTACTATACTACAAGGTATGGGATTAGTGGTTTATTATGTCTAGTTACAGGCCTATCCCAGTAGCATCATCCCTCTTATGTTTCCTGTCCCCCTCTTCATTCCTTCCCTCTTTGTTTGCTTGCTTACTTGCTTGCTTGCTTTCATGCTTGCTTCCTTGCTTACTTGCTTTCATGCTTGCTTCCTTGCTTCCTTGCTTCCTTGCTTCCTTGCTTCCTTGCTTCCTTGCTTCCTTGCTTCCTTGCTTCCTTGCTTCCTTGCTTCCTTGCTTCCTTGCTTCCTTGCTTCCTTGCTTCCTTGCTTCCTTGCTTCCTTGCTTCCTTGCTTCCTTGCTTCCTTGCTTCCTTGCTTCCTTGCTTCCTTGCTTCCTTGCTTCCTTGCTTCCTTGCTTCCTTGCTTCCTTGCTTCCTTGCTTCCTTGCTTCCTTGCTTCCTTGCTTCCTTGCTTCCTTGCTTCCTTGCTTCCTTGCTTCCTTGCTTCCTTGCTTCCTTGCTTCCTTGCTTTTTTACTTAGTACTCTTTATTCTCTCAGCTCGTAAAGCGGTAAGAAAGCCATCATCCTTAGCTAATTCGTCTCCATGGAGATGGAATGCTCTTAGATCATCCTGGGTCAGAGCCGATGGAAAACAATTCAGATGGAAGCATCTAACGACATTTGGCTCCAAGAAAAACTATAGGACTTGGACCAGTCCCCAGATCCCTCTTACTAGAAACGGATGGACTTGGAATGGTAGAGCCTGGGTATCAGGTATTGAAAAAAAAAAAACTTTCGTTTTTATCGATACCCTGAAACAACCTCTGGGCTAATCAAAATCCAGGCACGGCTAATTCACAGATCGAATTGAAATTTAGCTTGTTGGGTTTTGCGGAGGGTTGAAAACCGGAAAACCTGGAGAAAAATCCTCAGGGCGAGGCCTAACAGACTCTACTCACATGTGATGCCGAGTCCAGGAATCGAACCTGAGACCCCAGAGGTGAGAGGAGAATACACTACCACTACACCATCCTTAATCCTTACATAGATGTTTTGAAGTTATGCATTAGACCATTGTGACCTAAGTAACTGCACTTCTTGTATACCTTATACAGCCGCTAAGATGTCAACAGCTTTGCAACAAAGTCATCACCCATATCCTAAAGTAGCAAATCCATTCTCCAAGAGTACTTATGGCAAAGTCACTTCGAAACCCACCTATTACAACAAAGGCTACCTGAAGGCAACAGGTACAACAAGAGACACTAGTAAGATATATAGTACGCCTTTGCTTGTTTACGAGGGTAAAACAGATAACGCACGGAAGCTTGTTTCCAATATGGCCCTCAATTCCTGATTCTAAATTGGAGTTTGGAAGTTGATTCTTGTGGAGGGAAGAAAACTGGAGAACCTGGAGAAAAACCCTCGAAGCACGAGAGAACCAACAAACAACTCTACTCACATACGACACTGAGACGTCCAAAGGGACTCGAACCCTGGTCGCAATGGTGAGAGGCGAGCGCTCTCACTACTACGCCACCCTTGCTTCCCAAACTCCAGACTACCCCTCAAAAGGCACACCTAGATAGCTCCCTCGTTTCGCTCGATTGCTCGAGCCTATACTAAAACGTACTAAAATGGGGCCCTGGCTACGCCACTGGTAGAAGATTTGGCAATATGAGAACGTATTTATTTCAGATCTCTTTTACTCAGCTAATGTCCTTAAATGTTTTTTTACAGACTTGTATCCATACAATACGAGGACACCAAACTATGCAAACATCTTGAAGCCATACAGCAGTAAGTAGTATAACAAGACAGCTAGAACAATTAACAGAATGTTTGCATAGTGGTCCAAGATTCTCAATTTTCTCTCATAAAAAAAAATATTCGTCTTCTTCTTCCCAGATGTGGATATCTCAAAATATTTCACGCCAAACCTTGTGCTACAGAAATTAGCAGGTTAGAAAACTTAGATAAAGAAGTAACTTAAACATGGTAGGGGAATTTGTATATGCTGGGACCAGCATTTCGGTCACTGGAATGGAGAATAGATCTAAAATCACCAACATTGGGTTTCTCCAAGGTTCATCTCTGGGACCGGGATTTAGGTCACTGGGAATGGGTAATAGAATTATCAACTTGGGATTTCTCTAAGGTTCATTCATAGTACCGGGATTTAGGTCACTGACCATGGAATGAGAAATAGAATCGTCGACATGGGATTCCTTCAAGGGTCATCACTAGAACCAGGATTTAGGTCACTGGCCATGGACTGATGAGAAATAGAATCACCAACATTGGATTTCCCCAAGGTTCATCACTGGGACCATGATTAAGGTCACTGGCCATGAAATGAGAAATAGAATCGTCCACATGGGATTCCTCCAAGGTTCATCACTAGGACCAGGATTTAGGTCACTGGGAGTGGGAAATAGTATCACCAACAAGGGATTTCCCCAAGGTTCATCACTGGTTCTTTCAATATATACATCCATAAGAATGGCATGATAAAAGGCCACTCTTCCAAACACTTGCCTATATCGTGATACCTTCTCTCTCCACTTAACATTATACCAATATTATCATTACTAAATTCTTTCTATTTTATCTAGATCGCATGCGTACTGTCAAATGGAGCCAGTTAAGCAATTTCAAACAGCTATTCAAACCGTCCTCTTCAAGTAAGTCGAAGAAATAATATTTATCTACAATCTGCACACTGCTCATCAATGTTTCCGACTCATGGGTTGCTTGTGGTTCCACCACTGGAACGCATGAATATTCTACACAAAATAGAGGCTAACCCAGAGTATTGGAAACTGGAGGAGTATTCTCTCAGCTTCTCTTCATGATCAACTGTAAACTAAGTAACTTTTAATTTCTTCCTTCCCCCCATTTTTTTACAGTTCCCCTTACTTTTCGTTATCTTGGGTGTTTTTCTGATGATTACCAGCGGGATCTTCCATTCCAGTACTCCATGCCAACGAGTTCTTTGACAGTGAGATCCTGTGTTCTCAAGTGTCGTGAAAACAGTTTCTCGGTAGCAGGACTCCAGGGTTCAACCCAATGCTTCTGTGGAAATACGTACAGTAAATACGGTCGTGTTAGAGAAGAGGAATGTAGAATGAAATGTGGTGCTAGCACGACTGATATTTGTGGTGGAATCTTAAGGAATTCGATTTATTATACAGGTAAACTTAATACACGCATCAAGCATTCCGCGCTCATGCCTTTAGGGCATGCTCAGGGGATTAAAAAGTGGGATAATATTTTGTAAAATATGTAATTTTTTTGGTATATTTGACTCAAAATTCGCTTAATGGTACGTGATCTTGAATATTTAATGAAAATTGTGTTTGACAAGAAAAATACAACTAAAATATAAAATAGAGTGTCACTTATAGCTTCATAATTCTCGGTTTTGGTTTTGGCTTCCCTCAAATAACTTTTCAACATTGTATGTTGGCATTTGGTTGGCTGATCGATGGATCGGCTGGTTTAAATGTAGGACGGATGGTAAAAAAATCAAATTTGTATTTTTTAAAACATCGCGATACGAGAAATCAAATGTCAAATATTTCAGATTCCATGAAAAACAAACTCAAATAACTATAGTCCCCTTGCAGCACGTCGGAATGCAGCCCAATTTGGAGGACAAAACGATAGGTTCCAATTCTCAAGAGATTGAGGTTATTTGTTTTGTTTTCCAAATTGAGCTGCTGTGACGTCACATAAAAGGGGTCTATTGGCATTCAAAATAAATTTTGCATGATTCTGAAAATATGTACCCTACATTTGAAGTTTCTTTTCATCTTTTTCAGGGATTGGATCAGCTTGGCCTGCACACAGAAGAACAAAGACCAAAGCAAGCAATAACTCAAGTACGCATGCTCAGAGTAAAGCCAATGACAAGGAAGCTAAGAAAGTGACGTCAGCAATAGATACCAAGTATGGTAAAACAACATCTTTATCGATACACAAAGTTACAAAAACTTTTCAAAAAGATTCAGAACTGAGTTCAAAGAAAAAAGAGGTGAAAAAGACCCAAAGGAACAAAAATAAAGCAAGGAATAAAATAAACGATGCGCCAGAAAAATTGCCCGAGAAAGAGAACTCAGGGATTGACGACTTTCAAGTCGAATCCATCAAAGTTAAAGTTAATTTTTCGGAGCTCAAAAAAGCATTGCAAACGCTCTCGCCTGCGATTGTTAGACGAGTACAGAAAGATCTTTCTAGAATGCACAAGAAGGAACATTCGAATCACACCAGGGAGAAATTTAGGGTCGAATTGGAAGAAACAAAGCAAGATAATGATGAAGAATATGATGAGGAAGATGTAAAAAGGATTCGTAATGAGATTCACAACAAAGCACTCGACCACTTGACGAACGAAAATATCAAAGAAATCTTAAGAATTATGAAAATTCCAAAAAATGAGGTTAAAGGTGAAAGAAGTGGGAAAAGTTTTGAAGATGCTATCAAGACCCTTCATGCTGCTAGAAAGAAGGGGATGGAACGAAATAGGATCAAAGTTGTAAATGGAAAAGATGTGACTCATGAAGAAATAGAAAGTTATAGTAGAATATCTTTGGATTTTCCTTTAAGGCTAACAAAAGGAGCTTCAAAACCGTCGATCAGGAAAGAAGAATTTAAGGATAAGAAAGAACGAAAGAGTCATGAAAAAAGCAAACTCAAGGTTAATTCAACTGAGAAAAATACGAAGGACAAATCAAGGAGTAGTAAAGTCAAGTCAGTTAGGAAAGTAAGCAACAAGAAAGTACATTCGACAAAGATGAATTATTATACTGTGAAGAAATTGAAGAATGATGTGAAGAATGTTACCAGAAGCAACCCAAGAAAGGATGAACATCTTAAGGCAAATATAAACGCCAAAAGTACTGGTAGTAAGAACGTGCAGAGGTTGCATGTACAAAGTCATAAACTAAATTCGAAAGCAGGCTCTCCAAAGGTAAATACTGTTGCAAAGACTTCAAGTAGGAGCAATGAAAGGATTAAAGCCAAACAAACTCATTCATCTACTAAGGAAAAAGCTAGCCTATCTGAGAAAGACCTCAACGAAAGTAAAAATTCTTTAACCAGTAAGCCAGTTATACATATGGCTGGTGGTAATAAAAAGATGAAAGAGAAGAATACTGTAAAGAACGACTTGAAGGTCAAAGTACAACCTGACGTACCAGCCGTGAAAAGTACTCATTCAGGCGAGGGAAAGGCATCGCTCAAAATGAGTCATGATCATGAAAACAAACAGATTTCAAAAGATGGAGATTTAATGAAAGCTGAAGGAGTGAAGAGTGTCGAAATAGGAAAGGCAGCACTCAAAATGTCTTCTGGTCATGAAAACAAACAGATTACAAAAGATGTAAAGAAAGCTGAAGGAGTGAAAAGTGTCGAAACAGGAAAGGCATCGCTCAAAATGTCTTCTGATCATAAAACCAAACAGATTACAAAACTAGATGGAAATGCAAAGACAGCTGAAGGAGTAAAGAGTGTTGAAACAGGGCCAAAACCCCGTATTCTCAGCGTAACAAAGCCACCACCCTCGCAGAATTCTTCAGCACCCCTTCCACAGTTGAAAGAAGATCAAAATAAAGTTAAAGATATAGAAATTTTGAAGGCACAAGGAACAAATAATAAGAAGGAAAAAGACCAAAGTTCTGCTAAAGGTAGCAAAGATGGTCATGAAGACAAGCAAATCACACCAAACAAGTTACCAGGGAATGACGATGAGAAAGTCAAGAAGAGTCAAAGTCAAAGCAAAGCAAAGGACAACGGTGTGATATATTTGGGTTCAGCAACAAAAGATGATAAAAGTCAACAGAAACAAGACGAAAAGTCGCAGAATAACCCATCAGATCAAGAGGAAAATTTGCAATTAAACGTTGTGAAGGAAGGTGATGAAAATGGCGTGATCTACCTTGGAGGAGCCGCAAAACAATTGCAAAAACCAAAGAAAAACGACGAAACAAAAGAAGATGAAAACGTTCCAGATTCTAAAGAGAAGGTGAAGGAAGTAAAACTTGATAAGGAAGATGAAGCTGAAAAGATGTCCCCTAGTGATTCTGAGAAGAAAGAAAAAAAGATGAAAGACAAGGTTAATACCTTAATGGTAAAAACAAATTATGATGGTGAGGATGACAAGAAAAAGCAAACAGAAGCAAAGGCTGCAACGAAAAAGAAGGAAAAAGATAACGACAACAAAGGAAGCAAAGTTGCGAAGAAACATAAGCAAAATTATTCAGAAAAAGAGCAACATAGCACACGAATTGTCAACGAGAACAACGACAAAATGTCGTCCAAAGAAAACGAACAAAAGAGGACAGCAAGCAAGAAAATTAAGACAAAAAATTCAGATAGTGCTGCTGATCTGAAACCAGGGAAAGAAGGGAAAGAAGACGTAGACCTTGCTCAAAGCAATAAAGTCATAGTGCCCCAGAACTCTTTGCAAGTGACTAAACAAAGTCAACCCCAGCCGTCGGCTTCCCAGCCAGATGAAACACAGAATGACGCGGCCTTGACAGATCGTGGCAGCGGTGGTGATGCAAGTGGTTCGAACTCTGATGCATCTGAAACTCCATTTGAACAAGAAAACAAGCTGCTATCTTTTCAAAAACAAAATTCCATCAATGGTAAATCCAGTAATGCAGCTTTGCAAAAAGGATTAAGTGAAAATTCTTTAGGAAACATCAATAATACTAAAGGAAAAGCTGAAGATAGGAAGCAGATTGGTGTCAGTGGAATGTCTGACTCAGAGAAAGTCGCAGAAAGTAAAATAATCACCAAACTCAACAATTTGTTGAATAGTGGAAGTGGTGATGACAACTTTGAGGATGTTGTTAATGAACTCGAAAAGAATAGGATTGATGGCATTTCTGCCAATGGAATTACTATTATGAGGGGACAAGGGTCTGGAATTACCTCTAGCCAAGAAAACAGTGCACGCAGACCTCAACATGATAGCGATAGTTCTGGCTTGATGGACACCAAGATAATACAGTCTGGTGGTGAGATGAACAGAAGAATGGGAGGAAAGCCTATTGGTGAAGACAAATATGGAAATGTTGGAACAACAACGTCTGCTTCAAATGATCAAAAGATCATACATTTGCCGACGAAGGCCATGGCACTTGAGAATAGTGTAGAGCTTGGTTCTGGTTTAGAAGATGTGAATTCAGGAGAACTTAGCACAAAGTATACGTACTTTGGATCTGGAGCAGCTAAGGAAGATCTACCTTTGATTCGGGCAGATGACCTCAAGCGACTCACACAAGAACAGAGAAAGCATTCATTTGAAAACAGCGGAGACGAAGCTCAACCCAACAGTGGTCTTCAAGGGGAAGCTATTGGCAAGAAAAGAAAACCAAAGTTTTTACATCCTAAGGGGAAGAACCAGAGACTTTATGCCAAATCTTCCATCCCAACACCACCAATCTACAAAATGATCATGATTCCAAAACTAACTTTGGGTACAGAGAAGAAACCTGGAAAGGAAAAAATTGTCAAAAACGCAAGGAATTTAAAATTCGTCTTGGGAGGGAAAAATCTATCAAAAATGAACCCAAAGGCTAAAAAATCAAGCATTGCAAAAATGAATGTCCAAATAGATAAGAAGAAAAATCTGAGAAAACATGTCCAAGGAGAGTCTCAACATAAGATAAAGAAGAAAGAAAGCAGTAAAAGTCAAGCTTTAAAGAAAAATTTGAGTAAAGAGAAGTATTATTCTGATGTAAAAGGAATTCGTGTGGTGAAAAATGGCGTTTCTTTTACAGTAAGTAAAGGTCAGTCAAATCCAAGTCCAAATTCAAGACCCTTAAAAGGAGAGATCTCATCGACAAGAAACATTGGTGAAACTACGAAAACCAACCATCTCAAAGACAATAAACTCAAGCTACATCATATTTCGGAGAGAAGAAAAAAGGTTACCAAAAAAGATGGTTAAAATTGTCAAAATTACTAAAAGTAGCAAAATGGATCAATGTGGGTAAAGTTCATGACGATACGGAGCATAATCTCAAAGACAATGGATCCCGTAACCAAATGATACGGCGTGCGTGGGACGTCATTTACATGAACCGAACAGGCACTTAGAAGATTGGCATGTTTATCATGACGAAGTGCTTTTTTTGTCTTTCTTGATCCCAAATAGGATTGCACGCTGTGTAGTTTAACCGCAGGCTCAGCTAACTGCTGACCTTCGGTTTGTTTAGAATAGACCTTTCCATAGTATTCCCACAATCCCTTATGATCCGAGCATGAGATCGAGGTCAGGGTAAAATTTGCATAAAAATGTATAAAAAATATGCAAATTTTACCCTGACCTCGAGCTCGCGCTGGGATCATAAGGGATTGTGGGAAGACTACGGAAAGATAGCACAGACGCTTATCATAGAATGACGTTTTTCATTGTGGTTTTGTTTTGAAACACGAAAAGAGGTTCATAGTCCTAGGCTAATTCCCAAGCTTGTATGGTATGTAAAGCGAACCAAAGGCTAAGGAAAATGTTGTTTGTTCATAAAATAAATGCAGGCTTGCTCTTCATAACATTTTTTTAGAAAGGGGAAAAGAAAGCGAACCAAAGGCTCAGGAAAATAATACTTGTATGTACTTGCAAATCAGATTCCTATATCATTCTCGTCCAGAATACGGAGGTTAGTGTAGACATATTTAATGTAGGGATATTTCAGTAGTGAAATCCTATTTCATTTATTCAAAACAATTTTCATTAAAATTGCCATGCCTTGGGTGAAACCTCTTTTTAAATGCTATACCCTCATAACACGTACGCTTTTGATCTTAGATTAAGCTTTTCCGAGTTTGTTCCAGTTCCAGTTCCAGTGAAGCCTTCCCCAAGGGACTGTGAGCTCAATCCATTTGCTATTGAAGTGAGATATCATCACATGTCTGTTAGCTGCAAAGGTCCTATTCACGCCGCGGTGACGTCAGTATCCTGCTTGATTCGTATTGAATACTTTTGACGTTGCCCCTGACAACATGTACTTTTCAACGACAAAACTTCGTTCCAATCTCAACTGAGAGACGTAGTATCTCCTTTCGCTCCAAAAACCTTTAATGAAATAGGTGTATATCTAAATACTTCATAAATAAAGGCAATATAAAAGAATTAACCGTACGTTTCAAGAACTAACTTTAAGTTAAGTTATTATAAAGTCCAGTTTTCTTGCAAGTTTGAAAGTCAAATTTGCAATTTTTTTCAACACAACTAAGATTTTTTTCAGTCAATTAATTTGCGTCTGTCCCCCCGCTACAAACACGAATAATCGCGTTGCAGATTTAATATTTACCGAGCTTTTCTGGTTTGACATCAGAATATCATATTATCTGTTTGTTCGTAGAGAAAAATCCGTAATCTGAGCCAAGGAGGTTTGGAGAACTCAAATCATGAATCATGAGAATCAGTATAAGATAACAAGCCATGAACAAGTAGCTTTACTGAGAAAAGCGTATTTTGAACACTAAATACTGCTAGTGAATTGCAGCTCGAGTCATCGTGGTACATTATAACGAGAGTTAGAAGCCAAAACCAGGTTAAAACAACATATTTTAGCTATTGTATCTAATACATCTCTTTTTGTAGAAATACAGAATACTTTTCTTTACTTTACATAGTGAATTGCAGCTCGAGTCATCGCGGTAAATTATAACGAGAGTCTTTTAGAAGCCCAAACCAGTAAACCAACATGTTACTCTTATTCACTCTCGTGAATGACTAATAAATTATAAAATATAAGTGATTTTGAAGAGATTCTCATTATCACACACTTCACCTAAAGCAGTCAAAGTCGCATTATCCCAAGAAATGCTGTGATTTCTTTCCTACTTTTAACTTCTCGGCTTTCTCTGGTCTATCAAATACCCACCTCCCTCCGTTTTCTCTCTCATTTTTAAAAATCAAAAACACTTAATCAACTGTCAAGAACGAAGCTAGGATAAAGTTATTCTATGAAAAATAACATTGAATTTCTAAGGGAACTCAACTGTTCTACAAGAAACATGGTCAATATTTGATTTTTTTTAAATCAATTTTTTTCCTGTCAACTTCAACAACTTCTAAAGCGAATTTAACCTTGAAAAACATTCCTGTTCGCACGATTTAGTCGGATCCACAGATCACTGAAGTAAAATCTAAAACCTCAAAAAGTGTCGCCTTCCAGCGTCATCAACATAATTGCCCAATTTTCAGATCCAGCGAGAAAACAAACAAAGAACACGTTAAAACCCTTGAAACATGTTTGTCGATATTCACTGATTGAATCATATTTACTTACCATTTGAACTGTTTATATTAACTACTTATAAAATGAGTTAATTTTCTTCTCATTTTCTACTTGAATCTTTGACTGAGACAAAGGCAGAGCTACTCCGAAGTAAAAAGGTCAACAGTTTTGAGCTGAGAGAGAGATTTGCAGCACGATGATGCGTTGTTTAGTCGTTTTCATTGCCATTTTTCTGGTATCGGAGAAGATTTTTGAGAGCAGTGCAGCGACAGTGACTTTGACGAACAGCTACATGGATTTGAAAGGTAATTTTGATACGTTTTCTTCTCCTCGATCTCCTCTTCTCTGCTAGCTCTCCTCTCCCTTCCCTTCCTCTCCCCTCCTCTCTTCTCTTTTACTCTCTCCCTTTGACTCACCGCTTACTCATTTCTTCTCCTCGATCTCCTCTTCTCTGCTAGCTCTCCTCTCCCTTCCTTTCCTCTCCCCTCCTCTCTTCTCCTCTCCTCTCTTCTCTCTTACTCTCTTCCTATGACTCACCGCATAATCATTTACTTGCTTTTTCCTGTTGCTTAGGTAATGCACACATCAAGTTCCTTGAGTCGAGAGAAAAGGTTTGGGCTGGACTTGGTAAAGGTAGCTAGAAAATTATTACATAGTCGCTCAGTTCGTTATGAAGGATTTCTTATATTGCGAGCCTTATGTTCACAATAGCCAAGTTGAGTAATAGATTTGAAACAACCTCTGTGCTCATCTAAGTCAGGGCATGGCTAACTCACAGATTGAACCCTGAAACAACCTCTGGGGTGGTCTAAGTCAGGGCATGGCTAGCTCACATATTGAACCCTGAAACAACCTCTGGGGTGGTCTAAGTCAGGGCATGGCTAACTCACATATTGAACCCTGAAACAACCTCTGGGCTGATCTAAGTCAGGGCATGGCTAACTCACAGATTGAACCCTGAAACAACCTCTGGGCTGATCTAAGTCAGGGCATGGCTAACTCACAAATAAAACCCTGAAACAACCTCTGGGCTGATCTAAGTCAGGGCATGGCTAACTCACAGATCAAACCCTGAAACAACCTCTGGGCTGATCTAAGTCAGGACATGGTTAACTCACAGATAGAACCCTGTAACAACCTCTGGGCTGATCTAAGTCAGGACATGGCTAACTCACAGATCGAATAGGAATTTAGCGTGTTACGTTTTGCGGGGGGAGGAAAACCGGAGACCCTGGAGAAAAACCCTCGAATCTAGAGAGAGAGCCAACAAACTCAACTCACATGTGATGCCGAGTCCAGGAATCGAAGCCGAGATCTCAGAAGAGAGAGGCGAGTGGACTTCTGTTATTCCACCCTTGGTCCCCCAATACCAATCCCATTTGTGTGACGATTGTGTGCACTGATGTGTTCTTGTCTTTAGGCCATCGTTTCCCAGTATTGTACAGCGGTGATCTTATAGCTCTCAGGATGGCTTACACGTCAGGCAGTCTCCAGACACGATGGATAAGATGTGCAACCAGTAGTTACTGTGATACTTCCACGTGTCCCGGTGGAACGGTAAGACTATCATTTATATATTGGAGCTCCAAGTGTCTTAAAATTATAAAAATTAAAATTCAATAGTACTCCACCACGATACTCGCTCAATATTGATGTAAATGACCTGAAACTTCACAGAGACTCAAAGGCAAATTCGAGACATAAGTTAGAACATTTATTTGTATAATTTATTGAATTTTTTTTTTTTTTTTTTTTTAAGGATCGCCATACATTGCCTTATAGTCTGATATTATACCACAGAAACCCAGCTTGGGATACCTGTGGTGCAAATGACACATTTATTCATATAGACCCTTTCACGTGACGTCAAAGCAGCTCAGTTTGGAAGACAAAGCTAGCAAAAGAATTTCAATCTCCTGAGAATTGGAACCTATTGTTTTGTCCTCCAAATTGAGCTGCATTCCGACGTGCTGCAAGGGGTCTTTGGGTGATATTTGTCCTGCACATAATTATATTAATTATAGATATATTGATGCTAATTTGTTTCATATAAGGTGATGCCTGCTAACAGATGGTCCTCATGCACGAGAGAATCCTTCTACATCCGGGGAGTCAATAAGTATGACGGCCAGCCAATCCACAGCGGTGATTACGTCACACTTGCCCCACGCATACGAGGAGCGACCTGCCGACTACGCTGCTCTAGCTCATCGACGAAATGTAACAGTGGAACGTAAGTATTATGACTATGATAATAATACAGGTATCCCAGACGGATTAAATCGGATAGGATGTGTGGAATGGGAGGGGATAGATGAATGGATGAGATGAGATGAGATGGGATGGGTGGATGGCTGGATGGATGGATGGATGGTTGGATGTGTGGATGGTTGGATGTGTGGATGGTTGGATGGTTGGATGGTTGGATGGTTGGATGGTTGGATGGTTGGATGGTTGGATGGTTGGATGGTTGGATGGTTGGATGGTTGGATGGTTGGATGGTTGGATGGTTGGATGGTTGGATGGTTGGATGGTTGGATGGTTGGATGGTTGGATGGTTGGATGGTTGGATGGTTGGATGGTTGGATGGTTGGATGGTTGGATGGTTGGATGGTTGGATGGTTGGATGGTTGGATGGTTGGATGGTTGGATGGTTGGATGGTTGGATGGTTGGATGGTTGGATGGTTGGATGGTTGGATGGTTGGATGGTTGGATGGTTGGATGGTTGGATGGTTGGATGGTTGGATGGTTGGATGGTTGGATGGTTGGATGGTTGGATGGTTGGATGGTTGGATGGTTGGATGGTTGGATGGTTGGATGGTTGGATGGTTGGATGGTTGGATGGTTGGATGGTTGGATGGTTGGATGGTTGGATGGTTGGATGGGATAGGATGGGATGAATAGATAGACATATAGATAGATGGATGGATGGATGGATGGGAAAGGATAGGATAGGATAAATAGACGGATGGATGGGTGATGGATGGATGGGATAGGATGAATAGACGTATGAATGGATGGATGGATGGATGGATGGATGGATGGATGGATGGATGGATGGATGGATGGATGGATGGATGGATGGATGGATGGATGGATGGATGGATGGATGGATGGATGGATGGATGGATGGATGGATGGATGGATGGATGGATGGATGGATGGATGGATGGATGGATGAATGGATGGATGGATGGATGGATGGATGAATGGATGAATGGATGAATGGATGGATGGATGGATGGATGGATGGATGGATGGATGGATGGATGGATGGATGGATGGATGGATGGATGGATGGATGGATGGATGGATGGATGGATGGATGGATGGATGGATGGATGGATGGATGGATGGATGGATGGATGGATGGATGGATGGATGGATGGATGGATGGATGGATGGATGGATGGATGGATGGATGGATGGATGGATGGATGGATGGATGGATGGATGAATGGATGGATGGATGGATGGATGGATGGATGGATGGATGGATGGATGGATGGATGGATGGATGGATGGGATAAATACACATAACGATGGATGGATAGAATGATGCAAAAAACACACATTCGTATTCATATTCCCAGGTGTGTCGCTGAAAGCTACTTCAAGGGGAACAACGCCTTCCTCTATTCATTCCTAACCTTCCAGATCTTTTCTCGTAATGCCGTAGACGGTACGGGAGCTGTACAGTTCGGCGATACCGTAGCCTTTAGATACCCCTTCTACACCGGGAGTTATTGGCTGTATTACTCTGGCGGGTATTTCTATGCCCGGTCAGTCAGCTATAACAGCAAGACCTCGTGTGCCCGGGAAAATTACCCCACAGGATTTCAACTTTTCAAGCCTTTGTGAACAAAAATATAGACCCTTTTCACATGACATCAAAGCAGCTCAATTTGGAGAACAAAACAAAAGAATTTTGATCTCCTGAGATTTAGAACTTATTGATTTGTTCTCCAAATTGAGCTGCATTTCCACGTGCTGCAAGGGGTCTATCGCTAAAAAGTCGGTAGCAAACATACGATCTTATAATCTAGTTTAAGTTTACCAGAAAACAAGAGATAGTCGGCTACATAAGGTTAAAAGAGTTAAAATAAACTACTTCGCTGTCAATGTTGCTTCATATTTGATTACTTTACACATGCACCCATAAATAAATATTCATTTTGAAAAAGTTTGAACGAAAAATGACAGCAAAAGAAAACTGAAGAAAAAGATAATTAGCCTTCAACCTTCAGGCCTTAACATGCTCGAGTATATACAAGTATTTCTACAGTGTTGAGTGTTGCTCGAAGAGAAAAGAAACAGAGAAACTAACAGAGAAGGAGAGAATTGACCTGTCACAGAGAATTGCTCCAAGCTGTTGTCTTTTTCCTTCAATCTTTCCATGTTCTTAATTTCTTTCTTTCTTCTTCTTCAACTACTTCTTATTATTATAACTTCTTCTTCTAGCTTCTTCTTCGTCTTCTTCTTCGTCTTCTTCTTCGTCTTCTTCTTCTTCTTTTTCTTCTTCTTCTTCTTCTTCTTAATCTTCTTCTTCTTCTTCTTCTTCGTCGTCGTCTTCTTCTTCGTCGTCGTCGTCTCTTCTTCTTCTTCTTCTTCTTCTTCTTCTTCTTCTTCTTCTTCTTCTTCTTCTTCTTCTTCTTCTTCTTCTTCTTCTTCTTCTTCTTCTTCTTCAGTTTTTCGTATTCATATACACAACATCAAAGGAGTCATGTTACTATAACTTTGCATTGACTTCCAAGAATATAATAAAGATAGCGAATCAAACATTTACAACTGAGATAATGACAAGGGTGACTGGGGTGAGGATAAGAGAAAGAGAGTCAACATGACAACTATTTCCTCAATCATCTTCCATTAAACAACATTTGATCAAGACGTCAAGCCTTCCATTATACCAGACAGTATATTTGCTAATTCCACTCCGTTTCGAACTTTTTCATGTTTAGTACTGAGTTAACATCATATTATATAAACTGTTTGACTACGACTCAGACAGTTGTCAGGAAAACGTCAAATACAAACCTTATTATTCCTATACTTTGAATATTGTTATGAAATACTGAAGCGATTTTATTTAGAAACCAGGACCCGCTGATAATTCCAGAAAGAAAAGCAGAAAAAATAATCCTAATAAGGGTGTTTTGATACTTAGAGTCGTTCTCAATAACCCGTGAAACAAAGTGTACTTATTAAAGTGTAATAGTAAAAAAAAAAAACACAATAAAAAACCAAAGAATCAGAGTGAAATAGAGCATAATATTTGATTAGCTACAACATTTACAACAGGAAAAAATGGTGAAACGTTTTATTATCAATTGCCGGAGAAATTTTCCTACTTTAGCGATAACTAAAAAGGTCCGAGAACTGATCATATAGGGACACCAAAAACCAATGAAAAAAAAAATTGCATTCACAGAGGCTCGCCGATCTTTCTTTAAAAATGCTGTTTTTTTGCAAATATATTGGTATGTTTTGCGTGATTATCAATTGACAACTTTTCCTATATACATTTGTGCTGTAACTTAGGAGGTTAGAAAGACCAAGACCTGATCATATAAGCACACCAATAACAAAAATATTATTTGAAGTATTGCATTCACAATGTTTTTTTTTTTTTTTTTTTTTTGTTTTTTTCTTAAAGAAAATCTGTATTGCGCTTGGTTATAGAACAACACGTAAACTTGAAAGAACTGTAATATATTGGAAATAAAAAAAGTAGTCTTTTTTTATTTTATTCGTAGAATTAATTTGATCTCAGTCGATAATCTTATTTGAGTGTCTAGTATTTATCCATCACTTATAGAGGAACATTTTCCCTATTCTTTTTTCGCTATTTCTAAGTAATTTTGTGTTTTTCAAACAATTATAGACTCCTATTTGGAGTGAACAAAGCAACGGAAGTTCACTTGAGCCATCTGCGTATAAAAAGGTATATTATCTCTGCCGACCTGACCATGTGATATCTAACCGTTCTAACCATATCAAAGACGAGATAAAAAAATCAATTTGGTACTTTAGTTAAAAGTATATTATTGTAGAGGAAAAAAGAAAAGAAAAGAAAAAGAAACTGGAGAAAAGACCTCGAAATTAAGCACAAAAGAGAACCAGCCAGCAACTCTACCCACATTAACATATTATGACGAGGTGGCTGACAACCACAGCGATGAGAGAGACGCCGCATGCATTCCAGTTTGACACTTTCATTTAATCAATTTTATAGGGAAAAAATATCCTTCTCCTTGTTTGTTCATGGCTTTAAATTTTGACCAATTACTAGTGCTGTACTCTAAAACTCCAAACGACTCCCTCACAGGCGAATCCCCCCCCCCCTTCCCATCCCCCTAGTCAAAAATGTCCTGTAAAGCGAGCTTGATCTCAGAATTTCCGGCACTCAAATGAGCAAAGATCGCATGTATAATTTTGACCTGGATGTTGTTAAAAGATAAGCTTGCGCCGTAACCAAACTGTATTCAATCGTATCGATACCCGACTACTTAGACCTGAAACAATCGAGCAATTCCTCCTTAACCTGTCCCTTCTTGAACCACCATTATTACAAGACAGACCGCGGGTTCGGTTCCTGCGGACGCCACGTGTGGAAAGAGTTTGTTTGATGTGTTGTTCTCTCCCTTACCATGAGGGTTTTTCTCCTCCAGGTTCTCCAGTTTTCCTCCCTCCACAAAAACCAATATGTTAGTTGAGAGATGTGTGCATAGAACATTAAATGTAATCCTCTGGCTAGGAAGACTCGGCAATGAATCCTCTTATCGCTATATGCTACGTAAAAAACGTTGTTTACCACCCCCCCCCCCCCCCCCCCAAGTAATAAATGTATGTAAATACTGCTAATAACAGCGTGGGAAGTCAAATTAGGTTCGTTGAACTTAATACTTACTTCAAGTTACTTTACTGTATCAACAAGTAACAAGAAAAATCTTGATAGAAAAATAAATATTAGGTAAATAAATATGTCGCTGAAACAATTTATTTTTATTACTATGATCACTTTAGAAACACAGGAATTAGAATTTATAATGTGAATCATCTAATAGCATAAATAAAGCTTCTTTGGAAGCGTTGGGCCACACTGAAGCTTGAGTCATTCAAGAGAAGTCAAAGAAGTAAATTTCCTGCTTTGCACAGTTTCGTTTCCCCTGGATTTAGAAAGGGTTACAAGATGTTTGGGAAGAAGTGTGTTGTTTTTTTCGTTTTGCTGGTTGTCCTGGAGACAGCTCTGAAGATTGAGGCGGCTGGGAGTGTTGCTGTGTCAAACAACAAGTTGACTCTACAAGGTAATTAATGCCGAGAATGGAAATCGTTCTTCTTAAATTATTTTTTCCTTCATTCCTTGCTCCCTTCATTCGGTTTCACTCTTCAATTCCTCCTTTCTTTCATTCTCTCTCTGTCTCTCTGTCTCTCTGTCTCTCTGTCTCTCTGTCTCTCTGTCTCTCTGTCTCTCTGTCTCTCTGTCTCTCTGTCTCTCTGTCTCTCTGTCTCTCTGTCTCTCTGTCTCTCTGTCTCTCTGTCTCTCTGTCTCTCTGTCTCTCTGTCTCTCTGTCTCTCTGTCTCTCTGTCTCTCTGTCTCTCTGTCTCTCTGTCTCTCTGTCTCTGTCTCTCTCTTTCTCTCATTTTTGATTACCTCAATATTTCATTATTTCTTTTTTTAATTAATTAATTTATTTTTATTCTCTTTGTTTTCGTTTAATCTCTCCCTTTCTTCGTTTTTTTTCTTCTTTCTTTCTCCGTCTCTCTCTTCCTTTTCCTTTCCTTCCTTTCCTCGTCTTACATTTCCTTACTTCTTTTCTTGCTTGCTTGCTTCCTTCGTTTGTCCATTAATAATATTAATAATATTGACTAAATATTTCTAATTGAATGCCAAAGACAAGAATAGGGATTGGATTCTTTCGCCAAGCTTTTCTGCAATATCATCTTACTACTCCTTCAACTGATATGTAATGTGTTGTATACTGTTGCTAGGAAACGCCCATATCCAGTTCTTAGAGCCTCAAGAGCGAGTTTGGGCTGGTCTTTCTAATGGTAAATCAATTTCAATATTCACCCAATCGTAGTGCTTGCAAACATACCCAAAAAATACATATTCCGTAGTCGTGGCTGCCATATAAGATGACGACATGCTTCTCTTAATATGCTTTCGGATTTCATAAAATTATATGTAGATTCGAACAACTTGATCAAACATTGCGTCTGCTGAGTCTGTTATAGGCCAAGTCTACATCCACTTCCCCCTCCCCTCCCCCTCAAGGTACACGATGTATAGGCTGCTCAACAGCAGAAAAGCCGAGTGCCTCTATTTGTGGGATAGGATATAGCGGTGCGTCTCAAGGCAGTCCAGTACAGGCATCAGAAAACTAGATACTTTTTCTAGCAAGAATATATATCACATTTACTGAACACGAAGGTCACTAGAAAGATCTCTTGCTATAGAAAAAAATATCGTATAATATCAATTGACCTGTTTACCTTGGGAGTAATGTTTCCCATTTCAGACCACGTGTCATTCTGTTGAGAATAAGATTCTTTGTTTGAGTTGTGTCCATATTCATGTGTCTTCTCATGCGCAACCGTTAAACAAAGGAATGATACTCTAGAGAATGACACGTGGTCTGAAATGGGGAAAACTTACGCCCAAAGTAAGAAAACGTATTATTTAATATAAATAAATAAATATAATCTAGAATGAAATTCATTTATGTGCTGTTTCTTTAGGGCGTCGTTTTCCTGTTATCCACAGCGGTGATCGCATCGCTCTACGAGTGTTGTACAGTAGCTATTCGACCAGATGGATCAGATGCTACTCCAGCTACTGTTACTATTCAACTTGTCCTGGAGACAAGGTACGGTATCAAAAACCTTCGAACTCAATTTGATGAAATTTAAGTCTGGATGTCAGACGAGAAGACGTTTGGATTTTTGCAAAATTTCTAACTCTAGCTCTATAACTCAGACTGGGATTTTGCATGACTGGGACTGGGAGTTTGCATGACTGGGACTGGGATTTTGCATGACTGGGACTGGGATTTTGCATGACTGGGACTGGGATTTTGCATGACTGGGACTGGGATTTTGCATGACTGGGACTGAGATTTTGCATGACTGGGACTGAGATTTTGCAAAATGTTGGCCTGGGAAATGAGATTAGGACCTGCCCTTCCTGACCTTCATCACAGCACACCTTTTCCAATGATGGTTGTTATGACTTCAAGTATACGAAGTGGAAAAACGCATTTCTTTTCCGTTGGCAGTTTTGCAAAGGGGTTTATGTAGAGTTTGAAATATCTTAAATATTTTTTTTCAGATAATGTCCTCCAGCAAATGGTCCTCCTGCACATACGAGCAGTTCTACGTCCGGGCAGTCAACAAGAATGACGGCCAGACGATCCTTAGCGGAGATTACGTCACACTTGCACCGTACCGCCGAGGAAGCACTTGTCGTCTCAGGTGTTTCTCTTCATCTTCAACCAAATGCAACTCCGCGACGTAAGTTCAATCTAAGCATTTTAGTGATATAATTTTGTTAAAAATCCTAACTCAGGTACTGCATTGAATTGACCTAAGCTAGTCATAATGGTATCCGCGGGTATGTAAATAATGTAGAAGACTGAGATGAATAGACTGCATTGCAGACCATGTGTCATTCTCTTGGGAATAAGCCCGGGGGGGGGGGAATAAGATTCTTTGCTCAAATTGCATCAATATCCGTGTGTCTTTTCATGTACAAATGTTGTCCCATTTCAGACCACGTGTCATTCCCTAGAGTATCATTTCTTTGTTTAACGGTCGCGAATGAGAAGACCAATGAATATAGATACAACTCAAATTAAGAATCTTATTCTCAAGAGAATGACACGTGGTATGAAATGAGAAAAAATTCGGCATCCAAGCGAAAGACGTCTAGTGCCCTACACTTAAAGACTCTGACATTTTTTTCTAGGTGTGTCGGCGAAAACTACTTCAAGGGGAACAACGCATTCGCCTACTCGTACCTGACCTTCCAGATCTTCTCTCGTAACGGGATAGACGGACAAGACCCGGTACAGTACGGCGACACTGTAGCATTCCGGTACCCGTTCTATCACCCTAATTACTGGCTGTACTTCAGCGGAAGTTACCTCTATGCCAGGTCCTGCAGCTCTAACAGCAAAACATCTTGTGCTTATAAATACAATTTGTTTGGCTTCCAGATTTTCAAACCCTTGTAAAACCGACCACTATGATATCGGGGGACAAAAACGTAAAGAGAAATTAAAGTAATTCCGCAAAAACAATTCAACTCTAGTGGAGTTGTAACCCTAAAGTAAAGTAAAATGGGCTGTTATTAATCTATTAATTAAATATCTATAAATAATAAAGTGTATTGGTCATGCAAATATGTTCATGTTGATGCGAAATTCTACTATTATAAGTAGCACCAAGCATTGACTTTTTTTTAAAGATAAAAACCGACAGCAATAGATCTTTCCAAGATGCGCTTACTGCGATTCTCAATATTCTGCGAACTCAGACATTTCAACGGCTTGTTGTGAAATTGGTTTTTCGCTGCCATCAATCAAAACTAATCAGTCGGTACCTTTTATATTTTTGACTGGCGACAGCGAGAAACCAAATTCCAACGAGAAACTCGCAACTACAGAGTTCGCAGAATATTGAGAATCGCAGTAAGGACGTTCGCGGCCGGGCATTGTTCGTGCGCATCTGTTCTGCGCATATGGCGTGACAGCACGCGCGTGCGTGTCCTATGTTTTTTTAAGATCAAACTCCGTCACGCTCGTTGTGAAAACGATTTCAATCGGCCGGCTATATCTCGAGAACAACAACGGTGACCCCCATTTTTTTATTTCAGTATTTGATAAAGAATTAAATAGGCTGTCAGTGGTCCAAATTTGAAGGAAAAAAATATGGGAAAATCATAACGAAAACACGTATTTTGATGAAAAATTCAGTCTACATTACGGCCAAAGCGTCACCGAATGGTGCATGGTGGCTGGAAATTCGAGCCAAAAACTACAAGTTATTTGTATGTATTCATAAATATGTACACATAACATTTATCTATGGGTTATTAGATGGTTGTAAAGTAAAAAGAAAGAGGAAAAAAGAGAAAAGAAATATATGTAAAATGTACGAATATCTTGAAAATATGGATATCTATTTATATATAAAATTAAGCTACGAATTTATAGTATAACTAGTATATTATGATTTAAAGACATTTAGAAAATATAAAAAAGTGATTAAGGATAACAACTGCACAGTTTGCAACAATCATCATTTTCTAAAACCTTGGGTATAAAGTCAGTTTTCCTTATTTTAGATTTAATAAAAGTCAGGACTATCTAACTCAATATTTTCAGTATTGATTCTACATGAAGCGAATAGTTAAATGATAAAAATTAAATATTTTTATATGATTTGAATGATGTATCTTGGAGATATCAAGGTTTATACTTCCAATATGTTAATGAGTGCGACGTCATTGGAGGCTTTATTAAATATACAAAACTTTTCTGGGGCAGTAAAACATCATTGTCTTATTCAGGGTTGATAGAAAGGTTATTGCAAATTAGTTTTCTCGTAGAAATCAGTGATTCAATTTACAAATGATGACAAATAAACTCAAATGCCTCCAATCACATCACACTCATTTAATAACACTGGATCAGGAGAGGACTACGCCAGCGTTATCACTTGGATAAGAACTATTTTGAACTTTAACATTTTAAGAACTGTCCATCTGTGCATAAGAGGGTCAAGAACCCCTTTTCGAAATAAAAACATTTTAGAGGATTTTCGATTAAACAACCATGAAGCAAATATTTTATAAATAGTCATTATATCATTGTTTTAGTAATATATTATTATTATTATTATTATTATTATTATTATTATTATTATATAGATAATAATATAGTGATATAAATTTTTCTTTTTATTAATTTTTTTTTTAATTCTATATAAAATATATATTAATAATAGTAATAAGTTTCAGTTTTAAGTATTAGGATTAGGATTAAGTATATTTTGAATTTCTTATTGATATTATCATCATAATCATCCATTATTATTATCATTATTTATCTTTTTAAAGGAATTAATAAAGTATTATTATTATTATTATAACACTGGAAATATAAACCTCTCCAAAATGCATCACTCAAATCATATGAAAATATTTTACCATTCAACTAATCATTTCATTTAGAATCGATGCTGAACATTTTATATTAAGATTTATATGCACTTTTAATCTAGAGAGTTTCTTATGGATTTTGAGAACATATAAGCGTACACCTTTTGTTTTTGAGTTTATCCTAAATTTTTCCTTGTTTTCGTTTTCAAAGAGTTGCTGTTAACTTAACTACAGGAGTGATAATATCAAATCCATAGCGAACTCGATTTGACAGTCACTTCCCTCATGCCTTTTTCCGCAAAGAAAACAAGCTGTGCAACATTATTAACTTTCTGAATTTTTTCATGATATGGATGACGTTATTGTTATACCTACGATTTGTTTTGACTAGCCAACCAGCAGGACACGCGTGAGAAACGTCTGCCCATGCTCTAAGTCCGTATGCAAATTAGTCAAAAGCGTCTTCGTGCTATTGTAAAAATATGCAAATCTGACTTTCACACTTGCCTGAAGAATATTTAATAGTCTTTACAAAATGCCAAAACTTAGTCAGTTCTTAAAACTTAAGATTAATTTTTTCATATTGTCTTTATTAATACAGTATCTTGGTCTCACAAAAGTATACCCGCGAATTTTTTCGTATACTCGGAGAAAACAAGCATTTTTTTTTCACTAAAACTCTTGTAAATTCTTGGAAAGCCTGCTGAAAGGCACGCATGCGCAAACGTTTTTCTCTAGTGTCAACCAGCAGTCAAACGAAGAAACAAAGAATAATATCAGTATTCATTATGATCAAGGCAAAACAAGGAACTAAGGGGCCTTACACTGTGTCAGTTGTACGATTAGGCGACGTTCTGTTCACACAATACTGTGCTATCTAGACAAAAACTCAAAAACCTAGCCATGCAAATTAAGACGTTTTTGTGTAAATAGTTTGTACTGGTCAAGTTTTTTTTGGATGTTTACGGATGAACACTTTTTATAATGGCCATTAAATTCCATATTTTGGACTATAATTGTTTTGACCTTGTCCTTAAGGGGGGTAGAGTAGGGTAATGTGACCTGATAGTGAAAAAGGCATATCCATCTGCGACGTAGATGATAAATTAAAAACGTAGAATCTAAATCAGCTTGTTTTGAAAAAGGTGGTTTTTTTTTTTTTTTTTTTTTTTTTTATGAAAAAAAATATTAATTTGACAAATTATTACCAGGATCTAAAGCAAAAAAAATCTGATCTTTGGTGCTAATAGTTTGAAGGAGGCGGGGGGAGGGGGTTAGGATGCGCCGACCATCACCGCCTCCTGGTTTGCTCAGTTGGTTAGGTGCCTGTTGTGTGAGAGGTCGAAATCTTAAGCCAGACTCATGGTCTTAAAATATGAGTCGAAGGTGTTCTAAATGATTGTCTGCAAATGATTAGATCGTCGTAGTGACTCGGATGATCACGTAAAATGGCGGTCCCATCTCATTCAGAGATGGTTAGCATAGAGTCTTGTGAGAGTCTTGTGTCACCCTCCCTAAACAAAGTCATTTATCATAATTATAATTTTTATTACCCACAGCACATCCCTCTTCATCCCTCCTCCACCGCACCCCCCCCCCCCCACCCCCCCCCCCCCCCACACACACACACACAGCTTGTTGGCTTGCCAAAGGTACAGCATGTAGTAACTGCGTAGTGTTAACAAGAAATAACATGTTGGTGCAATAGGCAGTAAATAGTACTTCTAACTATATTTAATCTTTATTTGCAAATTAATGAATATATTGGAAGTGAAATGTAAATACAGTGTGAAGCATAAATACAGCCACTTCCAGTTCTGCTGATCAGACTTCGGTTCGTCGTCAATCGTATCGCAGAAGTAAGAAGAGGGATACTGAGTCAGTTTACCAGAAGAAGCACTACACTTAAGATGTTTGGCAAGAAGTATGTCGTTTTTTTCGTTTTGCTTGTTTTCCTGGAGACCGCTCTGAAGGTTGAAGGAACGGCTGCGAGTGTAAAAGTACATAACAACTACCTGCAGCTAAGAGGTAATGTAGTGAATTGAAACCCTTCTTTTTCACTTCTTCTCTTCTATCCTGTTTCTCGCTCTTTCTCTTTCTATCCTCTCCTTTTATCTGCCCTTTTATTTCTTTTCCCTTTTTTTTTCTCCTCTCCTTTCTTTTCGTTTTAGTTCTTTTATTTCCTTTTGTTTTCCTTTCCTTTCCTTTCCTTTCCTTTCCTTTCCTTTCCTTTCCTTTCCTTTCCTTTTCTCTCCTTTGGTTCAAAATAGTTATAAAAATTATACGATGCATATGTTGCTAGGAAACGCCAATATCCGGTTCTTAGAGCCGCAAGAGCTACTTTGGGCTGGTCTTTCCAACGGTAAATCACTTTAACCATTTATAATTAGTACAATTCTATACTAAATATCTTATGCTTCATTTTTAAAGGGGCACTTGGATGAAAACGCCCCATATTTTGAAAGTCCGAATAGTTCAAGAATTTAAGAATAATATGACTCAATCATGATTATGAAAACCAGATTGGCAAAAATAATTTTAGCCTGGGAGCCACTCGAAGTTGAGAAATTTTGGTTTAAAAACTAAAAGAACAATAGGGTTGAGTAAATGACGTCATTTACTCACAATTTAGATGCTGAAAAATATATATAATTTTTATCCGCAAATTTTGACTGTGAAGAAAATATGTTGCTTGGCTACTATTGGGGTCATATAGATAAGTTTAACCAAGTTTCAAGGCGTTTCCAATTTTCATAGATTTTCATCCAGTTCCCCTTTAAAGTAAAATTTTCAGGATTTTTTTTATATCTTAAAAAGTCAATTATTAAATTCTAATCTTCTCGTATAGTATTTACATTAATTTTTCATCAAAATTATTTATTTATCAATGCCGAATAAACTGTTGCGAAAGATTTGCTCCAAGTCTTCCTCGATAGACCCCTGTCGATTACATCAAAGCAGCTCAATTTGGAAGATAAAACACAACAATCTTAATCTCTTTATAAGAATTGAAACCTATTGGTTTTTCTTGCAAATTGGGCTGCAGTCCGACGTGCTGCAAGGAGTGTTAGTTACATTATTTCTTAGGTTCGATCGGGACGCCATTGTCTTCCAGTAATTCATCCAATCACTATGCGTAGTTACGGCTACAGTATGAATTTCTCACGCCCTATATCGTTTTCTCACTCATACGAATACCGCTCTAAGTGTTATGGATAATGTTTTAATAATAATTTTAACTTCTGTTTTGTATTTGTAATTACATTTTTTTTTCATTTTCTTATTATTCAGGAGTGCGTCGTTATCCTGTTATCCACAGCGGTGATCGCATCGCTCTACGAGTGTTGTACAGCAGCTACTCGACCAGATGGATCAAATGCTCCTCCAGCTACTGTTACTATTCAACATGTCCGGGAGCCAAGGTAACAACTTGAAACTTTTCGAATCCTTTCATAATTCTCTACCTTAAAACAGCCCTGGGCAGATCTAAGTCAGGGCACGGCTAACTCACAGATCGAACCCTGAAACAACCTCTGGGCTGATCTAAGTCAGGGCATGGCTAACTCACTGATCGAACCCTGAAACAACCTCTGGCTTGATCTAAGTCAGGGCATGGCTAACTCACCGATCGAACCCTTAAACAACCTCTGGGCTGATCTAAGTCAGGGCATGGCTAACTCACAGATCAAACCCTGAAACAACCTCTGGGCTGATCTAAGTCAGGGCACAGCTAACTCACAGATTGAACCCTGAAACAACCTCTGGCTTGATCTAAGTCAGGGCATGGCTAACTCACCGATCGAACCCTTAAACAACCTCTGGGCTGATCTAAGTCAGGGCATGGCTAACTCACAGATCAAACCCTGAAACAACCTCTGATCTAAGTCAGGGCATGCATGGCTAACTCACAGATCAAACCCTGAAACAACCTCTGGGCTGATCTAAGTCAGGGCATGGCTAACTCACAGATCAAACCCTAAAACAACCTCTGGGCTGATCTAAGTCAGGGCATGGCTAACTCACAGAGCAAACCATGAAACAACCTCTGGGCTGATCTAAGTCAGGGCATGGCTAATCTATAGTTCGAATTGGACTTTAGCATGCTACGTTTGCGGAGTAACGAAAACCGGAAAACCCCGCTACGCCATTTTTGATCCCCTTTTTAACACATGCACCTATGGTTTTTCATTCTCAGGTAATGTCCTCCAGCAAATGGTCCTCCTGCACCTACGAGCAGTTCTACATCCGGGGAGTCAACAAGAATGACGGCCAGACGATCCTTAGCGGAGATTACGTCACACTTGCACCGTACCGCCGAGGAAAAACTTGCCGTCTCAGGTGTTTCTCTTCATCTTCAACCAAATGCAACTCTGCGACGTAAGTACTAACATTGAACACAAAAACGTCGTGACAAGTCATGGTCAGTGTTTCGCAGTCATTATACAACCATCTGATATTTTTTTCTAGGTGTGTCAGCGAAAGCTACTTCAGGGGGAACAACGCATTCTCCTACTCGTACCTGACCTTCCAGATCTTCTCTCGTAACGGGATAGACGGACAAGACCCGGTACAGTACGGCGACACTGTAGCATTCCGGTACCCGTACTATTATCCCAATTACTGGCTGTACTTCAGCGGAAGTTACCTCTATGCCAGGTCCTGTAGCTCTAACAGCAAAACATCTTGTGCTTATAAAAGCAATCTGTTTGGCTTCCAGATTTTCAAACGTTTGTAAGGCCTCTGAGATCTCTCAAAAATACTAATATAAAGATTGTTCTAAACATATGATAAAGATAAAAATACGATTTAGAAGAACAACATATGAAAAAAAACATGTTGGAAAATGGGGTAATAATGTAAATTAAAGTTACAGTAAATCTCGAATAAAGTGCTGTAGGGATATAGTAGTTTCTCGTGATTTCGCAGATGATTCATCGCGCTAAAAACTTTTTCCTATTTCATTGAGTGACTATTTTTTTCTCTATTCTTGGTATGACCATCCTTAATTGTTACATAAATGCATAGTACGACAAAATCTGCTTCTTCTAACGTACAAAAAAAAAACACAATATATTTATAATAATCTAAGCAGCTCTCTCAAGGTCAGCTTTCAGCTTTCAGATCTGAGTTTCCCGTTTCTAAGTCGCCCAACTTCTCTTCTAAATTTTGAATATTTTCATTGGTAATATTCTTCTCTTCTTTGTCCTCTTCTTTATTCTTCTCTTTCCCGACTAAAACTTCTTCCTCTGTTTCTTCTTTCTTGGTATTTTCATTTTCTTCCTCTCCGTTAACACATTTCTCTTCCTCTGCCCCTCGTTTCTTTGCTTCTTCTCGCGCTCTTTCTTCTTCTTCTATTTTTTTCATCATTTCTTCTTCTGCCAGTTCTCTTTTATATTCTTCGGCGAGTCTTTTACAATGCTTCTTGTGTGTACTCCAGTGCATTTTCTGACAGTTTACCGAGCAATACGCCACCTAATGTAAAGAAAAGTATTCTGACTGAGTTCGAGAGACATTTTGAAGATAAGACATTGAAAAAGTAACAACTAATTGGCTTCCATTAATATTGAACCAATCAAAACGCGAGAAAATACCCGGCACCCAATCACCTGACTGAACATGGAAGCCATTTCAAAGTTGCCTCGCAGGACACAGGGAGCCCTAACCAAACCAGACGTCATTCTTCCAGGAATCGAACCCGAGACTCCACAAGTGAGAAGCGAGTCCACTACAACACTCAAGATTAGCTGTTTCTAAATTTGACGCAAAACAACCCTCTATCCTCTCTCTGACGACAAATACGACAACATCAATGACATCAACGTACCTTTTTACAAGGAGCACACTTTTTAACAGACTTGCTTTCGCCGCAAACGGTGCAGCATTTGGAAAAATCAGCACTAAAAACGAAAGAAAAAGATTTATTTTAGATTATCGATTAATAAGTAGTAGTTAACTTGAGAGAAATGGTTGGTCACGGAATGATTTTATCATAGAACACATACCTTTGAATGCCGTTAATTACTTGTGTTAATACTGTTAAAGCTGTTGGTTCATTTCCCTGTTAGAATGAAAAGGAGGTGAACACAGTTATCATGACAGACAGACAGACAGACAGACAACCAGACAGACAGACAGACAGACAACCAGACAGACAGACAGACAACCAGACAGACAGACAGACAACCAGACCGACAGACAACCAGACCGACAGACATACAGACAGAGAGGGTCAGATAAAGAGGCTGACATGGAATTGAAGAAGGGAAACAATGATCGAAAGGATTGACAAAAAGACTTACCCTTTCAACAGGAGACAAGGTAGTTACAAGTTGTTGGAATATCGTACATTGAGGGTAGTCAAACTCCTTGATTGACTGGCGGATAAAATCCTCTGTTCCCAAAGGAAACCCATCTGAAGGTCGACCTCTGATTAAACTACAGAACAACAAAGTAAGAGAGAACAAATTAAACTGTTTTTGGCCTTTCATTATAAGGACAGCTACAGTATATGTTTTTAAACTCAATATTTCATTTGTAAACACGTAAGCAAAATATCAAATGCAACCAAAATGTAGCGAATGCGGTCTCGAGATATAACGCCTTGTACTTTGGGAGAGGTGATATTTTGATTAGCAGAAAATCTCATAATTATTTCAATGAATATATCTCCAAGTAGATTTACTCTAGTTCGACAGGATTTTGTCACAAGTTTGGAGCAACAGTGACAATGACACTTATAGTTTTGGCATATCACTTCCAGTTAAATAAAAATATTTTGAAATTACAAAGTAGCAGCTTTGTCATTTTTCTGCTGCTCTGCCTAACATCTAGAACATAATGTCCCTGGAAGGGCATAGTTATTTTTTTCATGGAGTCTCCCTTTGATCAGCTACTTAACAATTAGTCCTCGAGTCCGAATGGTCTACGAGTCAATAGCCCATGAGGCCGAAGGCCGAAGGCCTTATGGGCTATTGACTCATAGGCCATGAGGGCGAGAGGTCTAATTGTTTTAGTAAAAACCTAGTAATCGGTCCAATAAAAGGATGCAAAAAGTTTTGGATTTTGCTAATTAAATATATATTTTTTTGGTTTTCAAAATCAGCACTTTTCGCTACTAGAGGTCTATCACTAATAGACCCCTAGTAGCTCAGCCAATCACAGGGCTCGATTGGTAATAGACCATTAGGTTTTTTTCTAATGTACAGTAGTTTACTTACAACTTCAATAGGCCTTCAATGCCCTCTTTACCATCCAGTCCCTCATGCCATCTGCCACATTGCTTTACTGTATATCCATAAAAATGCATCTTCATGGCCATGACCTCATTCATTGACTGTTGCTTGATGAACTTCTCACACTTCAGGTCAAGGACTTTACTGACTGATTTATAATTCTCTACTAAGTCCATGTGGTCTTTGAGGAAATATACTAGCTGAAAAAAATGAAAAATATCAATGGAGCTATTGTGATTATTAAGAAGATCTGTCATAATGGTCATCATCAACATCTTCAAAATCCTCATAATCACTGTCATTATCATGACCAGCATCATAATCATGATTGACATCATCATAATCACTGTCATTATCATGACCAGCATCATAATCATGATTGACATCATCATAATCACTGTCATTATCATCACCAGCATCATAATCATGATTGACATCATCATAATCACTGTCATTATCATGACCAGCATCATAATCATGACTGACATCATCATAATCACTGTCATTATCATCACCAGCATCATAATCATGATTGACATCATCATAATCACTGTCATTATCATCACCAGCATCATAATCATGATTGACATCATCATCATCACTGTCATCATACAGTTTCATTGTTTTTTTTATCCTAAAATTTAGTTTTGTCACAGGTTTGAAGTAAATTTTGTATGAAGTATACATTAATTTTGGACTCCCATCTCAATGTTTGTACCCTCCTCTCAACAAATTCCTGGATCCACCCTTGAAGCAATCCACCCTTGAAGCAATCCACCATTGGTTATTCCACCTCATCATCAATAACCCTACCACATGCAGTTCTCATAGATTCTACTTTAATTACTGTACCTTTACGGGGTTAACATTTGTAATAGTAATGTAATTATATAATGAAGGTACAAGTTTTGCTTGCAGCTTTCCTTCCTTCTCAAAACCTACGAACATAATAGATAATCACATGTTTAAAATTTGCACAAAGATACTCTATAAAACTCTAGTATACATCCTTTGCAGCATGTCGGGATGCAGCTCAATTTGGAGAACAAAACAATAGATTTCCAATTCTCAGAAGACTGAATTTTGTTTGTCTTGTCCTCAAAATTATTGAGCTGCTTTGATGTCAGTCATGCAAGGGGTCTAATACTTCTATACTCAACTGCCTTTACTGGAAATTATTCCCTTTTATCACGTGGGGACCATCTTGGTTAAAACAATTATTATAAGGTTTTGAATCCTTTGGGATTCGCTTGGAGGCACATGCATTTCAGAACATTCTAAACAAACTAAGGCATTTGCTTTAATGGGAATAAATATGGCCACTGTGTGATTAAAGCCCACATACTTTTCCCAATAGCAAATTTGCTGGAGTAACCATGGTTTCAAGTTGAGGTGGACAATACATGTACTGTATTATCAGCAAGAAACATTATTTTACCTTGTGGTCTTGTGTAGTATAACAAATCCTCTTGAGAAATGAAATTGTTCATCAGACTGACACAATGATGTTGACCTGAGAGAGAGAAAGAAGAGCTGTATGTAGAGGGCATGTACGGTGTACAGTCACAGGGTAACTTGTAATAGACCATTTTTCGAGATGCACAAGCGCTTTCAAAAATATCGCAGGCACGTACATGATCTTGAGGTATTTTCAGGCAGAGTCAATAGCACACATGATCTTGCCCGAAAATGCCTCCAGACCTGTGATATATTTTTGGAAGCGCTCGCGCAACTCAAAATGGTCTATTGTCTTTCACTTTCAATATACTGAACATACCAACAAAAGCACCCAGCTGACCAGCAGTCTTCCCTAGATTATTCTCAGCTTGAACATTAGCCCCAGCTTCAAGAAGCAGCCTGGTGACTTCAAAGGCACCTGCATGGAACAAATGAAATACAACAATCACTAACTGACTATGACACAATTCAATACATATAGAATAGACCTTCCCCAAATTCACTAGAATGACCACAGAACAAAAGATTCAAGTCAAGGCTGGAGTTTTCAAATCCATACATTTACAGCATTTGTCCGTTCAGCATCACCTTGAATCTATCGTTCTGTGGTCAGTCAAGCAAATTTGGAAAAGGTCTTTTTTGTTTATTTATTTATAAGTTTACAATTTACAATCTTATCAATTCTTTATTACCTGCCACACAGCTAAACATAAGAGCAGTGTACTGAAAAAAAGTTAAAACAATTATGTAATTAGATAACAAGTTCAGCTACATAATAAGATAACACAGCTGGAAATAATGGACCATCACCAGATAATGTGCGGCCAGTCTAGAGTTTTTCCTGTCAAATTTTTGCCTTGATGGTCATTTTGACCAGTAATGTTGACAAAGCCAGAAATGAGGCATGCTGATCGAGCTAAAACTAACTTGGCCAGTAATAATGACAGGCAACTGACTGAACATTATTTTGAGCCCTATTGAATTGAACATATACATGTGTGATATGCAATTCAATATGTCATATTACCTTGTGTTCATGATTATTAGAGTTCACATCAGCACCATGAGCAAGGAGCAGCTCCATCATCTCTGCATTGCCTTTATAAGCACAATGCATCAGTGGTGTCATCCCTTGCTGCAAAACAAATCAACTGTTAAATCATCACAACATATTATCTAAACAGAAAAGATATTTCTAAATGATGTCTAGACTGATGTTACAATATATAATGTTTAGAAACATTGCAATAGACCCCTTGCAGCACGTCAGAATGCAGCTCAATTTGGAGGGCAAAACAAAAGAATTTTAATCTACTGAGAATTGGAAACTATTGTTTTGCCCTTCAAATTGGGCTGTATTCTGACATACTGCTTGATTAAGGCTGGGTCTTAGCCTAATTGTGATGTTAATGCGCCAACTATTTTAACAATAGGTTTTGTTTACCTTGCAACATTTCTCAGACCTACTCAATAAATATTTTTGGTTTGGCCGTAATGTTTTCCCATTTCAGACCACATGTCATTCCCTAGAGTATCATTTCTTTGTTTAATGGTTGCACATGATAGAATGACAAGAGAATGACATGTGGTCTGAAATAGGAAAACAATCCAACCAAGAAAAACAAGTCTATTCAGAGGGCCGAATGGGTATTTTTTTTTTTTTTTTTTAGAGTTACTAATTATTATTCTCTGTTCATTGTTACTCTTACATCAGTATTTATTTATTTATTTATTTATTTATTTTTTTTGAGTGTGTGTGTGTGTGGAATGTGAATTAATAACAATGAATTTCAATTCTTATGGGAGTAAAATCTTATTGTTTTGTCCTCCGAATTCAGCTGCACTGGTATAAAATATCCTGCAGAGGTCTATTATATATATTTATTTTGTATATGTGTTCTGTATTAATTAAATTCATCTGAGTTAATCTAATTCAAATATTGAAAGATTCAAACAATGAACACACAATTCTCAAACATATTTTTAAAGAAAACTAGAATTTTTTCAAACAATAATATAGCTGAAATTTATATTTAAAAAAAATCAAATTTCAAATAAGCTTAAATCGATATTTTAGAATCTTTAAAATTCATCAACAACTAAGTTAATCAAAAGTATTTTAAAGCTTTAAAGCTAAAAATATTACGGTTTAAAAAAAAGAATTCTTACAGTTGATCAACAAACAGCTGGTAAAAAATCTTAGAATCTTACGAAGAACGAAGATATAATTTAAGTTTTTAATAAAAAGGTAAAATAAAGAATACAAACGAAGATTCGATAATATTTAGGAGATAACGACAGTCCAAGGAAATAAAAATTGGGTTTAAAAGTAAAAAAAATGAAGTATCAAATAAGCTTATGAATGTTCAAATTATGTACCTCATCTAAACAATTGATGTCCACCAAACCTGAACTTAACAGCCGCCTCACTTCGGGAATATTAACTGAAACAAAAAACAAAAACCACGGTAAGGAAGATTGAACATTGAACTATAGATCTACACGGTCAATTAACCAATACTTACCACTATTGATGGCTTTTACGAGCTCTTTTTCAGACTCGTTCATCTTGTAGTTCGCCATCTTCTTCTTCCTCTTGTCAAAAATAAACCCCGCTGTTCATTTAGTATCACGGGCTTATATATTTATTCGAAGTCCGCTGATTTGAACGAAAAAATCGCGGGCTTTTTAAATTTTTGAAGAATACCGCTGGTTTGTTTAATCACTGGCGCGAAATCCAAGATGGCGGCAAGTTTGGATCGAGGTGAGAAATTTAGTTTTTTGGGGAATTTTAGCCAGTTTTTAGTGGGAATGAAAGATTAGGGTGAAAATTTATATCAAAGCTTTCGTTTTTGATCCATTTTGTTTCGTTTTCTGTTCTGTTAAGTGTTTTTAGTCGTGTATTTTTATGGTAATCAAGACACGTGTTTTGGCATGGTGTCGTGTTGGTGTTGATCCTGAAGTGTTCTAGTGCTTCTTGTAGTCATGGATTTAAATTCTACAGAATAAGCCATTATCTATTTCTTGTAATATATTCAATATTTAGGTATAGGTGCAAATTAGAAAGAAATTTCAAGCTGTTGCTATTAAAATCTTGACCTGTAGAATTATCAATAGTATATCGATCAATACATTAAACTTGGGCATGATAATTATTTTCTCACTTCAGACCACGTGTCATTCCTTTGAGAAGTAAATTCTTTGTTTGAGTTGTATCCATATTCATGTGTTTGTAGACACAGAGATAGATGACCAGCAAATATCATTAAGTTTGTCAAAAAAAAAAAATGGTACATGTATTAGTAGACCCTTTTAGAATGAATACAAGCAACTGGTTCAATCAAACTAGCCACTTATATGTCATATAACCACTGTCAGCAGCAAATGGACCTCTTTAGCTTAAATGTAATGTTTTTCCATTTAAGAAGAGTATTGAGTATTATTTCTTTGTTCAACAGATGTATGTGAGAAGATTGATCTTTGTTGCTTGAGTGTTTTAAAACAAGTATTTTTGCAACCCTTTTCCCCAGAAAGTTACCTCACATCTGATCATATATTTAAATCATGTTTTCAGATAGTCCTCCACTTAGAGATAGTGATGATGATGACGATGACGAATGGGAAGAGATCGATGAAGGTTCTGAGACTCTAGTGAAGTGTTTGTTTTGCAGTGCAACATGTGAAGGGGCACAGAAAACATTCCAGCACTGTCTTGACAATCATGGCTTTAATCTGCCAGCAATAAAACACAGCTATGGTAACTAAATTACATCAAAGAAATATCTGAGATATATTATGTATGCCATTAGAACTTATTCACACATCAAGAGTTCCATGCTACTGCTCTAAGTGCATGCTCACACAATGAAAAAGTGCGATGGTATAAATTTTTTTTTTTTTTTTTTCCATATCTGACTTTTTCTTCACTGGACTCTGAAGATGACTTCCGCACAGGTTGTCGAAACGTCAGTCACATCAAACAGTCCTTCTCAGGACTACATCCACCCGGATGATCATTATACAAATATTGTCTCTTCGAGAAATATTGTTACTTCGAAAAAAGAAAAAAAAAAAAAAATATATATATATATATATATATATATATATATATATATATATATATATATATATATATATATATATATATATATATATATGAAGAATATCTTCATAAAAGGGGTCTTAAAGGTGAAATGGGCGTGGTCTTTTTTTGGTGAAAAAAATTGGCCAGCTGATAATTCAAACACAGCTCAAGAAATGGCTTGAATGCTAAATCGTGACATCAAATGGGTCTTAGTCGATAAGACCCATTTTGAGAAAATATTCTTCATATATATAGTATATTTTACAAAATACTGTCCCACTTTTTCATGATGTGTATGTAAGCGTATTTGTTTAGGCTTAATATTTCCTCACCTTCCTTCCTTCCTTCCTTCCTTCCTTCCTTCCTTCCTTCCTTCCTTCCTTCCTTCCTTCCTTCCTTCCTTCCTTCCTTCCTTCCTTCCTTCCTTCCTTCCTTCCTTCCTTCCTTCCTTCCTTCCTTTATTCCTTTATTCCTTCCTCCTTCCATCCTTCTTTCCTTTCTTCCTTTCTTCCATCTTTTCTTTCTTCCTTACTCTCTTTAATCTTTCTTTCTTTCTTAAAAATTGATTGAGGATCTGACATTAATAATAACTCTATCATTAAATGTGTTTCACAGGTCTTGATTTTTATGGCTACATCAAACTAATAAATTACATACGAAAAAAGGTGAGCAAATTAATGCAAACTATCAGTAAATAAAAGAGCAGTTTCTGTTGAATTAGAGGTTATCACTATAGACCTCATCGACTTGGGGTAATGTTGTCCCATTTCAGACCACGTGTCATTCTCTTGAGAATAAGATTCTTTGTTTGAGTTGTATCCATATTCATGTATCTTCTCATGCGCAACTGTTAAACAATGAAATGATACTCTGGGGAATGACACGTGGTCTGAAATGGGACAATATTATACCCAAGCTGATGAGATCTATTATGTACCATGGCTGCACCTAAAACTACATGCTTGTTATTTAAGCACATAATAATATACATGTAACAAAGAATACCTACAGTTTTAAGTTTTAAGGTGCAGCTGTGAGATTCAAGGGTGGCATTAGCAGTAGTACATTCCAATGTGCTGCAAGGGGTCTATTTCTGACTTTAGTTTGCTTTGATCTCTTACAGAAACCATCACCAGATGGCTTCAAGACTCTATTTTCTCATCCATACCCCTGGGATGACGAGGAATTTTTGCAACCAGTACTCGAAGATGATCCTTTACTGTGGTATGGTAAGTAATCAACCAATTAATAATTAACTAATAATAATAATTAACTAATTAACTAATTCGATTTGCAGTTTTTAGTACAGTCATGTACATGAAATTACCTGATTTTAGCTAAATTAAATGTTTAAGAAAAATATCTTAAAATGTTATAATATTTGTCCTTGTTTTGGTATCTGGCATAGTCTGGCATTGTTTTGGGGCACGAAGGAAAACTAGAGCATGTGTACATGGAAAAAGACTTTAAGCACAGGAGATAACCAACATGCAACTCTATGACAGAGTCTGGAAATCTATCCCTGGTCACATAATTTGATGAATGGCATTGAAGCACTCTCACTATCATTCCAACAGTGCTTTTTAATATTAATATATACCAGTAATTGTACTTTTTATCACCAGATTTTGATGATGAGGTAGTAAAGGATGAAGGGGATAAGAAGGTGATGAATGGATCAGAAAATGAAGGTAATGTTTTAATCATTCATTTGTTTAATATTACATGACATTTTCGTGACATTTTAATTAATATGTGATTTTTGCTATTTCCAAAAAATCATGAAATTAAAGTGAAGCAAAAAATAAGTGCAGCAAAAATACAATAATGCAAAAATTAAGTGACCTTTGATTATTGAGAAAACAAAGCAGGAATAAAAGACGTTGTTACTGTGAGAACAAAGCACCAGTGCCTGCAGTATTCATTGTTCAAAATTATGAATAATTTATTCAATGTAATTGCAAAATTAAAGTCACTTAAAAATTTGATTTTTTCCACAAAATCGCAAAATTAAAGTGTCGCCAAATGTGTGGCCCCCGAACTCGCTAAAATTAACATGTCATGAAAATTTCATAGGACATGCAATAAGGTATTCATGAAATGGAAGATACTTTATGGTGTTCACATGAGTATCTTCAATTATTCTATAGTACTGTACAGTTATGATTTGCGGTAGCTATAGGATAACAACTGAAAGAATTCTGTTTTACATCTAGGCACCGTTAGCCATGCTGACTACATGGAACTTAAGCAGAGGTAAGATTGATTTGTTTTCCTAGTAAGAGCAGTTAGATGGGGGAAGGGGGCATTATTTTACTAGGAAACATCTTTGTGTGGGAAAATACTGCTCCATTTCTCCATCTTGATACTGTACAATTACAGGGCTTGAAATAACTGCCAGTCATTTGCCGGTCAAGATGTTCGGCGTATGATATTTTTTTATTTTTTCAAATATGGCCGGCCAACATGTCCCAAAACGGTATTTGACGGGTCAAGTACCAAATTTGGCCGGGCATTGCCTGTTGACCGGCAGTTATTTTGAGCCCTGAATTTTTTTTTTTTCAATGTTGCCCATGGCTGGTTACTGTGCAAAGCCTCAAACACCTTTAGTTAATCTCTGTATTCCAGTAATTGTATATTATGTATGGTAAATTTCAATATTTTGTTATTGCCGTGTTTTATACTAGACTGTTGATGATGGAAGAGAGAGCAACAACAGCAGAAGCAGATCTTGCTAAGGCAAGAGATGATATACGGCAGTTAAGGTAATCTAAATAGTAAATGCTTCTATTTTGAGAGAATACTTTGAAATCTCCTAAGATTATAGCATTGACATTATTTTGTTTCTCATTCAGAATGGTAGCCAAAACATTTCTTGAAGAAGACATATCCAAAACCAACAGGTAAAGCATTAAAAAAAAATAACGATTTTTCCTACTATTTTGAAAAAACTATTCTGCGGTATCTCATGACTGAAATAGTTCTACACAACTTGCAGTGTTCACTAGTCATGGTATAATCATGTTTTACAGAACGCACAAGAATTGTGAATCTGTGAATCAAGGCAATAATGATGGCAAGGATGACGATGATGAGGATAGTGCATACTTTAGTTCTTATGCTCACTTTGGGATACATGAAGAAATGCTTAAGGTAAAAAGGAGACAAAAAATACAATAATAAATTGGAGGGGCTAATCATTCTTGCTTGCAGCTGAAGAGCTGAATTACAAAGGACGCAGCTCAACGTGGTTGAGTCGAAGGTATACGAAGGCGCCTCGGGCAGCCACCATATGACTCATGTCTGACCACGGAGCACAGCTCAGGTTGATTTAGCCAAGGGTTGGTTTTTATGAAGGGAGGAAAACCGGAGAACCCAGAGAAAAACCCTCGAAGTAAGGGAGAGAACCAACAAACTCAACTCACTTAAGGTGCTGAGTCCAGGGACTATCTAAACCCTGGACCATCGCGGTGAGAGCCAAGAACTTACGTACTATGCCTCCCTTGTTTCCCTAAAATTGATTAATACAAATATTTTTTTTGTAATATGAAAAGACATTTATGTCCATCATAATATGTTTTTACATGACTACAGGATAAAGTAAGAACAGAAAGCTACAGGGATTTTATATTGGGAAATCCTAACTTATTCAAAGATAAGGTAAGTCATCTTCTCTTCTCTTCTCTTCTCTTCTCTTCTCTTCTCTTCTCTTCTCTTCTCTTCTCTTCTCTTCTCTTCTCTTCTCTTCTCTTCTCTTCTCTTCTCTTCTCTTCTCTTCACTTCTCTTCGCTTCTCTTCTCTTCTCTAACTTATTTCTTTCTTTCCACTTTCTTTTTTCCCACTCCACATTTCAGGATTCCTCCACCTATGCTAGTAGTTATTACTTTAATGGGTTAATATTGCAATAATTTCCTTAGGTTGTGCTTGATGTTGGATGTGGTACAGGAATACTATCCATGTTTGCAGCCAAGGCAGGTGCACGTCATGTGATAGCAATTGACCAATCAGAAATTATCTATCAAGCAATGGATATTGTGCGGTAATTAAATTAAATATAAATCTTGATGAATAACTGCCATTGATCACTGACTGCATTGATTGATATTAAAAATTTTAAGGTATGAAGATTTCTTAAATGCAAGTTAGAAAGAAAATAAAATGAATATATATTAAGTAGAATAATACACAAAACTCAAGTAACATTTAAAAAAATCAATTTCAAGAAGGAATGAAAATAAATTGCAAATTAATTGTTTTTCTTTTTCATCCCATTTCTTTAGTGAAAACGGTCTTGATAAAACAATAACTCTGTTAAAAGGAAAAGCAGAGGAAGTATCTCTACCAGTAGACAAGGTGAGAAGGCTTTAGAGTAAACATTATTTTGGCACATTTTCAAAAAGCTAAAAAATTTTAACATATTATTAAGTTGGTTTCTTGAAGGAACTAGATTCTCTTCCTATATCTTTTTAAGTAATACTCTAAGTTCTCTTTTGGTCACGGTTAATGTAGCCTCAAGGTTGTGTAGAATATTCACATGATCCAGTGAAGGTGCATGGAATTTCAAAGTGCATTTTTTACTTAATCGTTAATTGCCACTTGTGATTGTTTTGACATCAAAATGAGACTAACACTGAGTAGATGAGTCTGTAATCAAGGAACATAGCGGTATCGTACATGTAAGAGACCAACGGTGAGCTTGCAATGAGAGAGACCTTTTTAACACCTTGGACAATTATTCACATGTCTGTATCAATGCAAGCTCACAGTTGGTCTCCCTTTGATGCAAAGACACAACTACCTTTCAAGATGGCGCAGGGAACTAGGAAGGAGACTATTGATAAATTTAGAAATAAAATTAGCATTTTTCATTGATATTGTTTCTGTTTTTTTTAGGTAGATGTCATAATATCAGAATGGATGGGGTATTTCCTCTTATTCGAGTCCATGTTGGATACTGTCCTCTTCGCAAGAGACAAATGGTTATCCCCAGGGGGGATAGGTAGGTACATTCCTTGTACTCACTACCACTGATCCTCGTTTTTGTTCACTAAAATTTTTGTCATTTTTGCAGTATTCCCTGATAAATGTTCTATTCACCTTGTTGCCATGGGAACCCTTGAAGAACAAACACCAAAAATCAACTTCTGGGATGATGTGTATGGTATGTTGTCCTTAAATGTCTTGGGCTACCTGTGGCAAGACACAGGTAGCCCACATAATTTTTCAATTACCTGACACAAACCACACAGGAATCTCACTCAGCAACGTTTCACTTTAAAATCTAATATATCTTAAAAGCCTGGTTCACACAAGCGACACAAGCGTTGGCATGGCAACATACACAAGCACAGATAATACTTCAAGGATGACTGAATGTTTTATTCTGTCCAAATATAAAGGGGTTAACTAACCATAAAAGACTATCTGCACTTGCGTATGTTGTTATGATTACTGTATGCTTGCATCGCTAGTGTGAACCAGGCTAAACAGAGATCCCTGAGGTACCCTGTACCAAAAAAATATTTATCTTTGGAGTGTTTTGGGTTTCCTGTGTCAAGATACAAAAACCTTGCTCAGCCAACTTCTCATATAATGATATTTCGTGTAAAGTAAACCTTTGTTATTCATGTGCCAACCTGAAATCTGTTTGCTGGTAAAACAAAAGAAATGTAAATAGCTTTTGTGAAAATGGTTGACATATTAACATCACAATGCTTTTGTTAGTAAACATGAAGTATCGTATTTTCATAAAAAGAGACCTCAGTAGGCCTCTTTACCTTGGACATTATGTTGTCATTCCTTAGAGTATTATTACTTTGTTTAACGGTTGCGCATAAGAAGACACATGGACAACTCCAACAAAGAATCTTATTCTCAAGAGAATGACAGGTGGTCTGAAATGGGAAAACATTACTTCCAAGCTGAAAGGATATAGCTTATTATGCTTCACTGAACATGAAAACTATTGTGTTTATGCAAAGTGCCCTCAAATTTTATGCAAATGAGCCAAACCGACGTGCTTTATGGGTTGTAAGAAAGCAGCGTAGGTCTTATGTCTGTGGTGTATCCCATATATTTAATTTTTCATTTTAGGATTGAAAATGTCTTGTATGAAGACATCTGTTAGTAAGGAGCCATCTGTGTGTGTGGTGAATCAAGATGCTGTTATATCCACAGCCTTCTGCATTAAGGTATTTGGCCTTGGTAAACATCCTTATTGATTACGAATCATGTAAATAACATTGGTATTACTGTAACCCATGGGTGGATGGTTGGATGGGTGGAGGGAGGACGAAAGGGAGAGATCAAGGAAGGATGGAGGGATGGATTGATGGATGGAAGGATGGAAGGATGGGTGGGTGGATGGATGGATGGATGGATGGATGGATGGATGGATGGATGGATGGATGGATGGATGGATGGATGGATGGATGGAAGGATGGAGGGATGGATTGATGGATGGAAGGATGGAAGGATGGGTGGGTGGATGGATGGATGGATGGATGGATGAATGGATGGATGGAAGGATGGAGGGATGGATGGATGGATGGATGGATGGATGGATGGATGGATGGATGGATGGATGGATGGATGGATGGATGGAAGGATGGAGGGATGGATTGATGGATGGAAGGATGGGTGGGTGGATGGATGGATGGATGGATGGATGGATGGATGGATGGATGGATGGATGGATGGATGGAAATTTTGTTGTGGTGTGCATATTGAGATTGTTCATTTTTCCTTTCAACTTTAGCGTTTAGACATAAATAAATGCAAAACAGAAGACTTGAGCTTCATTTCGTCATTTAAGCTAAAGATCCTTAAGGATGACCAACTAACGGTAACTACAGCAGACCATTGCCCAATATAATTGTATTTTTGTCTTTCTATTTAACAGACCTCTTTACCTTCGTTGTTTGTTGTGCCCATTTCAGACCACGTGATGCCACTCTTGGGAGTTGATTCTTTCATGTGTAAATATTTTAACAAAAGAACATTGCTCAAGGGAATGACATGTGGTCTGAAATGGGCAATTTGCATACGAAGGTAAAGAGGTCTATTGTATTGTCTTGTGACTAAACTTCTCTACCTTGGCCTTGGGCGTAATGTTTTTCAATTTCAGACCACGTGTCATTCTCTTGAGAATAAGATTCTTTGTTTGAGTTGTATCCATATTCATGTGTCTTCTCGTGCGCAACCGTTAAACAAAGAAATGATACTCTAGAGAATGATACCTGGTCTGGAAGGGGGAGAATGACACCCAAGGTAAAGATTTTTGCATGAGAAGATGAAAGAGGTCGAGCTGTATTTGAATGCCTATTTTTTCAATTTTAGGCAATCGTAGCGTATTTTGATATCGTCTTCGAGCAAGATGCAGTCAAAAAGGTAACACTATTACTGCTGTTTGCATAAACATGCGAACTCTGTAGTTGCGAGTTTCCCGTTGGAATTTGGTTTTTCACTGCCACCAGTCAAAAATATAAAAGGTACCGACTGATTATTTTTGATTGACGGAAGCGAAAAATCAAATTTCAGCGTGCAGCTCGTGCCAACCGAGTTCGCATGTTTATGAAAATAGCAGTAAAACCCTAGCAATGGAAGTCCTTCAACAACACCCAGCTGATCTGAGAAAAAATATTAGCCAATCAGAATCAAGAAAATTTGCAAAACTGAGGTGTCATCCTTAGTAGCCAGAAGACTACTTTAAGATTTTTGTTCCCAACTTCCTAAAATATCTATGTTGAAAGTCTTGGCAAGGTAAGATTTTTTTTTCTTGTTGTAGGTCGAATTTAGCACCAGTCCTTCCCACCAACCAACCCATTGGAAACAGACTGTATTTTATTTGAAGGACACAGTACCTGTTGTCAAAGGTAAGAACCTTTTTAATTTACGTTCATTTACCAATCGTTTTATTATGTGTGTATCTCTTTATTGTGTGCGCATATCTTTATTGTGTGCGTATTCTTTATTGTGTGCGTATCTCTTTATTGTGTGCGTATCTCTTTATTGTGTGCGTATCTCTTTATTGTGTGCGTATCTCTTTATAGTGTGCGTAGAATAAGCCAATTCACAGTTTAAGAATCGTTTTCAGTGCGCATGCGATTTTATCCCGAATTTCTCACCTTCTTTTGTTTAATTAAAAAAACAAAAGAAGGTTTAAACAAAAGAAGGTGAGAAATTCGAGATTAAATCGCATGCGCACTGAAGACGATTCTTAAACTGTGAATTGGCTTATTATAGCGAGTCACCACTTCAAAAACAAAGATACCAAACAGATAACAGTACATCAAAAATGTCAAGGAGTGCAGCCGTTGTTTTTGTTGCTGCTGCTGTTGCTGTCGTTTCTGCTGCTGCTGTTGAGACTGCTGCTCAAGAGAGTATGAAGTAAGAGAGCACATCTCCCATACATAGGTCTGTCCCCATGATAATTATTTGAAAATGTGTTTTTAGTTCCGCGCGCAGCCTTAACTGAATCAGGAATCCCATGATGAAATATTTTAGGCTGCGCGCGGAGCTAAAAATATATTTTCAAATAATTACCATAGGGCACGGAGATGTGATATCTTACTTCATACTCTTGTACTGCTGTTGTTGCTGTTGTTGCTGTTGTTGTTGTTGTTGCTGTTGTTGCTGTTGTTGCTGTTGTTGTTGTTGTTGCTGTTGTTGCTGTTGTTGCTGTTGTTGCTGTTGTTGCTGTTGTTGCTGTTGTTGCTGTTGTTGCTGTTGTTGCTGTTGCTGCTGTTGTTACTGTTGCTGCTGTTGTTGCTGTTGTTGCTGTTGCTGCTGTTGTTGTTGTTGCTGTTGTTGCTGTTGTTGTTGCTGCTGTTGTTGCTGCTGTTGTTGCTGTTGCTGCTGTTGTTGCTGTTGCTGCTGTTGTTGCTGTTGCTGCTGTTGTTGCTGTTGCTGCTGTTGTTGTTGTTGTTGCTGTTGTTGCTGTTGTTGCTGTTGTTGCTGTTGTTGCTGTTGTTGTTTAAGAATATCAATTTTAAACCTCTAACCATCCGTATGTTATTTCTATAGGCCAGAGGCTATCAGGCCACCTTTCCTGTTACAAGAACCTCAAGGACACTCGTTCACTAGATATCAGGATAGAACTGGTTGATGTAAAGACACAAAACGTTCTCTTTGAACAGGAGTATCTTCTCCAGTAGAACAGAATAACCGTGAGTGGTAGTATTGTTGTAAAGTTTGACGTCCAGAAAGAAAATGAAAATATGATCTTTCCACAGTTCGTTCGCTTTATGTCCTTGCTACTTGGGACTTTTTAATATAAAGAGTGGTGTAGTGGTAGTGCACTCACCTCTCACTTCTGGTGAACTCGATTCCTGGACTTGGCAGCACATGTGAATAGAGATTTTTTGTGTATCTCCTGAGTTAGTCATGCCCTGACTTAGATCAGCCCAGAGGCTGTTTCAGGGTTCAATCTGTGAGTTAGTCATGCCCTGACTTAGATCAGCCCAGAGGTTGTTTCAGGGTTCAATCTGTGAGTTAGTCATGCCCTGACTTAGATCAGCCCAGAGGTTGTTTCAGGGTTCAATCTGTGAGTTAGCCATTCCCTGACTTAGATCAGCCCAGAGGTTGTTTCAGGGTTCGATTTGTGAGTTAGCCATGCCCTGAATTTGATCAACCAAAGATTTTTTCAGGATATCGATAAATTGAAGTTTTTTTCTTACATAGATCATAGACGCGAGGATCTTTTCTAGAAGCTAAGCACATTACATGTGTACTTTCTGTTCGCCCTTCCTCTCCTCCCACCCAAACCCCCCTCCAACGCCTCGTCCTCCCTCCCCCCCCCCCTAACCACCAATGATGCTCGTCTATTCTCCCTTACCAACAAACTCGTTCACTCATCAATCAAGGGCGGATCCAGGGGGAAGGTCAGGGGGGTCCAGACCCCCTGTCATACCTAAGATTCCATTGTTTTTTTTATCCTAAAATTTAGTTTTCCAACAGGTTTGAAGTAAATTTTGTATGAAGAATACATTTGGACCCCCCTTTCAACGTTTGGACCCTCCTCTCAACAACTTCCATGATCCTACCTAGTCCATTAGTTATGATCACCTCACTTGTCCTCCCTCGTGTTCTAAAGCTTTCGATTCTGATCTTCATGCGTGTGATAGGATCTGTAATAAATGGAAAATAGACAAAACAATCTACAAAAAATCGTTTAAGCACTTTACTTAAGTCACGAAAATTAAGCATTTGAGATAAAGTTGTCAGTCATAAAATTTTGTGTAAAGTTGGATGATCCACGTCTAAAGAAATACGGCTTTTTCTTGGTGTTCCAGGACACCTGAGGCATAAACACAATAAAACCATAGCCAAGAACAAAGAACTTAGAACGAAACAATACCCTGTAATGAAAAGAACCGCTAACCTTGAATACAATACTTCCAGACCAGCAATACAAAGAAAAACCCAGAAATTCTTACCATGGTTCGTACAACCTTGAAAAGTCCTTGAATTGTTCTCCATTTGTCTTGAAAAGTCCTTGAATTCGATTTTTCCTTGAAAAGTGCTTGAGTATTGGAATAAAAGTCCTTAAAAAGATAGAAAGAGCCCTTCAATTTTTATTTACTCTGCTTTCTTATGATGAGAAATAAGAAGCATGTCCAGGAAAAGGTGGATGAGGTTAGACAGCAGTAGAAGAGGGTGAAGTTGGGTATGAATTATCTTTTTAGTGTAGCAGATTCGAATTGCAAAAAAAGCCAAAACCACAGGAAACATATAACCGAAGGAAAGGAAAAGTCCACAGAACTGACAGAGATCAGAGACAAATTGAATAAGAAGCTGCAAGCTCTGAAAGATTATTGACTTGTTGTAGTTTACATGTAAGATACAGTACACACTCAGATAGAAGTAAACTGCGATAACGATGTTTTTGAAAAAATAGACTTTTGTCCTTCAAAAGTCCTTGAATTTTATCTGTTCCAAAGTTGTACGAACCATGTCTTACATGCAAATGCATTGTAACAATCAACTACTACAAACGATCCTCCGTTATAATACTCTTTATCAAAATCACATAAGTATTTATTGAAGTAAGCATTTCAGATATACAGTATTGCGGTCTTCAAACGTGTGTTAATTTTGACGTTTTATGCCTTAAGAAGTTCTTACAAATATACACTGTAACAATCAAGTGAACTCAAAAAAGACCCCCAGTTTAGATTCTCGATAAAAAGCCGTTTATTGAGTCACTAAACAAAGCTTTTTAAACATTTTTGGTCATAGAATTTGTATTAAATTTGGTGTTTTAGGCCTTACGACACTTTCTCCTCGAAATGATCCTCAGTTTGCATTCTCTCTAAAAAGTTCGGCGTTTAATAGTCAATAAACAAAGCTTTTTAGATATTGTCAGTCTCATAGAATTTGTATTAAAATTTGGTGTCTTTATACGCCTTAAGAAGTTCTAACAAAGACGCTGTCAACTCGAAATGAGCCTCAGTTTGGAGTTTGGATTCTCTACAAATAAGTCGTAGTTTGATAGTCACGAAACTAAGAATTTTAGATATCGTTAGTCTCATTATAGAATGTTTATTAAATTAGATACTTAACGTCTCAAAAAGTTCTCACAAAGACGCTATCAACTGAGAATGATCTTCAGTTTGCATTCTCCATAAAAAAACGTTTAATATATAGTCACGAAATTAAGCATTTTAGATATTGTCATTCACATAGAATTTGTATTATTTTTGTTGTTCATTTACGCCTTAAAAAGTTCTCACCAAGACGCTGTCAACTAAGAATGATCTTCAGTTTGGATTCTCCATAAAAAGTTGTTTAATAATGACGAAACTAGCGTTTTAGATATTGTCAGTCAGACATAGAATTTGTATTAAATTTGATGTTCATTTACGCCTTACAGTGAGGACACTCGCACCGTGAACATTTTGAGGTTTTTTCATACTTTTTTCCTCCTTTATCCCTTGTGTGAATCGATTGGAAATATGATTTATTTTGAACAATAAGATTATTTGAGTTCAGTGCTTCATTTTCAGAAGGTTTGAAGCAGTAGAAAGTTCATGAAATAAAAAATATAAAAATATCAAGTGTTCATGGTTCGAGTGTCCTCACTGTAAGTAACGAGTCACGAAACGGTTTTTAAAAACTGTACAAGTATTTCAATTCAATTCAGAATCATCGTCAGGTACATTATTCAAATAGTGCAAGACTGAAGTAAACTTAGACTATATATAGCCTACTAAAACAATGGCAATTTGGGACTAACTGTGTATGTGTATGTGTGTGTGTTCATGGTTCGAGTGTCCTCACTGTAAGAAGTTCTCATATTTACACTTACCAGCGCTTATTTTGATCACGAATACAGGGAAATGAATAGAGCGATGCTTGCATGGTGTCGAGTAAATGACGTCACAGACTACTTTAAAGATTCGCAAAAATTTAATACTCACATCTGAATATCAAGAAATTTGAAATGTTACGCCTTAAAAAATCTTCAATATATACAGGCCTTGTTACACGTTGAATCTTTTAGCTAAAAGCAGTTCTACTTGTGCAACCGAAAGTTGTATTCGCGAACAAGTTTCAGGACGAAATTACTTCGTGGGGCTTAAAACTCTCTGTAGTATGTTGCAGAGTTAAGTAAAACGTGGGCTTTTGGAATGAGAATTGAGCAAATGAAAAGGCACCCACGGTCTCAAGACCTTCCTTTAAGTTAAAAGTTATATTTTGTAAAATAATGTAGAGTAGGATAAGTAGGTGATGGGATCATGCAGATGTAGTAAGTGATGAGTCATTGAAAATGGAAGAAAAAGTAGAGGATTGTAAAGAATATAAGTAAAGAAAGAAAATAAGAAGAAAAAAAACGGTAGTCGCGAGTTTCTCATTGGAATTTGACTGTTTTCTCAATGCCGACAGTCAAAAATATAAAAGGTACCGACTGATTAGTTTTGATTGACGCCAGCGATAAACCAATTCCACAACATCCTGAAGCCGTTGAACAAATGAAAGGAAGAACACGAAGGAACAAATGAAAGAGAAATGCTAAAAGAAGACAACCCTGGAATTATCTATTTTTTAGCTTTAGCACTCTTGTCACCCCTGACGAGTTTGAACGCCATCTAAAGGCGCACCTATTTTGAAGTGCTTATCAACTCTTAAAGCTTAATTAGTTTGAAAAACACTTGTACGTGTATAGTGCAGTACATCACTTGTACTGAGTAGTACATCAGTGTAGATTATAATACAATGACACAATTTTACACGATATAGACTTCTCATTTCAGAGATATAAAGGTTTAAAATTAAAAACTACAAATGAGATGACGTCAACCCAGGATTCATTTATAATACAAAATTACTGTAATCCTGTACTGTAATCCTGTTTTCAATTATTAAATAATTTTTATTACAAAAATATATATTGTATAGTAGAGTTTTAGTAAGTTTACTTGATAGTCACTGGTAGTAAAACACACAAGAAAAGAAGACAGATATCTTGGGTTGACGTCATCTCATTTGCACCAAGCATTCTTCTGTTACAGCCGTTTTCAGTTCGAGACGAAACGTCTGGTCTCTAGTCGCGAACTTGGTGGACGTCAATCAAAGACATTTCTTAGGTAACTGGCCGTTCACCAGCACCTAGTAGCTTCGATATCAAGTTATTTCAGAACTCGCTAAGGTGAAAAATAAAAATTAAAGTAGCAAAATCTTTGTGTTTCGGCGTTATTAGCAAAGTTAAAAGCTGTACATCGAGACTCTAGCATTGATGAACCATTTGGCAAGAGAAATATTCAACTTAAGCAACGTCAAATCTTTAAAAAATCGACTGGCGATAAAACATCTCAAATACTTATAAACAAAGGCAAGATGATATCTTCAACTGTTTCGAGAACATTCTATATTCTTAAGAATCTTAAAGTGTGAAAAGAAAAAAAAAAAGACCTTACTCATACCTTAAAAATAGAGAAATGTCTGCATGAAGACCCCCACTGATGTGCTCCTGAAGCGACCGTAAAAAAAACAGTGAGATAGATGGACGTACATTTGAATAGTTGTAGGTAATAGCCATTAGTTCATAAGTGTGTGAGTGGGAGATACAAGTGGGGCGGGGGAGAACATTAGTGAGGGCGAAAATAGAAGCTATAACGATCTCACGCGACCAAAAAGACTTTCAAAACTTACGTGCTTTAACTTTCCTTATGAGACCAAGAAACAGTCTAAAGGGCCCTTTTTACACTGGGGGTTTTTGTGGCGATTTTTGAAAATATAAAATATATTTGTGTCACTAACTTCTAAAGAGACATTTGTCCAGTTAATCTTGGTGAAAGGAATAAAACTTTGCAATATATATCTTTACTATTCTTGACTTTGACTATGACCAAAATTGCCCCCAAAAAATACACTTTAAATCGCCGTAAATTCGCCAGAGTAAACGGACCTTAAGTCAAGAAACGAGAACAAAAGAAGAAAGGAAAAAGAAATTTTTAAGAGAAAGAATGTAATTCTCTACTGCGCAGGATTTTTGCGCATTAAGTGACTTCATACTGCAAAATCGGCTTGAGTCTAGTTCGGGTGTTCAAGTAATTAGGATTGAAGAAAGATTTGATAATTACTATTTGGAGGTGGTGATTACCATCATCAACAATGCGATGGGGTTATGTAATTCTCCAAAACTGCAATGAAAAAATTCTCTTCAAGAATGAAACTACAACACAGGCTCATTTTATCCTAAAAAAAATGTTTTCTTTGTTTGTTTGTTTTTGTTTCTTTCTTTGTTTCTTTCTTTGTTTCTTTCGTTCTTTCGTTTTTTCGTTCTTTCATTCGTTCGTTCGTTCGTTCGTTCGTTTTTTCGTTCGTTCGTTCGTTCGTTCGTTCGTTCGTTCGTTCGTTGTTCGTTCGTTCGTTGTTCGTTCATTCGTTATTCGTTCGTTGTTCGTTCGTTCGTTCGTTGTTTGTTCGTTCGTTCGTTCGTTCTTTGCTTCTTTCTTTCTTTCTTCCTTTTTTTCTTTCTTTCTTTCTTTCATCTTTTTTATTGGTTCTGTTTTTTTACATGTTTTTTTTACACACTTCTTGTGAAGGTTTGAATCCTTAGAATAACAGTTTTAATATTGGTTATTAAAACAGCCAAACAAGTATTACATAGCCTATCATATCGTGTGTCGCCTTCGGATTAATATAGTAATTTCCTCATAATTACTATAACTTCACCTGTCTCTTAAGATAGCTAACCCCATGCACCCCCCAAGGACATAGACTTTGACACCTACAGAGACACTAAGTGCAACCACTCAACTCACGCTGTTCACGAAATCCACCATATTCCACTTTTGATCACGATTTCGAGCTACTCAGCTCACTAGATCGTTCTGCCGCTTCTTTTCATTCTTTATTAGGGTAATTACTTTGTAACTGCCAAGCAAAATACTATGGCGCGTCCCTGAAAAGTGTACTTTGCTATAGAGACAGTTTCTCTTTGTTTGTCATTTGGTGTTCTATTGTTTTGGCTGTCGATAAAAGGCAGTCCTCTCGCGAAGGGGTTTAAGAAATGATCACAGTTTCAACGGTATTGAGCATTTGTTGATCACACAAGACCAGCAAACGTAAGGTAGGTTCAGTTTGTAATGAATTTTTACACGAACATACTTAAAATATCTGTAAAACATAATTTACCTGAACTTTAATTGAAGTTAGTCAAGGGATCATCGAAGGTATAAAAGTAGCTGAAGTTGATAAAATTAGGATTGAGAGGAATAACGTTTTGTGTTTTTTAAAATGATATGGCAATATAAAAAAATTGGGATCGAGATGAATGAAAAGTTTTTCTTTTTTAAAGATACTGCAATATTCACAACTTATTTCGTCGATATAAACCCGTATTGGCGAATCAAAATCGCAACTAAGTTTCGTATCTCGTTCCTCCTCGCCGATAGATAGTAACTTAACAAGTGTTTAAAGGGGCACTTGGATAAAAACGCCCCACTTGTTGAAAGTCCGAATAATTCAAATATTTGAGGATAATATGACTCAATTATGATTATGAAAACCAGATTGGCAAAAATTTTAGCTTAGGAGCCACTTGCAGTTGAGAAATTTTGGTTAAAAAGCTAAAAGAACAATAGGGTTGAGTAAATGACCTCATTAACTCACTATTTAGATGCTGAAAAAACATTTTCGGCCACTCTTGATTGTGAAGAAAACTGATATGTTCAGTGCTTGGCTACTGATTAGGGCCATATAGATAGGTTTAACCAAGTTTCAAGTCATTTCCAAATTTCATCCAAATTCATTTTAATAAAAGAGGAATAGAATCTTTACGGAATAAAAAGAAATTTCATTTCTCCAATGAGAAAATTTCCAGCGTTTTTCCTACAACATGACTGCTGTAAAACTACTCTATTTCAACTTTTTATCGATAAAAAAATGACATCTTATCTCGACTCCTTTAATCGTTTGATTGTTGTTTGGGTTCTCTTCGATTTCAATTTATTTTGCTCGCTTAAAGATGTCAATCTGCTTGGTTTAGTTTTCAGTGGGGAGGGGTGGGGAAGGAGTGCGCGAGAAGGTTGGAATAATTTGTAAAGGCCATTGGTAAATGGTCCAAACGTCTAGTTCTCGTAAAGAAACAAACCAAATAATATTGATAATTTGTGTTTACTTGGGTTATTTTGTTCGTCTTAATTTTTTTTTTTTTTTTTTTTTTTTTTTTTTATCTTCCTGCTTTTTCTTCGGCGATTTCTTTAATTTCTTTTCTTCTTTTTCATTTTTCCAAGGCTCCACTTCTCTTTGATCTGATACCCTTATCGCATTTATAAAGAAAACCTATCAAATGCATCCCCGAGGAATCGTGTTCTTATTGGCTACCGCTGTAGTGATTGGCACTTTTTTCTCGTTGACTCATGCCGTATCTGGTCCTTGGGAAGGCAACGGAAGAAAGAGAATGTAAGTAGATATAATAACTTTTATAACTTCCGCAGATAATTTACTGCATGGGAATTGGTAATGCCATAACATTGAAATGGCTTCCCATAAGAATGCTATCATATGAGTGGGACACATACGGTTTGACGTATACAGTACGTACACGATATGAAATGACGTAACATTGAAATGGCTTCTTATAAGAATGGTTATCGTATGAGTGGGAAACCTACAGTACTGACTTACAGCAGTTACATGGTACGATATGCCATGACATTGAAATGGCTTCCCATAAGAATGGTTATCGTATGAGTGGGAAACCTACAGTACTGACTTATATACAGCACGTACGCGGTACGACCTGCCGTAACATTGAAATGAAAGACTGCTGAAAACTGAAGTGTCGTGCCGTGCCGTGCCGTGCCGTGCCGTGCCGTGACCGGGAAAACGACTCCCTTGATCACTAGAACCATCCATTATTTTCACATCCACTCATTGAAGTTAAACATACCCCTATTTCAAAAAAGGTTGTCATAGGCGATAGGAGATAGGTAATAGGTAATAGGTCATAGATCCAAGAATAGCTGGAATAACGTGCGTTTCTGCTTCTTATTCTCAACATCCGATGCTATCAGGAAGTTTTTGATACGATCACTTTAAAATTATGAAGTATCTTAAACAAGAGCTGTTGTTATGGTAACACCATTTGTATATACCTCGTTGTCATGGTAAAAGAAGGAATATTGGAAAGTACTAAGAAAGTGGGGAAAACTTAGAAAATATAAGCGCTCTATCTCTCTCCGAAACTTACGAAATAAGTCAGTCAGAAGTACATGCATGTGCACGAGTGTCAAGTTTTTAGCCGTATATTCGCTCATCTTTTTCTTGATATTAATGTATATTTTCAATGTGATGGTGAGCGAATTCGTTATTTTCGAATATAAAACAAAATACTTATTAACTGTAAGCCAATTTTTTATCCCTATCCGTGAAAAAAAACGTCGGAGATGTGCTCGATGAATTCGAGTTTTGTTGAAAGTTTGCGCATTTTTTCCTTTGATACTGATCATGATTTTATAGTTTTTATAGCCATTAATTAACACTGGGCTTACAGTTAGCCCCAAATTGACATTTGTTTTAGTAGGCTATATATAGTTTAAGTTTACTTCAGTCTTGCACTATTTGAATAGTGTACCTGACGATGATTCTGAATTGAATTGAAATACTTGTACAGTTTTTAAAAACCGTTTCGTGACTCGTTACTTACAGTGAGGACACTCGAACCATGAACACTTGATATTTTTATATTTTTATTTTATGAACTTTCTACTGCTTCAAACCTTCTGAAAATGAAGCACTGAACTCAAATAATCTTATTGTTCAAAGTAAATCATATTTCCAATCGATTCACACAAGGGATAAAGGAGAAAAAAGTATGAAAAAATCTCAAAGTGTTCACGGTTCGAGTGTCCTCACTATAAATATCAGTTAAGTATCAAAACGAATTAACTTTTCTACTTTTCGTTTTGAAATCATCACTGAGCGAGTCCTGACTTATAGTTTCGTGTTGAAGGTGAGAAAATTTGTGATTTCAAAACAAAGCACTTGAAAACCAAGAGCATTGATCTCTTTAACGACTTAGTTCCGATATTATTGTACATCAAATACCGTATTATCTCCTGGTGATGATTACAAAAGAGTATTGTAAATAATCCAATCAAGTTGAGATGCGACATTAAAAGAGGCACGTGAAAGTACTTTTGCTTAAGGTGACAGAGAACCGATGTCAAAAGTGAAAGATTAATGACCAATAAGAGTTCAGTTTTATCTTATTTTCTCATCGGATTTTATCTTAAAACGAGCGAGGGCGGGCAAAATACGATCTGAATTAAGTTCATATTAAGCGGTGAATTATTTGGCTTCACGTGGGGTGCATTGGTGCAGTGTACATTGTCTTCAGCCCGCGGTTCACCTAGGAAATTAGGATATTTAGATCGTACTTTTGGCCTACCTCGCGTTAATTGCCCAACGATTCAATCATTGCCGGCACAATATCACGTAATTCAACTTTGTGAAATGTTCTTGATATTTAGTGAACCACTTTCTACCCGATTAATGAAACTTGTATCTCGACACAAAATTCACAAGAAATACACCTGTTCGGCCTGGGCTTAGTATTTTCCCATTTCAGACCAAGTGTCATTCTCTTTAGAATAACATTTTCGATTTGAGTTGTATCCATATTCATGTTTCTTCTCATGTGCAATGATTAAACAAAGAAATGATACTCTAAGGAATGACACGTGCTCTGAAATGGGAAAACACTAAAGTGCATATCAGGAATCGCTGGATTCTTTTCTAGGATAAAGTTTGTGTTATCATAAAAGGACTTTGAATATCAAAATTTCCAGAATTTTATTTGGCTTATTCCGACTAATTTGAGCCACTTAGCAGTAAGTGCGGAAAGTTCATAAGTTTAATGAAAGCAAAACAAAAAGTCATTAATTGGATGCTCCGGGTTCCACACGCATTTGTTTCGACTAGTTCTCTCTAATCCATCTATGTAGATTGGCTTTAATGATGGAGAGAGGCCAGGGAGGTAAAATACACACGTTCGGCTTCCATTGACTAACGATGTCAAATTATGTACTTATTGACTGAGTTGGAGGTCCGAACGGGAAAATATTTGGCTCGAGGTCCTGAAGTACGGAACGAGCGCAGCGAGTTCCGTGCCAAGGACCGAGAGCCAAATATTTTCCCGTTCGGACCGACCTTAACTCAGTCAATAAGCATTTTATCATATGACCATATATAAAAAATCGATTTCAAAGCGTTTTTAATAAATGCGAATCAAAATGAGCAGCGAGTCCGAACGGCGAGTCCGAACGGGAAATTATTACACTTTTCGGAAAAGCGTACGTTTTTTGCTGACGCCATTTTCCCCAAAGGTTTTTCTTAGAATCACGCGTACAGTGAAATACGGTCATATGATAAATTATAATTACTTGACAACAATAGAGCTTTGGCGCAAAACTCTTTTTGAAACCGTAATAGGTTATATTCACGAAAGACGCCATGAGGGTTTTGGTACCGTAATGATCTTCTCATGAGCCGAACCTAATGACATCAAAGAAGACAGCCTTATCATCAACTGTTTTCAATGCGTTCGGCTCAACGTTTGGCCTGAGCCTAATACACTTTAGTAGACCCTAATTCCATTGTTTTCTTTTGTGTCTATTTGACTATTACACTTTAACAAACCATAAATATTTCAGGCTCACTTTTGATGCGAATAATTATCCGCTGATTCAAAATATCTAACAAGGATCCCATCTTGAATATATTTTACAGATATTCAAAGCTTAGCCGACCAGAAGTGACAGAGGAAAGGGCACCGAATCCCTACAAAACAAAAGTTCTACCCTACATGATCAAGAAATGTGAGGAGATAATCGAACGAGCGAGATACGAACAAAGATACGATAGATACCAATAGATTGAAGATTAATAAATGGATGTATTATAAATTACGGCTATGCACAGTTGTGTAATGTTAGAGAGAAAGTCTTTAGGGCTGATCGAGAGAAAGTATCTTGTAGAGAAAGTATTGTTAGGATATGCGGGAATTAATAACATGAAAGAAATGCTGAATTAAATAGAAGGTATTAAGGTGTAAATGAATAACTCGTTGAATCTTTTATGGCTAGGGAGCGCGCTACAGAGTTATTCTACGTCGAGCTCTCTGCGACACGCGTGAAAAACGTCTGCGCATGCTCTAAGTCCGCATGCAAATTAGTCAAAAGCGTACACGCCTTCGTGCAGAAATATGCAAATTTGACTTTCACACTTGCCTGAAGAATAGTCTTTACAAAATGCCAAAACTTAAAGTCAGTTCTTGAAACTTAAGGCTAATTCTTTCATATTGCCTTTATTAATACAGTATCTTGGTCTCACAAAAGTATACAATCGAATTGTTTTGTATACTTGGAGAAAATAAGCATTCATTTTCTCACTAAAACTCTTGTAAATACTTGGAAAGCGTGCTGAAAGGCACGCATGCGTAAACGATTTTCTCTAGTGTCGCTCTCTGCATGAGACTCAAAGAGTCGCGAGCAAAGCAGGTGGGGAAAAATGAAGCAACCGTCGAAGTCGCGAGAGGTCGACTTCTCCTCTGAGGTTTCATTTGCGTTTCATAGTGCGCGCTAAATTTCCTTACGTTGATAAAGAGCGAGAGCATGCATATTTCAGCGACCAGTTTTTTGGGTCCCAAAAATTGGCGGGAAACAAGTTGGTAAAGTCCTTCGTCCAGCTCGTGTAATTCTCTTTGGGTTCCCTGTGCTAGTTCAGCGCGCGTTGTAGGATATTGTAGGGCCAAATAGAAAAACAAGATACGTGCGCGTATTCTCAGTCTGTAGTATGATACAAACGTGCTGGTGGGGAACTGTACAGTACGAGAGAACGGCAAGCATCGGAACCCGAAACCAGAGTGTTTATATCTCAATATAGAGATATAGGCAGCAGTTATCTATTGCTTTTATGAAATATTTTTGGACGATTTCTCGAGAGCATGCATATGTCTCTCCTTAGTCCAGAGCTGGACCCACTTTAATCGGTGCGCGCGCGACAAGAACGAACGGAGTAGTGGAAGGAGACTGGTAAGAATCGTAAATATATTCTGTATTTCGTGCACGCGCTGTTTTTTATTTTATTTTTGCGATATGAATTAATCAGTTACTGAGGAAAGTGGGTCCAGTTCTGAATTAGTCTCTCCTCTGATATAAACACGGTAGCCAGGCAATCAGTGCGCGCGTTCTTGATTTCAAATATTTTATTTATCCAATCAGCGCGCGCTTTATATTTCAATACATACTAGTTATACAATGGTTTCGAGTAGCATACCGTGGAATATCCCATGAGTCACTTGTAGTTTCTAGTATACACACAAACCTTTAGGCGAGTGTGTATACAAAGAAAATACAAGTGAAGAGTGGGATATCCACGGTGTGCCACGAGAAACCATTTTATACCCATTTTATCCCACAGCATAGAAAATACAAATGCGTAGATTCAACGCGCAGTGTATGATGGGAAGGAAGAGTGAAATACCGACGAATATACAACGGCTTTCCTGCTTTCTGATTGGCTATATTTTCTATGAGTGGGATAAATATACATATTTTTTTGCAATTTTAGCAAATTCCAAAATTTGTTTATAAAAGTATATCTTTCCGAGCCTTCCTAAAATGACAGACTATTGTCCACACATTATATAATATTCACTTTTATTAACGAACTTATCATAGTAAGTCCTAATACAAGTATTAATACCCTTCAATCTTCATAGATATATATATAAAACATTATATTATAAATCTCACGGAGTATAGAAAAACGTTTGGATTTGAGAGCCTGCACTAGACTAGGCTTAAAAAGGTCAGTTTAAAAAGTGTGGAGAGAGAGACGCACTTACATCGCGCCGAATTGGAAAAAGCTGATGTCAAAGCAGCTCAATAGACCTCATCGGCGTGGGTGTAATGTTGTCCCATTTCAGACCATGTGTCATTCCCCAGAGTACCATTTTCATTGTTTAACGGTTGTGCATGAGAAGACATATGAATATGGATACAACTCAAACAAAGAATCTTATTCTCAAGAGAATGACACGTGGTCTGAAATGGGACAACATTACAACCAAGCCGATGAGGTCTATTTAGAGGACAAAATAAAAGAATTTCAATCTCCTGAGAATATGGAACCTATTGTTTTGTCCTCCAAATTGAGCTGCATTCATCCGTGCTGCAAGGGGTCTATTTCTTACTTTAAAAGTTTCAATGAAAAACCATATACCTTAAAATGTACATCTTAAATCTGTGTAAAAATCTGATACAAACATTTATATTTAACTTAAGAATTCATCAATATTTTACGAAAATTGTCGTATTACCTATAAAACATTCCTATACTAAAAAATATCTTATACTGAGATCCAAAATATTGTACTTATATTTCTAACTAGTTTAGCTAAACAAATAATGATACATTTCTGAGCAGAATGAGAAAAGAAAATATTTTGCATGCACTAAGTCCTTAATCTTATTTCTTTTCTTAATTTCAAAACCTAGAATTTGACTTAAAGTTCACATAACTTTTTTTCAATACCTTCAGTACTTATTCTACATGAAGTAAATAGTTGAATGGCAAAATATTACTTGATTCGAGTGTTGCGTCTCTACGTTATAAAGGATTATACTTCTAATATTTAAATGACTGTGACGTCTACTAAGGCTTCATTAAATATACAAAATTGAACTGGCTCACACAAACAGAATTTGAAAATCACCATTGTTTTATTCATGGCTTACATAAAGGATATTGTAAAATTGTTTTCTAAAAACGGCCAGTATTTAGTATTACTAGTTACAACAAACACATTAAAATACCTTAGTAGACGTCACAGTCATTAACATATTGGAAATATAAACCTTCATAACTTAAAGACGCAGCACTCAAATCAAGAAATATTTTACCATTCGACTATTTACTTCATGTAGAATAAGTTTTGAAGGCATTGGAAAAAAGGTTATGTGCACTTTGATTTAAACAATGTTACCTTAATTTTGTAAGAATACAATTTTTTTTTAATTAGTCCATTATTTGCAAAGGCTGCTGGGTATTCCAGGAGCCTACGTCAGTGGTTGGCCACACCCCGGAAGTATTGTTGCAAATGTTTCTTAGCACAACTTCCGCTGTTGCGTCATCAAACGTATTCAAATCAGGCAAACTTGCTTCGCCGTCGCTTGTCAGATCAGAGAAGTTCAAATTGGATTCTAACATTTCCATCTCTTGTTCTTCACTACTTGAAGAACCGGTTTGACCTGTATGAAAGGCTTCTGCATTCCAAAGAGATTGATGGCTGCCGTTCGTGTTTATTCCTTGGTCACCGTTCAGCAATGACGTAAGGTTACGTCTCGCGGTAAATACAGCATTCTCATTGGTTCTTGACCCATTGTTATTGACATCACCATGGAGAACACGATTACGTAACTCTTTCAAACCATTTAAGTGCTGGTTAGAATTCGTTGTTTCCATTGGAGACGGGGTCATTTGCTGTAATCGATTGTCGGTTTGCGGAGTCAGGGGGTGAAACCGCTTGTCCAAAAGAGTATGTTGAGGGAGGGGAGGGACAGATTGGCTTCGTTGAAACTGTGGTGGGACTTGACCTGCATTAGTGACTGTTGTATTGCAGATTGAATCGAGCTCTGACGAATAATCAAAACTTTGCTGTTGGCTTAGCGGTGTTGGAGGCATGGTGCTGTTGTCCGAACTGGTACTGTATCTGCATGTACGAGAAGGGTCTGGACCACATCTAAAATAAAATTATACAATATAAAGTTGAGTGAGTTTTCAATAATCTTAACGTGTTATTTCTGGTGTTATTCGATTTAGGGCGTAATACTTTCCCATTTCAGACCTTGTGTCATTTCCTTGAGTGTCGTTTGCTTGACAAAAACCTATGATATGGTTGTGATTCGAAAAAAAATATTCCTAAGGGAATGACACTTGCCCTAGAATAAATCCAAATTTTTGCCCGCCAAATTAAACTGAATTCAAAAGTGCTGCAAAAGGGTCTGTTTCGAGCCTTACAGACTAAGTAAGAAATGCCTCAAGGGAACACGTGGTCTAGAAAAAAGACAAAAATCTTCCCGCGAAAAAGTTTACATTTACAAAAAAATACATCAAATTCAAACACCTACCCTTGCTTGATCATTTGTTCTGTTATTTGAACAGTAGGACTGCTGTCACTCCCTCTGCGCATTCCATTCATGGGATCTTGGACCATTCCACCCATTCCATCCTGACCTTGCATCATCACTAATTCCTGCCCCTTTTGTTGAATATTTGGTGACTGCGCACTCATCATGGCGCGTGGTGTATTTGGTGACATCATAGGCGGTGATGTGACATACTGCTGGCTTGTCACGCGCTGTGGTGTTCTTGGTGAAGAAAGAGGGTATGGGAACGAGCTTGGGCGTCTTGTTGGAGTGGCTGGTGCACACTGAGACAAACGAGGTTGCTTACTCGGTGACATCGGTACCTCATTAAGGTTCACTTGGGCTTGCTGTGCGCCTCCTGACTGCCAGTCTTGATTCTGAGGATGTGTTGCTGTGGGTCTTAAGGTTGGGGGACTTGTGTCTCCTTTAGGTGTTTTCTGTTCGTTTGGTATGGGAGTGAACAGAAATCGTGTTGGTTCAATAGCATTTGAAGAATGTCTTGACTGGTTGACTGCAGAACTCGGAGTCATCGGTCGATTATGAGGAGTGCCTGGGGCGCTGAACTTGGGCGATGCCTGAAAAGGCGACGGGGTCTCGGCAAGAACTTGGTTCGGGCCGTTTGGTGACATCAAAGACGGCGTTGGCGGGCGCATCTTTTGGTAGCTTGTCTGTGACCCAGTCGTACCTCCTTGTAAATGGGGATTACTCGAGGCTTGTTGGTAAAACTGCATATTACCTGAAGAACCAGTTGGTGGCTTAGACTGCATGTGAATTTGTTGTTTGTGAAGGGGACTCTGTTGCTGCTGCGGCTGAATTTGAATCGGAGTTTTCGGAACAATTGGATTTCCTGAGCCATCAGTCAAAATAGTATGGGTCAGCTGTTGCTGCTTTTGCTGTCGTTGGTTTGGAACGACTTTCTTTTGGAATGGTTGCTGTAACTGTTTTCTTTTAGGCGTGAGTATAATTTGGTTTTCATGCTTTTGTGGTGAGAATAGTGAATTAGCTATGTGGTTAAGTTGAGGGTGAGACACATTGTCTGTGTTGGACATGACGACAAAAGCAGCCATGGATTTGCTTGATACGTAACTGCCACCAACGAGAAACCTGGCCAGCTCAATTAACGTCGTAAAGACTCGTCCAAGGAGTTTGTTTGCCCATTCACAGACCAATAGGCAAGCAGCTGAGAGGGTCTGGTCTTCTTCGATCTTGTCGCCACCGTTCATTCCATTGCCTTGGTTTGTGTTATTCTACAAGAAAAAAGAGAGAGAATCTAAGTTTACGCTGTTGTTAACTATACTTTAGAACCCTTGAACGTGACGTCAAAGCAGCTAAATTTGAAGGACAAAACAAAAGAATTTCAATCACCTGAGAATATTGGAATTTTGTCCTCCAAATTGTGCTGCATTCCGAAGTTCTACAAGGGTCTACCCGCCCACCTCCCTCTTCTCATTATATTCGATAGGTATCGAAATTCAGTGGAAAGGTTAAAGAGGGTGTGTGTGTGGGGGGGGGGGGGGGGGGGGCGAAAAGGGTCACTTAAGTCAAAAATACATCAACAAATGCTCCATTTACTATCAAACTTGCAAATGAAAATTCATTCCAAATGTCAGCTTTGTGCATTTGTATTTACCTTTTCTTTGTCACTTGGCGACGGTATTTGAAGCGACGGTAACGTAGGTGGTTTCACATTCTTCTTTCTCTGAATTCCACTGTAGCAGTACTTGGAATTCCCTCTTGTGCCTAGTCTCCTGGCTTTCACACGTGGAAAAACGCATTTGATGATCTTTCCAAAGTCAGGAGCACTAAGTGTTCTGGCGGCATTCATACTTTCACAATATGCCCTAAAACAAACAAAATTTATTCATAAATGAAAACTTTTCACAAAAATAATATAAAAATTTAGTTCAGTATATGAAAAAGAGATTATTAATAGCAGAACATATGCCAACAAAGTGTTTGAGCTATATTTAGCATTTATGCTTTCACAATAAGCCCCAAACAAATAAAAAAAACTACTTATAAAACCTATTAAAATAATAGAAAAAAATTATGCAAAATACTGGAAAAGAGCAGAATATTTTTCCAAATATATTTCAAAAAAATAATTCAATTTCCGCGCCTTCAAATAGAACAACCAATAAAAAGGAAGGATTACATCACGTGATAAAAGGTACCGCGCGCGCTCACCAAGTAACAAAAGGCGGGAAAAGCAAACTTGAAATATTTTCTACTTCGGCCACCGTATTTTGGCCCTGTTGCAATAAAACGCCGAAAAAACCGCTTTAAAATTGCTCAAAATGAACATTAAAGTTCAGTATTTGGCTTTATTCCTGTTAATGAGAAGGTAAGTTTTATTTCTGGAGTATTTTAGGATGAATTTTCATTGCATTTTGCCCTTAAAAACGTGGCTCAAGTTTGAATCTTCCCCGAGGCTACAGTGACTATTCCTTTAAATTCTAAACTCTTATGGGTTTTTATAGTTCTTTCGTCGACTAGCTTGTTTATCTTTCTATTTGTTTGCTTGCTTGTTTGTTTGTCTACCTATTTACTTTCTTATTTGTTTGTAAGAAAGCAATGACGAGAAGAAATTTCATTATTGTTTCTTTGCTTTTACTTTAGTAGGTCTTATTCTTTACTTCATCTTCGTTCTTTTGCTTGTTTGGTTGCTTGCAAGTTTGCATATTTTTTTGTTTTTTCATCTGTTTGTTTGTTTATTTATTTTTTCTTGTTTTGTTTTTACTTTTTTGTTAAATTTCTGTTTTATTGGATTAGCCCCAACGTAGCACATGAATAGCTTCCCCATACCACACTCCATTGGTAATTAGTATCATTTAAGGCTTGAATATAGAGTTCCTTGCACTTTGATTGGTCAAGTGACCAGTGATTATGAGATGATAATCACTGATTGAGCAGTGATTAGGAAGTTTGCCAAAGCATAGACTTGTAATATTAAAACAGTTTTATAAGATCTTTTTTTTCCTGATATTGAAGTCTAAAATTATAGTTAGTGTAAAACAATTAGTCCCCTCAGTTTTTGTGATTATTGGTGAATATTTAACTTGTGGATCAAATACTCATGGCTCAGTAAATATTCACCAGTAATCACCTCAACTTGTTAAATATAATTCAATGGCAAACACTTACTTATATTCATCATATACTTCATGTTTTGGAAGAGTAGAATTATTGTCACACTCTTCAAGATGACAGCGAATCCTGCACACATAAAGAAAAAAATATGATGAATAAAAGACAAGGATGATGATTGGCTGGCTACCATCTTATCAACAGAGTTCAGAGACACACTCCAACAAAATCTTCACTCTATTATAAATTTAATAGCAAAACATAAAGTCATAAATTTTTGAACCAAGAACTTTCTATTATTCAATAATAAATTTCCATTCTATTTAAGAAAAAAAGCAAAAATGGAAACTAAGTGTAGTTTCTCTGCACTGTGATGAAAACAGTTTGAATTGTAAAGCACTCAAAGCAAGAGAAAAACTTGGGTATGCCTTGTGTTCCTAAGCTTGCTATATCATGTTGTACAGCTTCAAGCATTCTTTTAAGAATTGAAATTAAAATTTCACAATGCATTCAAAAACACACATGAATGTTTTATATTGCTGAAAAGCTTCATATATTATAAGATTTTTATTAACACATGCATGTATATTTACCAATGAAAAGCCTGTGTCTGTTCAGCTCTTGTTGTTGATATGGGGAGGGCTTGATTTCTGGTGATAAAGATGGTGAAAAAACATCAGTTGGTAATAGACATTGTATATCTAATGAATAATATAGAAAACAAAAGAAAATTTGCATCTTTAGAAATGCTTGTGGTAGATATAGGCCACTGTATGCACTCCCTTCCAAGCTGTGTATCCAAGATTTTCTAAAAAATATTGCAATTTACTTGGAATTAGAACTTCCTTGAGACCATTTCTTTCTTGGCAATCTCCCAATTCAAAATCCTAGATCCATTCCTGAGACTGCACCAATGGTATTACAGTGCTTTCAAAAAGTTTCCAGGAAATTGTCGGGAAACACAAAGTTTTCAAGTGCTTCTTGGAATGTTATGGAAACATCTTGATTGACGTCCACCAAAACTAACTTTGTCACAACAGTAAATTGTACGATTTTGCGTGTGTGATTGGGATCAAGTGCTGTAAATGTATCTATCCATTTTTGACATGGTTATTCATAATCTTGCCTTCCAGAATAAACAGGGACAGACCAGTTCTTAAAGGACAATATGCTAGACTGCATACTTACTGTTCATACTCATCCTTCAGTTCAGAGCAGGTTTCTCCAGGTAAGCGTAAATATAGTAGAAGTTTTTCTGTGTCAGACAATTGCTGCACTTCTTCCTATAACAAGAACAAGTAATTCAATCCCTACTCCAATACAATAGCATAAAAAGCTTATACCACACTGTTTATCTTAGTGTTGAGTAAATATTTATACATTTTTGAAAATCTAAAGGATCCTTAATTAAAGGATCTTTTGAAATGCAAGCTGGGTCATCTTTAATTTTGGGCTTGTCAATCACAGGTGATCAAATATTTGACAGTGCTCTTCATTGTGCAATATCGATATCCCATTTGGTCTTGATTTTAAACTTTTTCACACATTTGCCAAACATTGAGTTTGTTCATAACAAAAGCACAATATAGTCTGGCAGGTAGGCAAGTTTATGTTTGGAGCCAAAGACTCATGAATGATAATTTAACTACTTAATTCTAAACATCTTAAACATCTTAAACATTAAGAAAATTAAACAAAATCCAAAGAATTTCATATGTGAGCATCTACCCATGGAACATGTAAAATATTAATATCAAATGTTAAATATATATTATCCCCCTCTCCTCTCTTTCTATCCTGAACTATCATTCCCAAATTAAAAATTCCTTAAAAAAGGCAATTTGTAAATTTGCAACAATAACTCAGTTTTCCAAAACCAACTCTTTAGCCCAGGGCATTCATCAGAACACATTGGAAAGATGAAGGTATTTCACTGTACTTACAAGTATCTTGGTAATCTTGCATTGAATTTCTTCACTGTAAGGCAAAAAACAATTATGTAGACATGTAAATTATAAAATGTTCAAATAAATAATCTAAAACTACACCTTTTTAAAGTAAAAAAAAGATGCTTTAAGTATAGCAGAGGACATTCTTAGTGTTTGTGCATGCATGGGTGTGTGTTTGAGGGGGGGCTAAAATCTTTATTTTTCATATGGCCAAAGCCTCAGCTCCCCAGCTATGATGTAAGCAGTCCCTGGCCCCTGACTCCCTTTAAATATCTAAAAAATAATATCTCACATGATTATATGTCAAGTTTGCTAAATAATGAAAAATAAGATAAGGATTTCCACTTCCAGCCTGTATTATTTTAGCACAAAGTAAGTGTGTTGATGTACTTTTTCAATGAGTGATGCAAAAATACAAGTTTTGCAGAACTTCATGCATGGCTGTCAATTTTTGACAACAATTTATTTGTCTCTTGATAAACCCCTCCTTTATCATTCATACTCCTGCACCCCCATTTTTCTATTAAACTATTTTAAGTTGTGCTATATATATGCAGTCATTATTTTGCTTAAAAAATATGCTGTACCACACTTGATGAATGAAAAAAAAAACAGCACACTCTTCATTATTATACAGGGCTTGATACTAACATCCATTTACTAGTCTCAGACTAGTGAAGGTTTGCTGTGGACTAGTGGGAAAAAGCCCTTAGGACTAGTGATTATCCACAGTGACTAGCCCAAGTCTAGTACCTAAAAAATAGTATTGAGCCCTGTTATATGAAAATCATGCCAGCTAGCTAGAATGGTTTGACAAAAGCTCACTAAATAACACATTGCATGATACTTCAAAGTTGTAGGAGTAAACAAAAACCATTTGAAATTATAATATTGGTCCAAAATATGATATTTAAGAAATTTGCTGGAATTTCTGTTTGTTATGAATCATACATAACAGAATAACTTGAAACTAGGTTTTAGAAAAATAAAGACAATAAAAGAAATTTGGATAAAAAATATTCTATGTTCATTTCACGCTTCATAAAATCATTTTTCAATAAACCTGTAAATCTGTTAAGCCCCTTTAATATATGAATTGAAAGCACTACAAAAAGAAATATGTGGATATATAATAACACAGATATATTTTCTACCTGACATGTATGAATTAAGAAATGTACAAAATTTCAAGATACTCTAATACTTACAATGAATTATGACTTAGTATTTGAGTATATAGCATAGAGGAAATAATGAACTGATTTTATAAATGTGTTTTAATATGTTGTGTTCAGTGAGATATGAGATAAGCTACTTCTCCAAGTTTTTCTCACGCCAGGCCTGTCCACGACACATGTTTAAACAAAGGCAAAACCATAATGTATTGAAAAATGACTTTATGGACAAACATTACTACATCATCTTCTATTGTCTTCAATCAAAACAGTCTCAAAGAATAGCCAGATCCTACTTTTATATTCAAAATCCTAACACCTTTTCAGAAGAGATTGAAATTAGTGTTTTGTAATGTCTAGCCGTGAAGGGATCACACTGATTTATTCAAATCTCTTTGACTCTGAATACAACATTCGGCTAATGGAGCACCTAACTACATACTTTATATAAAAGAAATTTTAGAATTAAAGTTATCTCTTTGTGCATGATCAGGCTTTTACACAGTTAACCTTGCTTATGAGAAAAGACTAAATTTGCCAAGTAATTGTATCGCACTTATGTGTGTGTCTATTTAGACCTTTATTATATTCTATACATGTTCAAAAAGATCATATTATTTTCAGTGTTTTTCAAGTTTAGAAATTAAACTTTGTTCAATTTCTATCAAAAGGATTTCTTCTTCTTTCTTTTGATAAAACTTTTAAAGCAAAAAATAAAGTAAATAAGATCTTACTAATCAATAACTTTAAAAACTTTGGAAAACTTCACTTTTCTTTCTTTTTCTTTTAAGAAGTTTTTCTCTACTTAGATAATAACATATTTCACTTAATTCTAGTTTTGAAAATGTGAAAGCAAAGAATCTAATTCACTAACGACAGAAAAGACATTAAAGTTCAAACCCCAAGTACATTCACAATTGAGCACTCAATTGAATAGGACATACCCAGACAAAGCCAAAGGGTTATTTAGAAGTTTTTAATAACATAGGAAAGCACTTTACAGACCAGGGCATATAATATATCATCCACATAACCACAATTCTTTGTCCACATATGCACTTCGTACCATATATCCAAAATATCCAAACTGTTCTTCCAAAAATCATTTGCTCTTTCATAAATCAGTATTCTTGTTTTTATTAATTATGGGAAAAAACTTTCTCAAAAACAATTGTATTTTTAAACTATAAGTTAAGATTTATTCCAATCTTGTTATCACCTTTGCCTCTTGTTATCACCTCGGTTTGGTTAAGATTTTTTTATGAGAGAAAAAAAAAACGCTTTTTCGCGCATTTTCTTGTCTCTACCGCGAAAGTTGGTCGGCTTCATTTGACAGCGGGAGGCAGCCCAACGGCGTGGTTTAACTGCTTTTAAAACCAGTATGAGTTCGTTCTTAAGTAATTTTTTATCAAACTGCATGTCTTTATCAAACTTTACAAAGTTCCGGGTCTTGAATGAGTTGTAAGAGAAACAGAAAATAATTTACTCCGCGGCGTGGCTCTGGAAACTGAAATTCCGTGTTTACTTATCTAGGTGTTGACGGGGCGACTTCAGCAAAAAAAGAAAAAAAAGAAAGAATATTTGAAGAAATCTAAAGTGAAAATCTTAAAATGGTTATTAGATAGAAACGAAACAGAATTCTTTAAGTAGCACATTGTAGCAAGAATGATTCGATGGAAGCAAAAAAACAACAACAAAATCAACAATGGTTACGGGTGCCAAAGAGACTATAATCACATTCTGTTCGAGTCATTGGGAATTCCTTTGGGTCCACGTTATTAAAAGAATTCCAAGCGGTTCAACTTAAAGGGTTTCCTATGACGTTGAAAAGCCATTCCAATGCTCGGCTATATAAAAACAAACAAACCTAAGGAAAACTACTTTTTCGAGAGCGAGTTTTAGCAGTGAAATAAGACCCAACGATGCACGGATGAAGTGCTAACGACGATGGATTTATTCGTAATATTTTAGATGAATTAAAATGATAAAATTACCACCCAAAAAATAGATGAAAGAACACTACTTCTCGAGTCCTAAAGCAGAAAGATAACATATCTTCGTGAGAATTTACAAAACCACGTGCAGGTAGACGAATTAACTAATTTCCGGAGCCTTGGAAGTCCAACTCACATCTGGCTTATTCAGAAACACACATGGCATTTAAAACTGCCAATTCCACTACATAAAATACTTAACTCTGCGAATTAACAATTTGTTTAATTGTAATTCCGATCCGAGGATCGATAAAAACCAGTCCTGAGAGATAACTTAAGCACGTCGGGATCACTGTTTACAATATGGTTGAGTTCTCGTGTGGAATGGAATTTAAAAATCCAAGAAAAAATAATAAGATCTGAATGAATCAATTATCAATGAAAGATTTGTTGCATTAACCGTGTAATAGCTTTTGGAGATGATAATTTAAAATATACAACAGAAATAAGTAGAGAGAGAATTTTTAATTGAAGCTACAAGCAAACATGCAACAGGTCAATCGTTTGAACAGTAGTCAGCTTTAACAACAAATATACAACAAGATTGAATTCTTTTTACCTTATATATGATTCTAACGCATTCTCCAACTCCGGATTTGAATTGTCACTCTCTTCGCTATCCAGGGAGTTCATCTGGATATCGGCAGGACTCGGTGAGTTTGTTGATGGCAAACTAGTCATAGCTGATTGTGAATTCATGAAGTCGACTTCTTTGGAGCTAGGGCTGCGATCAAGCAATGTCCTGAATGGAGAATTCGATGTCTGCAATTCTGTGACCTGCATTGCAATGACTTAGTCTAGAATCAGCTGAGTTGAAAACTGAAGCCCTTAAGTTATAAGGAATACCTAAAAATCATGCCGTATGAACCCTTGCACACCGTTAACACGAACTAATACCTTCAGCCTCAATTGATCCCAAGCACATGTGCTGAATTCCAACGCGCATGCGTACATATTAATTACGCTTAATTACACTCACTCCAAGGTGTTGTAAGCCAATCAGATCGCGTTATTATTTATCACATTCCCTCCTTATCGTTTTGGAGTGCACATAGCCATTGTATTCCTAACAATAGTTTGCTAGCAAACGGTACATATTGTTGATTCTAGTTTTCTAAGTGTCTGTCTTGGCGTTTAAAAACATATAAAATGAACATTTCATAAGCACCAGTCTGGACCAGGCTGGTTGCATGCGATTTTAAGTGTGTTTTTGTGTATGACCCAAGATGCGCAGCCTTCGGCTTATTTTTTCTAAGTTTCTTTATTTAGTCTTTTAGCGGCTTCTCGTGATTCCCCTACATAAGCTTGTCTCGCTAGCACATGTTTAGGTGCATGATTTACATTTATTCTATCACTCATTGATCGATTGTCTGACTGGTTTTAAAATGTTGCTGAATGTTCGAGTTCTTTACTTTTTTTTTTTTTTTTTTCTTTTTTTTTTTCTTTCTTATTTTTTCTTTCTTTAAAGCTTTTAAAATGAGCATTTGATACATGCTTACTACATTTATTACAAAAGTTATTCCCATTTAACTGATATCATTTGTTTCAGTTCGCATTTTTATCAGTTTAACTTCCGTTTCTGAGAAATCCCTCCCTGCTTGAAACTTTACTTCTAAAAAATTCCCTGCTCATACCAAAACATGAAACCAAATTGTTTTCTTTCACTACGGAAACAACTACCACGGTGCAAGCACTCCGCGTAGACTGATTCCATAAGTCGGCACCAACATCTACAAATCAGCTAAAAATACGATTTATCCAAAGCACTCGATGCGGAGAAAAAATGTTACGCAATAGCCAACAGCTACAAAGCATTTGAATCGATAAATAGTCATCTACAAAATCGTGCGTGAGTAAATTAAATTTCCCCCAAAAAAATTGAAAAATGGCTTTACTAAAAAGCCTCAAGCTGAGTTAGCAATAACTAGTTTAATAGTGCACGCATGTGCAAAAGGTTGATTATTAGCGTAAAAAATATTTTCCTCAAAATAGCCGAAGTAGCATTAGTTCGCAATAACCAGTCAGCACACCGCATGTGCAATTTAAGGTTGCATGAGTATTACTAGTCTAAAAAGTATTTCCCTTAAAATAGCCGAAGTGGCATTAGTTCGCAATAACTGTTAGGTGAAAAATAACCGTAATAAGTATGTTGTGAGACAAAATAATTAAAAACGTTTTTATTGAAACCCCTTCAAGAATTGGTCTCTATTTGACTCTGTTTCTTTTAGTAAAACGTCTAGCGAGTTGCTTTTTATCGCTGCACTCGCAGCAGTCAAATGACGCCACAATCTAACCAAATTTGCCACCGCGATCAAAACAATCTTGAAACCCCACACCATACGTTACCGCAAGACACCTATGAGACCATAGTTAGTAGAGGGGTCCCCTCTACTAACTATGATGAGACGATGTGCACGAACCTTCTTCATGAGACCAGGCTAAAATGGGTTGATTGGCTTGATTGGTTTGTTGAATCAAAACAACTTAATTAATGGGATGACGCTGCTATTGTTTGGATTGTACTTGAAGAGGTAATGCTTTAGCGTCTTCAATCAGTCTTTTTTAAAATCAGTGGGGTGTGAATTTTTGTACCACGCGGAACTGGAATAACCCGATGAAACACTCGAAAATGTGTATATTGAACCCTGAAACAACCTCTGGGCTGCATGATTTAAACCTCAGGGTACGCGCTAACTCACAGAACCAGCCCTGAAACAAACAACCTCTGGGCTGATCTAAACCTCAGGGCACGGGCTAACTCACAGATCGAAACAACCTCTAGCTCTAGGTTGATCTAAGTCAGGACACGGCTAACTCACAGATCGAAGCCTGAAACAACATCTGGGCTGATCTAAGTCAGGGCATGACTAACTCACAGATCGAACCCTGAAACAACATCTGGGCTGATCGAAGTCAGGGCATGGGTAATTGATCGAGTTGGAATTTAACTCGCTGGGATTTCTAGACAAAGGTTACGGTCTTACCGTATACTTCAAAGTGAATAGCGCATAAAAAATTTAGAGAATGAAAAACCTCTTAATGAACGATTATATCCCTTGGCCATCTTGATTCATTTTTTTCCTCGAACGTTGTAACCATAGAAACGGAATGCCTACACTGATGGGGTGACTGCTTGCACCTTTTAAAGTTCCAAGAAAGACATTCAGTTTTTATGGCAATATGCACTTTAATTATCCATGACATGAAAATAGTTTGGAACAGGGAGCACATGCACAAGGCATTAGTATCATAAGGAATGCTAATAGATACTGATTAACCGAGGCAGATGTGTGATCGCTTAAACAATACGAGTATGATTAACTAGTGCCTCCCATTATTCTAGCAAACAATATAGTTTGTTTGGTCTAGACATTGATGCGCTTAACATGGTTAAATTGATAGCGTCAGTCAGGCTTAAAACAAGTCCTATTCGCTTTGATCTTAAATCCCACTTTATTCCATGTTGGATTATTTGGAAATATAGAATTTTAAAGTGAGTAGGCCTCTCCGGGGTGGGGACACAATTTACTGACTCTAACGGTGATAAAACAGTGCACAAATCTCTTATACTCTGAAGAAATCGAGACCCCAAAGTTCGGTTAAGTTTAGTGAAGTGCTTTTCTCAACGTACGTTTGTCATTTTTATAAGAAATCATGCAAGTGAACAGTCCACTGTAAAGGGTTTTTGTCTATGCCATTCTGTGCCCTCAATGGAGTAAATCATGCCACCGCGTCCAGCAAAGACTTGAGCCAAATCACTGGGAGGCGCTCTTCGCAATATATGGCGTGCGTGCCTGTTTATCCCTTGAAATGGGTTACCTATCAGCACCACTTCCCCAGCTAACGGGAAGTCAGTCAAACGCTCGAGGGATGCAAGCTGGATGTTCTTCGATGAGATCTGAAACATTTCTGGTGAGAATCACCTTTCATGCATGCTTCCGTTTTTCATGCTACCAAGGAGAAGGTACTTCCTTTAAAACACAGGAAGCTCTATATACCTGTTTGCCACACTTCATCATAGTGACACATCCTCACTTCATTTTCGTTTCTTCCTTGAACTGGCTTAACTTTTTTTCACTGGTTTGCCTTGCTATTAATTTAGTAGCTTGCATATATTTAACTTTTTTTCACTGGTTTGCCTTGCTATTAATTTAGTAGCTTGCATATATTTAACTTTTTTTCACTGGTTTGCCTTGCTATTGATTTAGTAGCTTGCATATATTAAACATTTTTTCACTGGTTTGCCCTGCTATTGATTTAGTAGCTTGCATATATTAAACATTTTTTCACTGGTTTGCCTTGCTATTGATTTAGTAGCTTGCATATATTAAACATTTTTTCACTGGTTTGCCTTGCTATTGATTTAGTAGCTTGCATATATTAAACATTTTTTCACTGGTTTGCCTTGCTATTGATTTAGTAGCTTGCATATATTAAACATTTTTTCACTGGTTTGCCTTGCTATTGATTTAGTAGCTTGCATACATATCACGGGAACAATATGAAACCTACTTGTGCATCCTGTGGTCAATTTTTGAGGGACGCCAGAAATTCAATACTCCCGTTTCGAGTTCTCTTTTACGCTGTGTTAGCCTCAATTGAGGGTAAATAATGCAGAAATTTAGATAAAACTCGAGAAATTTCAAAGTATTTTTATTGTCTTCTTTACACACAGATCTCTTGAATTTCCACGGGCTGTTACTGAATAAAAGAATATATTACAAGGTTTTGAGGCTAACACAGCGTAAAAGAGAACTCGAAACGGGAGTGTTAAAGAAACACCGTAAAAAATGTGACGCAGCCTAAAGTTTCCTTTTACGTAACTTTTTAATTCATCTTTAAACATTGACAATATATACTTTAGATTTGTTTCAGTCCTTATTTCAAATATATAAGTGATATAGTCCGGCAAATCTTTTGAGCTATTACTAATTAAAAATGCATAATTGGAAATAAGCCTTTTTGCACTAGGGATGTTCGCAAATGCAATCATCATGGAAAATCAGTTTCCGCTACATTATTGTTTTGCGTTTGGATAAGGAGGAATAAGAGAAAAGAAACAATTATTATTTAAAACCTGCGCCTGCGTTTTGCTCAGTTGCGGTCACGTAATTAGTGAAACTGGGCCTTCAAAAACCTATACTACAAACATTTCTACGTAAACTACATTTCTACATGAGCTATATCATATCGCCGTGACACAAATTATTCCCCCCAAAAGAGCATTGGAATATACTTTGTATGAGCGCGCGACGTCACTTATAGATATATATTATATGATTATCAATGAAATACCTATATTTCTCTATTTCAAAATTTAAGATAACATGTTATTTTCACATGTGAAGACATCATCACTATGGTTACATACTAGAAAAACGCTAGAAAAAGGTTTCTTTTCTTTTTCATTGATAGTTATTTAATAAACAGAATATTACATGGGCGCTTGGAGACACCAATTTTATCTTCTCGTGTTGAAAATCTCTCACTCGTTTGCTGCGCTCACTCGTGAGAGATCTTTTCAACACTCGAAGATAAAATCCGTATCTCCGCGCGCCCATGTAATATTCTCTATTTATTAATATGCCAAATCGGCCAACGCAATGTTTTACCCAATTCAAATCTACTGGGAATAAGATTATTTGTTTATTGTATCTCCACATCAATGATGCATTGATACGGATATATGTAAAAATAATAGACAAAAAGAAGAAAAAACAAACAGAACTCCATTTCCTACTGAACCGAAGAGATCTCGGTTAATAAATGGTTGATAAATTTAAATGAGAAACTATGAGATGTAAGATTTCGTAGTGCAAATACAAGAACGTATGGGCCTTTCCGAGGTGCGAAAACCTGGTAACAAAACAGAACGCGCGCATAATTATAGACCCTTAGTAGCACGTCGGAATGCAGCTCAATTTGGAGGAAAAAACAATGGTTTCCAATGCTCTGGAGATTGAAATTCTTTTGTTTTGTCGACCAAATTGAGTTATTTTGACGTCACATGAAAGGGTTCAATAAGGCTGTTTTAGGAGAGGCCATTTCTATTTTTCGTTTCAAAGGTTTTAGTTTTTGAATCGAGCAGAATTTACTTTGGTTTTCGGTCTGTTTTTCAAGATAGTTTGCTAAGCTTTCCACCATTTTGAAAAAAATGGCGATCCCTAAAATAGCCAAATGATTCAGCGCGCGTCCTACTCGTTACCATTTTTTCGCGCAACCTCGAAAAGGCTAATATGGGTGTCAGCGCGCAGCCTCTTTGATTCGTGACCTAATATTTTAGGTCAAGTCGCTTTCTCGTGATTTATATCTATATTTCCATACAATTCATTCATGACGTCCAGTCCTTCGTTATCATAAGCATCCTCGGTGAACGGAACTTCATCTGGATGTCTTCCCGATCCTTTTGGTTTTGAATCGGCTCTTTTTCGTAAACCACTTAGCTCATCATCGGCAACACTCGGGTCAGCGTCAAGCTTCGAATACGCAGCCTCGCTGCGGTTTAGGGAAAAAGCCCTTGGTTTGCGCGGCTCAGAAGAATCCGACTGTACATCACTTGTTGCTTCGTATAAAGGATTCATATCCAAAACATTTCCGGTACTTTTACTTCCGGTAGTAACGTTGTCGTATTCCGGATCACCTGCGTCAGAATAGATGGGATATGTGGCTTGTATCCTATTGGCTGGAGTTCCACTGACGTCACCCATTTCGTAAATGGGATTGAAGCGGGAATCTGCACCGTCGTCAATTGCTTTGCTGTTAAAGCCAGCTTCGTACACTGGATTGACTCCTGTATCTACGGGGCCCCCACCACAGTAATCTTCTGGGAGTCCTTCCGCGTAAATCGGATTCATTTCTCCAGGGTACGCTGTGGGAGCTGAAAGTGGCTCGGGCCCAGACTCATAGAGAGGGTTCTGTTCCTGGTCTGCATAACTCTCGTATATAGGGTTTCCTCCTTTGGCCACGGTGTCTGTAGAAGACTCATACAAGGGGTTGTCCGTCGCTTCAGTGGGTGACACACTGCTATTGTTTGACGCTATTCGAGCCTGTGTGGCAATCGTCATGTCATAATTTGGATTTGTAACAGATGTGTTGGTGTTGCTTTTTGGTTTTGGCTCTGTGGCACTGTCATAGATTGGATTCATGGCGATGTCTGCTGAATCTTGATGGCTCACGGAATCTCGATCTTATAATCATAAGAAAAATATTACGAAATAAGTATTCGAATAAGCACATTTAGTTTGACAGTCCTCCAAAATGAGCTGCATTCAGAAATGTTGCAAGGGTCTATAAAAAAAATCGTGGAAGGTTTCTCGGTTCTTGGAGAAGGACAGAGGAGGTAGCATAGTAGTACTTGGAGAGGCGGGTGAGAAGGGCGACTGTATACTTGCTGTAAGTGAGGACAAAAGATCATGGTTCCATTCTCAATCCTTGGGCTGGTCAGAAAAATGATTAGATGTGCAGGTGTGGTGCTTTTTAAAAGTGCATTTGTATATATATACGACATGCAAGAACGTTTTTCTTATGACTGTATAGATCGCGAAAAATCTCGCGAAAATTTTTGCTCTGTGATGGTCATTCAGCTACCCTGGGTTCATGAGGCTCTCTCTCACTTCAGAGTTTCCCAGTCATGGATTTCGTTCTCGCCACAACGGGAAGCACTGGAGCGAGAGAGCCTAGGAAAGGGTAGATTTAGTATTAACGAAACTCAAATGATTGCTACCTATAAAACTTGGAAGTAAACAATACGAATATACAATTTACCGGCATTTCTTCCACTGCAACGCGAAGGGATGAGCTTTCTTGCAGTAAAACTGAAATCAAAAGAAAAATTGATAAATCTAAGATTATTCAAAATTAAGAAAAACCAAGGAGCAAAAAGTCATCGCCGCCATTTTCTAGTTCATTAACAAAAGCTTGTAAGCTTCTCTTCATCTACTCCAATATGGTAACCACCTCATGACTCTATTGTACGATTCAATTTTCGCATGCGACGTCATCCCCACCATGCTGGTGTGCGCCGTTAACAGAAGGTTTCTCGTTAGTTTCCTGCACACTGACATGGTTGCCATGACTTTATGTTTTGAATCATTCACTTATTAGTTCCCATGTTGCGTCATCGCGGCCATATTGATGTACGCTAACAAAAAGATTTTTCGCTATCTTTTCTTTTTCACCAACATGACTGCCATATCTTTGCTATTTGAATGCGACTTTCACCAACGCCACGTTGGATACGTTAATAATGTATTCTTTAGCCATACTTTTATTTATTTTTAATTTATTCCGCCAGTCTGTTTCTATGTGACGTCATGGCCGCCATCTTGGCATACCTGACCGAAAAATTCTAAATAAGTTGTTACACCGTACCAAAATCCTTACCTTCTCTCTATCCCTCCAGCTGGGTTTCTACGCTTCATTCTCCAATACACCAAACCCAGTATGATCATAATTACGAGTAACGCTAGCGCAACGGCAATGACTGCGGAAATAACAGCAGACGAGCCACCATCATCACCTTGTTGACCAGAAAAATCACCAGGATCGGAAGAGGGAGATGCTTCTTCAACTAGCAAAAAATTAGAATAATATTGTCAACCTTGAGTATTTTGTTGTTGTTGTTAATTCATACATATTTATGACATTCGAGCATGTATGTCTTATCTTTGCCTTGCACTATCATTCTGAAGATGACAGTTACCTAGAGTAGTCTCAAGGTTATTGTAATAAGCTTGCAACCAATTTCTAAGTTTTGAATATTTTTCTTGAATATATTGTATTAATTAAGGTCATTGTAAATAAAATTTTGTTGTTAATAATAATAATAATAATAATAATAATAATACCTGGTTTATTATTTTCTCTTGCAGTATGAACTGAATTACAGGAAGTTGCGCATTAACACATTATAATCATAATATTGGAAATTACTTAATTAAATATTAAATATTAAATTTTAAATATTGAATATTAAATATTATTATTATGGGAAAATATTATGATGTGGGTAAAGAATTGCAGATATTTCACCGTCACTGTTGTTGTTGTTGTTTGTCACTGTCGTGAAAGCGCACTTGTTCTATTGATATTTTTTACTAAAGGCTGGGAATGAATACATAATCTCCCAAGTCTGAGGCTCGTGTTTCAGCATTCAACGTATCCACTGATTCAAATTTATTCCGAAAAAAAGCATTTACTAGATTAGAGTATATAACATTACCTTGATCTTGAAGTGATAACCGGTAAACTAATACAAATATGTGATATAATTAATAGTACCTGCTTATAAACTATGGACATTCAGTCGTTTTACTTACGTTCTTCACAGTATTTTCCAATAAATCCTGGTAAACACGTGCAGTTGCCATCTACTACGTCACACGTGGCGTTATTTGTACACTTACAGGTCTGTGAACAGCCTTGTCCGTATGTACCCACAGAACATGCTGGGGGAATAATCATTAGAATATAAGAAATACTTGACAAAAGTGAGCTAGAAATCAGAGGAATGTAGGAAGAGTTGTTTCCCGAGAAAGTTGCTTTCGCATGGGGACGAGGACGTCTGTTTTTTCAGGCTAGGAGAGACGCAGAGCTAGAAGATAACGCACGCCTTCCTGCCAAATCTATATGAACTCTTACAATGATTGTCATCGAAAGAAACACTCATAAATAGGGCTTGTCTGACATTCCGACGTTACAAAGAATAGAATTTCATTCCTAGCCACACGTTCTATTTTTTGGGTCAAAACTAGTTTCTCTAAGTCAATTATGCTTTTATGGGCAAAAAATAGATTCGAATCATTCCACAGGAATAAATTGTTTTTTTCAATTGCTCTTTAGATTTGATCAACTATAAGTATCGTAGATTGCGTGGTTGAATTTGTGGTTCAAATTTTACTTACTTTCATTGCAGAAGGTGCCATTTAGGCCAGGTTTACAATAGCACGTGCCCGTCACGTGATCACATGCACTAAGCATGGTGTCTTTTCTGCATTGGCATTTTTCTTTGCATTTGAACCCAAATGTACCACCAGGACATTCTGAAATACAAACAAAGTCCTGGACTTGACATCATATGTGAGCAGAGTTGGGGCTCTCTTGAATTGAGAGTTTTCATCAGCTTCTCTTTTGTTACCTAGCCCCACAAAGCCCAATCCGCTAAAATTAAATTCCTTCTTATCATGGACCGCGGAGAGGGCGGGGCTGGTGGGGCTATAACCCAACCACTCTTTACCATTTCCCATACGGGTCTCTTATAATTGCAAATCTTAGCTCTACACTTTTTATCAGCTCAGCTCGGTTGTTTTAAGGCTTGATAATCTCCTATACTTAGAAAGCCAAATACCAAACAACACTACTTGGTAACTTTTAAAGGCATATGCATGCATTACGGATGCTCACTTACTGGTTTCACACCACTGACCAATATATCCATCATTGCAGGTACACGCTCCTGTCTTGTGGTTACATTCAAGTGTACTTGTGGATCTACAGCTACATTTGGATGTACAGTTATTGCCGTAAGTACCCTGTGGACAAACTGATACCAAAATATACAAGTAAGTAATTACAAACAGAATCGTAATCATATATATCGCTAGCAATAAAATAACTTGCACTCTATTAGAACTAGAAATGGAATGTGCACATCAGGACTTTTGTCATGTCTTTTTTTTAACCTGCTTTAGTTGCTTTCAATAATAAATTAAATAGCGCAGGTTATTGCGCACGCTCGCGCTAATCGAAATAGATAGATACTTTATTAATCATAAACATTGCAGCCGATAAGGCTGAATTAATCTGGGAAATCAGAAGAGTCCTTACACAAGGTGCACTCGCGTCCAGTCCATCCCGGTGTACAGTAGCATGCGCCGTTCACGTGATCACAAGACGCTGTGTTTTCTCTAAAACATTGACATGATGACAGACAGTCTCGGCCATAGAAATCTTCCTTACAACCTGCATAAAAAGAAAAAGCCACAGATAAGGTTCTTTTATCAGTATACCTGACTACAACAATGTTTGGCTATATATTGTCATGCACTTGTATTTAATACCTTCTTCACATTGCTTCCCCTGCCATCCTGGTGAACACCGGCAAGCACCGGTCACGTGATCACACGATGATTCGTGCTGGCAGGTACACGTACTGTTGCAATTTAAGCCAAAAGATCCCTCTGGGCACCCTGTGGCATTCAAACAGGACTGGTTCAGTAAAGATTGTCTAATTCTAACAAATAAATATTACTACCAGTACAATGATATACTAACCTTGTTTACAAAGAGTACCATGCCAACCCTCTGTGCACGAACAGGCCCCAGTCACGTGATCACAGGTAGCACCGTTCGCACATTGACAAGTAGATTGACATTCATAGCCGTAACTACCTTGTGGACATTCTAACAAGAAAATTGAGAAATTTTGAGACTCTCATCATATTAAGGTTGAGAAATTCAATTAGGACAGAAGAGTAGGTCATAGCAAGTGTTCTTACTTTTGCAATTTGGTTTTGAATACCCCATTGGGCAGTTACATACACCTGTTATTACGTCACAGTAATTATTATTGCAACGGCATGTCCTTTTACAATCGTTACCAAAGCTACCAATCTTGCAAACTGTCAAAAAAGAAAATAATAACAAAAGGAGTAAAGAAAGAAAGAGATATAACGCGTTCCTCTACATAACGCAACATCGAAGCGTGGGCTTACCAATTTTTGTGTCGCATGAGTCACCGGTAAAGCCATCCTTACAGAAGCAGAACCCTGATAAAGCATGGCATCTGAAATGGAAACGTCACCTTAGTACAATGTCAAAAATGATTACCTTTTTTCAGACTTATTACACCCTTTACCTGTCAGTCAATGTCCTGTTACAAGTACATTGATTGTTGCATCCCGCACCAAAAGTCCAGTCGTCGCATTCTGTAAAAAAAAAAAACCGAAAGATTTTCGATAATTCAAACCCGAAGAATATGGATATAGAAACCTTAGAAATAGAAATAGCAAGACTTTTTTATATATACTTACTTCTTTCACACATCTCCCCCTGCCACTCCCCCACACATGTACATTGTCCTGTCACGGGGTCACATGATGCGCCATTCTGACACAAGCACTTTAATTGACAGTTTTTCCCATAGTAACCAGCCGGACATGGATTGTTACATTCAACACCAGTCCATCCCGGTAGACAGTCACATGACCCATCCACCTTGCTACATGTTGCATTGTTCTGACATGTGCAGTTCCCCGTGCAGCCTGGGCCATATTTTCCATCCGGGCACTGTGTACCACAAGATGGACCAATGTATCCGGGCTGACAGCTGAAAAACACCATGCAAAATAATGATATTTTAAAGACATTTATTACTGTTACAGTCACAATGTGTTTAGAGGATTTCGTATGACCGTAAAATGGTTAGGGCACACGGCAAGGTAACGGTAACCAATTAAAGACACTTGCTAAGCCAATCACAGCGAGCTCGTACTTACTGTTAATCCGCTCAAATTTAAACGCTCGATCTTCCGTTGGCAACCCCGTGTCGTAAGTTTTTCATAGCCCAAAGAAATATATTCTGTTAGTACTTACGCGCACACCCCAGTGAATGGATTACAGGTTCCCCATTTCGTACAATTACAGTGTACTTTACATCCAACACCACCAGCTCCACCAGCACACTGTTTTTCGCATAACTTGCCCATATATCCAGAGGTGCAGTTACAGAAACCATCTATTGGTGAACACGTGGCATTGTTCTGACATGCGCAATCGCCAATGCACTTGAGACCATATTTTCCTTTTTCACAAAGATCTTCACATCTGGTAAATAACCGTTTGTCAAGATTAATCTAATGATATGTAGTAGAGGGTGCTTCATTCCCTCAAACTGCGATATGTGGCTAATTCGGTTTGGATAAGCGTCTGAACCGCAAGCCAAAGACATCTAGAGCCGGGATAAAAACTTTCCACTAGCTCTCCACTATCTCTATTGGAGGATTAAGCCAGACAGAAGAGTTCAGTAAAAGGTATTGAATCACTATTGGGGTCCTATTGCATATCATATTACAAACCTCTTTCCTCTGTAACCAGGCCTGCAGTCACACACCCCAGTCACGTGATCACAGGTTGCACCATGCATACAGTTTTGACATGTTTGTGCGCAGCGGTATCCATATGTACCTTTGGGACACTTTTGGTTACAAATGTCTCCCTAGATAAGCAGTAAAGAAAGAAATATTACAAAAATTGGAATTACCTTCGATTACGCAGAAACCAAAATGTGTGCTAACTTGTCAGGTGACTCACTGTCTTATGGAAAATTTCTCGTATCTCATATATTCAAAGATCAATGGTCGAAAGGTTGATGCCTGTCTACATTTTGGAGTATGACCTTGTTTATTTGACAAAATCATGGATAATTAGGTTAATACTGATTTGAGTCTTAGACTCGAATCTCCCATTGTCCGTCACCCGGGTGGCTCATGTAGCTGAGCAAGCAACAGCCTTTTGTGAGGGAACTTTGTATTTTGTTTGACTTTGTACAAACGGCAGGACCAGCCCATCGGGTCTTAGAATACAACACGTTTTCAGTCAGCTTAGTGCAATTCAATCCATCTCTGAAACTTTTATTACAGCAGATTCATTTTTGCTTGAAAGCGTATAATTTAAAGATAAATGGGATTTGTGCAAGACTGGCTTACTGCACACCTTCCACGTACTTACCGTCCACCCAGCTGTACAGTTACACGTGCCGTTCACGTGATCACATGAAGCTTCATTCAGACATGCGCACTTCACTGCACAATCCTGTCCATACCAGCCACGAGAACATTCTGATTCACAGCTGAGAATAGAACAGAAATAGAAACGTTCTAGTGGTGGTTTACTCGAATGTTTATACTACTTAAACCATCACTACACACTTAATTTATTTATTGTTTGTATTTTTCTTATATTTATAATATTATAAAAAACTAGTACCTTTGTAAATACAAACTAATTTATCTGTATTGTTATTTTTCTGTAATATATTTATATGTGTGTAATAAAAAGAACTTGAACTTGAACTTCACAGTTTGGTATCCCTGTGTTCTGACAGTCTACGTCATTAACAATCAGAAAATAGACTAACCGCTGCCCATGATATCCTGGTGCGCATGTGCAGTTACCACTAACGGGGTCACATGTCGCTCCATTAAGACAGGTGCATCTTTTCAGACATTTGTTACCATAGTAACCTTGATCACACGGTTTGTCACAGTACTGTCCCTCCAAACCTGGGGTACACGTACAGTTACCAGTGTGGGGAGAGCATTTAGCGTTATTTTGACAGAGACAGTCATGTTTACAGTGTGGTCCCCATTTATGTGAAGGACAGTCTGACGAGGAAGAAAAGGAAATTGATACAAACAGGACTGAGAAAGATTACAAAGATGTTAGGTGTGCTGGTACATACCTCTATCACACAGTTTTCCATAGTAACCTGAGTAACACGAGCAGTAATCTGGTTTGGAACACGTGCCGTTCACACAAGGCTGAGTACAAATAGCTGAAAACAGAATCAAAGAAAAATGTAGAAAATTATCGAGTATATTATATTGTCTACCCTAGCATTAGGTTATTTAACAATTAGTCCTCGAGTCCGAATGGTCTATGAGTCAATAGCCCATGAGGCCGAAGGCCGAATGGGCTATTGACTCGTAGGCCACGAGGGCGAGAGGTCTAATTGTTTTAGTAAAAACCTACTAATCGGTCCAATAAAAGGATGCAAAAAGTTTTGGATTTTGCTTTAAATATATATTTTTTTGGTTTTCAAAACCGGCGCTTTTCGCTACTAGAGGTCTATCACTAATAGACCCCTAGTAGCTCAGCCAATCACAGGTCTCGATTGGTGATAGACCATTAGTAGGTTTTTTCTAATTACCTTTAGTACACTGATCTCCCACTTGACTCCATCCCTTACAGCATTGGTATTGTGTTCTGTAGGATATTCTAGTGGCTATCCTAGCATTAGGTTATTTACCTTTGGTACACTGATCTCCCACTTGACTCCATCCCTTACAGCACAGGTATTGTGTTCTGTAAGATATTCTAGTGACTACCCTAGCATTAGGTTATTTACCTTTGGTACACTGATCTCCCACTTGACTCCATCCCTTACAGCATTGGTATTGTGTTCTGTAGGATATTCTAGTGACTACCCTAGCATTAGGTTATTTACCTTTGGTACACTGATCTCCCACTTGACTCCATCCCTTACAGCATTGGTATTGTGTTCTGTAGGATATTCTAGTGACTACCCTAGCATTAGGTTATTTACCTTTGGTACACTGATCTCCCACTTGACTCCATCCCTTACAGCATTGGTATTGTGTTCTGTAGGATATTCTAGTGACTACCCTAGCATTAGGTTATTTACCTTTGGTACACTGATCTCCCACTTGACTCCATCCCTTACAACAATAGTATTTTTTTCTATAGGATGTTCTCATAGCTGCTCGATATTGAGTCCTGTAAGCAGTCCTATGGACGTCAAGAAGAAAGAGCAATGAGGCTCATAAATCAAAGTACCGCATTTCACTGCAACGCTATCATAACAAATGCACATTCATTAACACATAATGATGTTCTGTTACCTGTATCGTGTACATCTTCCCCAGTACCACATCAGCTTCACAATCCATCATTATGATACGAATGTACATTAATCAACTCATCATCAAGTTCTGTTACCTGTATCGAGTGCATCTTCCCCAGTTAAATATTCCACATTTAACTTCTGTTCGGTATTTGTATGAGACTTGATATGACTGTTGGTAGTTTTGGTTGAAGCTAAGTCAATTAAAAAGTATGAGAAATTACAGTCTTAATGCTATAATATGGAATGCTAGAATTGTTTTTATTCTAGAAAATTACTAAAGGGCTGGTAAGATATACAATGAAATACAAGCATCTTTTGTGCAAATTCTAAAGATGTTCAAATTCCGTACAATCTTTGATCTCTCTTATTGTAGTGCACGAAGTCGAAAACAGTGGTACTGAGCAAAAATGTATAATGTCCAAATGTTTTCGGTTTGTTAAACGATCATCAGGGGTTGTAACATTGATTCCATACAAAGGAACTGACTATATACTCAAATTAAGTAACTCCCTTAGGGAAAAGTGACATAATTAGATTAGCAATGAAATTAGCTTCCAATACTCTTCGCTTATACCAAGAAGTTTACGATGTTAAAATGTCCCTTTTTTTTTTTTTTTTTTTTTTTTTGCATACTCCTGTTTTGGGAATTTAAGGGCACATGATGTAAAGGTAGAATAGGTGACGGGCATGCGCATGCTCTTTCCCCACCGTTCCTCTTAAGAATCTGAGCATCCCTTTCTTGCCATTAATTAAAGGACTAGAGTGGTGATGCTTCTATTCTATTCTTTTTTTATTTATCAACTTATTTTTTTTTTCTTTCTGTCTACCATTCTGTCTTTCTTTGTTTCTTCTTTTCTTGCGTTTCTATTGACAAATTTTCGCAAAAAGATATGTTCTTGTGAATGTGTTACTTTCATCAGTGGGTTTTTTATTTTATTTTTTTCTTGCTTTCCTTCCTTTCTGCCATCGTGTTGATTACACAAAGACCTTCCCAGCCAGTCAACTAAAATTTCACATTTATTATTGCATAATCCTCGCTTCCGACCACTTTCACGTGAGAAATCCCTTGAATATGCTGAATCGAAATGAAAAAGCTAGACATTCCATTTTTTTAATTAAAAAAATGTTCGAAGGTCATCAGCCAAACAAATCCCGTGTAGCTGATTCTGCTCCACTGGGAAAGTACCTGTGTTTCAGAGGTCCTCTCGCCCCATGCCCAAGTGACCGCCTATGACCGAGCGGCAATGGAACGAGAGAGCCTCTAAAATCCAGAGTACGGGTACCATAACTTTGGGTTGAAACTTCCAGGGAAAAATAGACTGAAGGTGTTACACCAAGGAAAGTTTCTTGTAACTTTTCTCGCAACGTACCCTGTCGGTACAACTGTTTATCCGCGGAACATTTATAAAACAAGTTCTAAGGGTCGTTGCCTGGATACACCACCTTTTACTGCGATTCTCAATATTCTACGAACTCGGTAGTTGCTAGTTGCCCGTGGAATTTGGTTTTTCACTGCCGCCAGTCAAAAATATAAAAGGTACCGACTGATTAGTTTTGATTGACGGCAGCGAAAAACCAATTTCACAACAAGCCGTTGAAATGTCTGAGTTCGCAGAATATTGAGAATCGCAGTAAAAGAGCTTTATTCGAATGTTGTATCTCTGTGACCCTTTTCAAAATAGTCTTTGCTGCGAGGCTAAAACAAAAATACGAAAGAAATGGCACACCCCCCCCCCCCCCGGATTCAACAAGTAATTCATGTTTCACTGATGCTAGTATTTTTTTTAGTCAAGTAAAACCACCCTAAGACTTACTTAACATTTTACAAAACCTTGTTACAGTACAGTACAGAGTTCCAAAATATTGGAGAAGATCAAAAATATTAATATCAAGATTTTGAGACCGACACTAAGAACGGCTGCAAAGGAGACTAGATTGTAACAGGAAGTTATCAAAATCCGATGCACAAACCCCACCCCCCCCCCCCCCCCCCCATTAATAAACGCCTCGTAAGTGAACTTTTAATGATAATAAATTATCTAATTGGAAGGGTACTAAAGGTTTTAAGTAATATCAACTACAGCAAATAGCGGCGACCTCGAAAATTCATTATTGACGAGTCATGGTTATGCTAATGCTTTGCTCATGCTAAAAGGTCAAACATTTCTTCATGAATGTACAGTATGTCAATGTAGATAAAACAAAGAAATTCAGAACGAATTCTGATTCTAAATTCCACCAAAACTACTGTAGAGTCTAGAAAATGCGTTAGAAGTCATACTATTAAGTTAAGGTTAAACATATCTAGGATAGAAGCAGTTTGTTGAATCAAATTTTGAAAGTCAAAATATAACAATTGCACAATCATCGAGACAAGACAACAGTAGAATTACAAAACTTACCTTACGGTCTTAGAACAAACATTCGCTCCATTCCCGGCTAAATTCCCTCTACTTTTCTGTACAACAAGCAACACAACTATGCACAAACCACAAAAAAATACCTTACAAGTCCCTAGCGACATGTTCTGGCTAAAATACAGAGACATATAGGTAGACACATGCACTTAAAACTTCTACAGTTCCAGCTTCAGCAGATCAGTGGAGTCAGTGCCGGAAATACAGCCAGGAGTTAAAAATTAACTTTTCTGCTTTCGATACATGGCTAGAACCATAATTGTTTTAGAGTAGTGACAGCTCAATCACCAGTCCTTCAAGGGTCGTCTGGGGGATCAATATCAAAGAGAAACTTTTGGCATGCTAGAACATCAGGAATCTTTTCTTCCAATGCGAACAATCATCCAACAGGTTTCTAACTCTTTTAAAAACTCAGAAACACTTCAGAAACGCTACAATTCCTGAAACATATAGCTCTTTCCAATATAAAAAAAAATATTTATTTGTTCTAACTGATGGTTGCTGAAGACTGTAGATGCTCACGTGATAATTATATATGTCTATTTCATTGTATATTCGTATATTTCGTTTCGGTCAACCTTATTAACTTTATATCAGTATGCTAGACTAATGCCATTGTAAGCCGTAGTTTTCGCTCCTTTTTACATTGTGGTCCCCCTTGAGCGAAAAAAAATTCGACAGACGGCGAACTGGGACCGACTTGAATCAGTCTACTGTATGTATATGCAAAAATATGGAAATTTTCATGTGCCGTTTTCAGCCGAGTTACGACACAACCCGGCCGACCTTGACACCTGAGATCTGTTGAGCTAATATAATCAATTCGTATAGGATTTGCAAGTGGAACTAGTAACTAGTGCGGGAGAAAAAGTATGCATTATAATTTATACGGAAGATTCCAATTTTAGAAGCTTTGCAGTCTTAAACTAATGGTTTTTTATTCAATCATATATCGTCTCTGAACGTATCCGATTTCTTTGCCTCAAGTTCATGTTGGAGCACGTCAATCACGTCAAACAAAAGATTAATATATTCACTGGTTTCCGTTTTCTCGAATTTGTACAAATACAATGGCTTGTTATCCTTCATTGTCACATTAAAACGATTGTCAAGTCCGGGTAAAGTGCCCCTCAAATTCAAATGCAAATGAGCCAAATCGAAATGCTTTATGGGTCGCAAAAAAGCAGCGTATACATAAATAGATCAAAATTAATACTGAGCCCATCATTGCATTAGATATTTTTACCCCGGGGGGGGGGGGGGGGGACTCCGGGGGTAAATTTAACAACATCGGCTCCCCCCGCAAACATGGAAATGCTAGAGGATCTTTCCAATATTAACCATTTTCCAGGGGTGTTGAAACGTCAAAGAGAACCTAGGGAAGGGTAGACAAGAAGGAAAACATAGACGAAGTGGTTGGTTTAAACTCACCTTCCCTCCCCCACACTCGACCAAATATTACCACTTTATGACGTCATTAGCCAGCTTGTCAATACCAAATACAGATAATCTCATTTTGGGATTCCTGTGTCGTGGGGAGGATTCGCCTATCGGTTTACACACAGGAACTTTGACTCACAGTTTCGAACTAGTTGCTCCGGTTTTAGTTATTTAATGTAGACTTACCTTGAAGTAAACTAGTCAGTTACTGAAGCTAAATGTCATTTTGAAATGACAAACACTTTAAAGGTTTCTTGCATAATCCTTTGGACTTTGAGTTCCAGCATTTTAGGCAAACAAGCCGCTGCGAATCTAATTCCCGATGGACCAAATGTTTGTTCTAGGCAACAAAGGTAGGATAATCTACACTAAACATTTAAGCCATAAATTTATTTATAGGCATGATTTCTAACAGATCCTAACAAAATCAAAGTCATTCTAAAACAATGGAACAACTGTTGTACATCACTTTTTAAACTGAGCAGCCGGAACAAGAGTGACAGGAGATTCGCGCGTGACGCATGGCGGAGTGCGTGACACGAAACAAAAAAACCCTGCAGGGACACTAGAGAAAAACGTTTGCGCATGCATGCCTTTCAGCACGCTTTCCAAGAATTTACAAGAGCTTTAGTGAGAAAATAAATGCTTGTTTTCTCCAAGTATACAAAAAAGTTCGTGGGTATACTTTTGTGAGACCAAGATACTGTATTAATAAAGGCAATATTAAAGAATTAGCCTTAAGTTTCAAGAACTGACCTTGTAAGTTTTGGAATTTTGTAAAGACTATTCTTCAGACAAGTGTGAAAGTCAAATTTCCATATTTCTACAATAGCACGAAGACGCTTTTGACTAATTTGCATGCGGACGTTTGCAGACGTTTTTCACGCGTGTCCCCTGCAGGAGTAAATGGGTCTGTAATCAATAAGGAAAACAGGATCTGTTGAAACCAGAATGTTTGATGCTTATACATCTACTTTTGATTATTTATATTCATTGATTCATTCTTTTGATTTGGATTTCTTTCTTTTCTTAGTTTTGTAGAGTCTCATACGGTGTCGGTGCAGCAAAGTGTGAATAAACAGGTTACTTACAAATGTCGTCCTCAACAATGGCCTTTCCTGTATAAAATCTGCTACAGGAACTCGTAAGTATGACATATAGGCCTTTCCTAATATCTATGTATGTCATCGTCCTTAGCCTCATGTCCATGTAGCTCAGACATTAAATATTATTATAGGTATTTAATTTCGATGCGAAGCTAGCTCGTTTGGTAGCAAAAAAGGCCCGTGCATAGAATTTTGCGAATGAGCTGATCATGAATGAACGTGAGGCTAAGGACGACAAGCATAAATATTAAGATAAGTCTATAAGAACATCAAATACAATTTTGAAATGTAAGGGGGTGACTTGAGTGTTGGAATGAATGAAAGGGAGTGCATGACTTTATTTATAAAAACCTTGTTTTTGGTATGATGATGATGATGAGGACTCTTTTCTATTTGAATTTGACGGTGGCTAGCATCACTATCCGACCTTTGGAGCCGCCCCTTGATGCCTAGGCAATACACCGTAATGCGCATGGGGAAACCATTATTTGTAGGCAGTTGTTTGCAGTTCTCTCGGCCAATCAAAACGACGGAAAAAATATTTTGAATGATGTGGTCGTATTCGGCCATTTTAGAGTCTTGTTCTTTCGTTCGTTTTTCTTTTGTTTCTCCATTTATTTATATTCCTGTGCCTTTTGTTGTTTTCGTTCTTTCGTTCGTTCCTTCATTTTCTTTTTGATGATGATTAACTGGTCATTTCAGGGTTGTGTACCAAGTTGGATACAAACAGATGTATAGAGTTGCATACCGGACTGTATACACGTGCTGTAACGGGTGGCAACCAACAGGCAATAGCTGCACAACGCGTAAGTTATGGCAAGGGAATCAAGGAGAGTTAATACACACGCCTCTATTGCAACCTCTAGGGTGTCGGGGTTGATTCCTGCACTCGCAGTTTGTTAGGTCACTCCATTTGAGGGTTTGTTTCTTCATTCTTCGGTTTTTCTCCCTCAGCAAAACCTAACAAGCTAAACATGTTCGAATTCGATCTGTGAGTTGCCATGCCTTGACTTAGATCAGACCAGAGGTTGTTCCAGGGTTCAATCTGTGAGTTAGCCATGCCTTGACTTAGATCAGCCCAGAGGTTGTTTCAGGGTTTGATCTGTGAGTTAGCCATACCCTGACTTAGATCAGCCCAGAGGTTGTTCCAGGGTCCAACTGTGAGTTAGCCATGCTCTTACTGACTTTTTTCTCGTTTCTACATGTTGTCATAGCAATCTGTCCTCAGGGCTGTCATAACGGGACATGCATCAAGCCTAATGTGTGCACGTGTCTACCTGGTTACCATGGAGCTGCTTGTAACCAGCGTAAGTAAATTATTTTACTTATTCAGTTATTAAACTTCTAATATTTTCCATTTAATTTCTCTTGGACTGAGAAAATGTATTGTCTAAGTTGTTTCATTCTCATCTTCTAACGTCATCAAAGAAATGAAATGGTAATCAGTGGCGGATCCAGAGGGGGTTCCATGGGTTCTACGGAACCCCCCCCCTCCCCCTTTGAGCATGAGACCCTTTGAAAAGGGGTATATGAGAATGCGTCCTGCAATGAAGTATCAGTTGTTGAAAGAGTGAAGACGAAATGGAACCCCCCCTTTTGTAAAATTCTGGATCCGCCACTGGTAATTGCTTCAAAGAGGCAATGTGCATCGAAGCTCACAAAGCACTCTGAGAAAGTGAGTTCTTTAAAAATGTAACAGGGAAATCAAAGGAACTATCAGAAAAAAATTACTCTGTTATTTTGGTCTCCAGAAATCCTTGTATTTCCATAGAAAATGCCGAAGGAAAAATTGTCAGATGATTTTTTAGAGGAGCCAAAAAAGCGTAAGAACTCACATTCCCATCATGCTATTGGAGGCATCACTGAGCTTCAAAATCTTGATTAAATTTGCATGTGCTTCCAGAAAACATCTTTTAGCTAGACGCTCGAGAAAGTTATTGATTAGTATGAATGAATTTCAACTCAAAGACGTACTGTGGTTTACTGTGGTTGTGTGTTTTTTTCAGCCTGTCAGTCAAACAAGTGGGGACCAGGATGTAACAACAGTTGTCAATGCACAAACAATGCTACATGTGACATGCGCAATGGGTCCTGTTCTTGCTTATCTGGGTGGCAAGGTAAAACATGTGACCAACCATGCCAACAAGGTTACTATGGCAACAAATGTACCCTTGCTTGTACCTGTCTGAATGGTGCAGCCTGTGACCACGTGACTGGGGACTGCAGTTGTTTGCCTGGTTGGCAAGGGCAACAGTGTCATGTCTCTTGCAGTCTCGGTCACTATGGTAACAAATGTCAACAGATTTGTAAATGTCAAAACAATGCCAAGTGTGACCACGTGACTGGTGCTTGTTCGTGTCCCCGAGGTTACCAAGGTACATTCTGTGAGAAGCCGTGCAATTTAGGTTTCTATGGTAACAGATGTCAGGAGAAGTGTCGGTGTAAGCACGGTTCTTGTGATCACGTGAGTGGCACGTGTACTTGCAAAGCTGGTTACAGGGGTCCAAGGTAAATGATAGGTTTAACAGCCATACCTTTGCCTACAAACACACTCACGACGTAGTCAACTTTACAGGGTTGGAGGGGAAGACTCTTGAAATAAAAAACATAAAGGGTGCCTAAGTTGAGATAAGAAATCCGCTACCCAGAAATAGACGTGCAACGGAACACACCTCAATTTCTTTGCTGATAAAAGTCGAATCGGGCACGTTGAGCTGGAAGAAAGGATGATTAACAACATTTGATGACTAGCAGTCAAGGAATCGAACTCAATGCAACACCCCAGAGGTTTGTGTGGTTTTTTAGGTTTTGTTTTTTGCTGTTGTCGTTATTGGAATTTGCGTTTGTTTGTCTATTTGTTTTCGCAAAATAAGGGGCCAAAATTCAAAATTCAAAATTTTTCTAAGAACTATGCTAATAAAGCAGTAAAAAAGAACATACCACACTTTTCTAAAAAATCTAGTCATTTTGCTTTTTTTTTTTTGTTTGTTTATTTGTTTTCGCAAAATAAACTAAGTGGTTATTCTACTGGCTTTTTTTAAAGATGTGCCGAGACATGCCCCACTAATACGTACGGAACAAACTGTAGTTTAGTCTGTTCCTGTTCTTCAAATGCCATCTGTGATCCAAAAGATGGCGGCTGTACCTGTAAACAAGGATTTACTGGTGAATCATGTGATCACAAGTGTCAATCAGGTTACTATGGGAATCAATGTCAAAAAAAATGCAGCTGCTATAGTGATGAGTCTTGTGATCCGCTGGATGGGAATTGCACTTGTGTGCACGAGAAGTGCAAAGAACGTGAGTAGCAAACAGATGAATATTTAACTATTATAATAGTTTAATATCATATTTTATTATTCTTACACCTTCATTTTCTCACGCCCCCGTTCTAGATATGTTCTGTTGCTTAGGTGCCTGATAATAAAATTTGAGGTGCTACCTTTAAAAATATCTGCAAATTGTGAGACCTTCACTGTGGCTCGGATGATCACGTAAAATGGTGGTCCTGTGTCATTCAGTAAAATATAAAGGCCAACAAGTTTATCAGTGTTCAACTGTTACTCGTTTTTACCCTCATGAAATAAAGTTGGCATCCTCCTCCTCCTCCTCCTCCTCCTCCTCCTCCTCCTCCTCCTCCTCCTCCTCCTCCTCATCATCATCATCACCATCATCATCATCATCATCACCACCAACACCATTGTTATTATTACTATTATTATTATCGTATTATTAGTTATATGTTCTTAATTTTTAGGCTTTAAAGCGTCTAAAGGAAAATCATCTGGTGCACAAAGTGGTCCTCTTATACCAGCTGTGATCAGTGTGGTAGTAATACTCATAATCATCTCTATTGCTATCGCTTGCTTTGTCTTTCACAAACGACGAAATCAGCGCATGCACGATAAACCAACCAATGAAGACCCGGTATACGAGTTCTCCAACGTAAATGCCGCCCCTACAGCCAAGAAAGAAAACGATGAAACTTACCAGCTCGTGAAAAAAGATTCCAAACCAACGTACATGGAGCTAAGAGGGACTTCCGGAAGGCGTTCCGATGATGACGTCGATGAGGAAGGGTTTAAAAATCCAACCTATCAGAAACTCGATGAAAAGTCACGTGAGAGTAGATTAAGTGACGTAGGTTCTGTTGCCATGGAGACGCAATATGTAAATCTTGGTAATGCCAAGAAGACGGAGAGTGTATATCAACCACTTGAGAAAGAATCTGTAACGCAGAAGAAAAGTTTGGAAGAAGGAAAGAATGAGTCAAGAAGTGCTTATCAGTCCCTTAACCGACCTAACTCCGACAATAGCCATGTTAAATACAACCCGGGATACGAACCAGAATCCCCCTTACTCTACGAGAATTCGACCTCTGATACTCGTGACACCTCAAAGAAGGATGGCAGCACTGAAAATTATTATAACGATAATCTTTATCTGGAACTCATTTCTAATGCAAATCAACCCTGCAATTTGGCAGAGACGGACGACCAACCCTACGAGATTTTACCCCCTACGGTAAATGATAATGGCCCGATATACGATAATCTATAGAGGATAATACTGTTGGCCGAAAATATCGGCTATAATTTGATCAAAATTCGTATATCTAGTTTATTGGTAAAGATAAATAGATTAATAATTAATAGAATATATTGTATAGTTTGGAATTGCGCAATGAACCTTTTGTCATCACTGATATTGTAACTGATGAGAATGCATTGGGTGATGCACCATTCAGTACCGTGTAATCAACAGTAGTGTAGCGGTGTTCTCGCCTCTCACCGCTAGGGTCTCGGGTTTGATTCCTGAACTCGGCATTACATGTCAGTATAGTTTGTTAGCTCTCTCCAGTGATTCGTAAAGCCGTTACTACAAAAACGCGAAGAAGCTTGATTCGATTTTTTTAATCCGAATTCTTCGATTTTCCTTCCTAAGCAAATCCCAATTCGATCTGAATGTTAGTCGTACCATGACTTAGATCAGCCCAGATCTTTTTTTCAGGACTAATCTGTGAGTTAGCCACTCCTTGACTTAGATCAGCTCAGAGGTTGTTTCCGGGTTCGATAAAGTCGTATCCTTATTTTGTAGTATTTGTATACAACATTGTTATTAAACAAATATATTTCGCTTTTAGCGTCCGCCCTTTAATGTTTCTCCAGTGTTCAGCCGGAAATACGTCACGACTTCCGTCTTATTTCTCAGAACCAATAAGATAAGAATAGATCGCAGAGGTGAGTTGTTCGGGGCGCACTGTAAGCTATTTAATCCAACTAAACTTGCAAGTACATGTAGATCGACTGTTGCTATTATTCATGTTGGAAGATCAAATTTGCCTTCTAAGCATATTTGGGTAAATTTAGCATACATCACATCCTTTAGTTTAGTGGACATTTTCTATCTAACTTCAACGACATGGATTCAAGCATCTTGCGTCGTGTAGCGCTCAGTTCCTGCATCCTCGTATTCTTTCTACTTGGTCAAAGTAATGGCAAACTGGCAGCAAATGGGAAAAATGTTTGTTCCAGGCGAATAAGGTAAGATTCTAAAGGCCCGTTTACTCGGGCACTTTTTGAGGCGATTTTTGCGATGATTTTTGAAAATATAATAAATTTTGTCTTATGCTTCTAAAGATACAATTGTCCAGGCAATCTTGATGTCCGGAATTATACTATACGCGAGTTAATCCTTTACCATATTTGACTATAACCAAAATCGCCGCAGAAATCGCACCTTAAATGGCCGTAAAAATTGGCAGTTTAATCGAGCCTCCAGTCATAGAGAATATTATTTAAGTATATTCTAGTTATGTATATAAGCATATAATTCTATGTAATTTGATATAAAATATGTAATTTTCCGCAATTCAGTTTTTCTGCCATGGTATTTATTAAAGCATTATTATGAAACCAGAAATGTTAAATAAAAAATATATATGAGTAGGAAACATACAACACTAACTTAGAAGCACGTTCACGCCACAACATGCCGTAACATTGACATGGCTTCATCGAACCACAACGATTATAGTAACATGGAAAAATACGTACGGTTACGAAAACCGTCAAAACATCAAAATTGTGGTTTGGATAAATCATGACTATCAATTATAAATAATTTTAAAGGTATTTGTATTTTGTATTTTGTAAAAAATGAAAATTGTACTCCCCCAAGGATTTTCAGCTTCCGTCGCCGCTGTTGTATGCTTCTTTCACTTCAGTTTCAGCCGATTTCTGGCGAAATGCTTTAACTCATAAATACAATAAATATATCGATGAATATTATAGAATATCAATACAGATATATAAATCAGTTTGGCATACATGGGGCGCATTACTCTATTTATATACTGGATTTCTCCCGGGGATTTTTCCTTGTATACATACATATATACACACTAGTGATATGTGGACTAAAACGGAAGTTCCTTTCAAGATGCCCATAGTTTACTGTCATTGCCTTTCCTTTACCGGTCAATATTCCTGTTCATTTTGTTCTGTCAGTTCCTAGTGACATTTGGGGTTTATTTTCTTAGGTAATCAGTTATCTTAAGACTAAATTGAAAGTATTGTAAAGAAAGGTCTGAACCCAGGTGAATGGATATTTATCGAAGTAACAATATTTGTCGAAGAAACAATATTTGTATTATGATCATCCGGGTGGATGTAGTCCTGAGAAGGACTGTTTGATGTGACTGACGTTTCGACAACCTGAGCGGAAGTCATCTTCAGAGACAAGTGAAGGATAAATTGCAAGTACCACGACAGGAGATGTCTCGTGAGATTGACGTGCTTAAGCAGGAACTGCTCAGTTTCACTTTCAGAATTTTTTTTATTTATAAGCGAAAAAAGGAATAAAAATATCCTTTCCCTTACGATTACGATATTTTTGCTTGGCAATGTATTAAAACTTAAATAAAGACTCCTTGCAGCACGTCGGAATGCAGCCCAATTTGGAGGACAAAACAATGGGTTCCAATTCTCAGGAGATATAAATTCTTTTGTTTCAGTTGTCCTCTAAACTCAGCTGCTTTGACGTCAAGTGAAAGAGCTCTAATCCCCTTTTACGAGCAATGCCAATAAGTGAACTGCGGCACATGACCTTCTCTCGTTCATACTTGACACACTAACACTATTCTTAATCGCCTAGAGCAGACTTGGATAGGCGCTATATAAATTGCATATTATTATTAATATTATTATTATTAATTCTGAAACGAATTAGAAAAAGAGGGAGCACGAGAGTCGAGGGAAAGCAATTTGGAAAATTACAAAAAGTTTTTTCCTTGCACAGTCAGCACATCAACCCACTTTAAATGAAATTACGTTAAAACCATATCAGGGCTTCAAGTGTCCCTATATATCCTATATTATATTTTCTAAGTTCCCCTATGTTCCCCTATATAGTTCTTAAATGTCCTATAATTCCTATGATTTTATTCAGAAAAGAAAAGGAAAAAATTATTATCAAGCTCATATACTTTGGTACTGGTGAAAGGGAAATAAAAATCAACTTGAAAAAATATAGAAAATATAGGGACACTTGAAGCTCTGCCATATATGAAGCTTGGTTAAACCAAGAGCTTTTTGATTGATATTTTTTACTAAGATAGCAAGCCAAGAACGACTGGAGACAAGTTACGAAAATGGGTTTGAACGTTTTATTATAACGACCTGAACTCTAGATGTCACTATTTTTTTCTTTCAGCTTTTCACAAAACTTTAGACAGTCAGTTCGAGTCTCATTGAAGAAAAGATCTGTCATTAAGTGTGGATTTTGGAATCTACTTAACTGTACTCGTTACAGGTAAGTTCTGATTATTTCACATGATTGACTTTTATTTAACCTTCATCATAATACCCTGAGACAAGCACACGAAGTAATTTAACAACAAGTATGCTAAATTGTATATTGAGTTATCTAAGCATCAGTTTTTGGTTGCCAACCTTTTTGTCTTTTTACTCTAGAACAGTCTATGAGACAAAATATAGAATAGCCACCAGAATATCCTACAGAACACAATACCAATGTTGTAAGGGATGGAGTCAAGTGGGAGATCAGTGTACCAAAGGTAAATAACCTAATGCTAGGGTAGTCACTAGAATATCCTACAGAACACAATACCAATGCTGTAAGGGATGGAGTCAAGTGGGAGATCAGTGTACCAAAGGTAAATAACCTAATGCTAGGGTAGTCACTAGAATATCCTACAGAACACAATACCAATGCTGTAAGGGATGGAGTCCAGTGGGAGATAAAAGAATATTCTCAATGACTTTCTACAATTTTTCTTTGATTCTGTTTCCAGCTATTTGTACTCAGCCTTGTGTGAACGGAAGGTGTACAAAACCAGATAACTGCTCGTGTTACTCAGGTTACTATGGAAAACTGTGTGATAGAGGTATGGACCAGCACACCTAACATCTTTGTAATCATTCTCAATGCTGTTTGTATTTATTTTCTTTTCTTCCTCGTCAGACTGTCCTTCACATAAATGGGGACCACACTGTAAACATGACTGTCCGCTCTGTCAAAATAACGCTAAATGCTCTCCCCACACTGGTATATGTACGTGTACCCCAGGGTGGGAGGGACAGTACTGTGACAAGACATGTGACCAAGGTTACTATGGTGACAAATGCCTAAAAAGATGTACCTGTCTTAATGCAGCGACATGTGACCCAGTTAGTGGTAACTGCACATGCGCAGCTGGATATCGTGGACAGCGGTAAGTGGACGTTAAAAAGGAACATGCGCGCGCAGATACCATCTTTAGTTTTCGTCTTTTTATTTAATTCACAGCATTAGCTAAAGATAGAATATATTCTGCTTGTTTTCAGATGCAAATTTAGATGTTCTTCCGGTTGGTATGGCAAAAACTGTGCTCAACAATGTGAATGCCAGAATGGTGCGTCTTGTGATCACGTGAACGGCACGTGTAAATGCCAACCTGGTTACATGGGACAAAGGTAGGTCAGGATTGCCTTGCCTTGCCTTGCCTTGCCTTGCCTTGCCTTGCCTTGCCTTGCCTTGCCTTGCCTTGCCTTGCCTTGCCTTGCCTTGCCTTGCCTTGCCTTGCCTTGCCTTGCCTTGCCTTGCCTTGCCTTGCCTTGCCTTGCCTTGCCTTGCCTTGCCTTGCCTTGCCTTGCCTTGCCTTGCCTTGCCTTGCCTAAATTTCCTTTTTATCAACAGATGCGAAAAGTTATGCATGGATGACATCATAGGACGCAATTGCCATGGAAACTGCGCATGTCACAACAACGCCATTTGTTCCCCACGTGGCTTTTGTAACTGCACCTCAGGCTATACCGGCATACTTTGCGAGAAACGGTGTTCTGCAATTTTAACTGGCTGTTTAAGACAGTGTAATTGCAGTCAGTGGGGTTACTGTAATCCTTATTCCGGGTTGTGTTTGTAAGTACCACATGAAAATTATTGTGCAAAAGCCTTTGAGCATTTGTTTCATTTAAATAAATGAGAATTAACAGTGGAATCCACCGAGTGGCTCTTCCTCCACTGCATTCCAATTGGAATTTAGAAGTTTATTTTTGAGAAGGGAGGAAAAACAGGAGAAGTCCCGGAAAAACCCTCGAATTTTAACTGTGAACGAGAGCACAAAACTAATTATTCAATCACACAATGTGAGTTAACTTTTTTTCATTTCCAATTTGAAGATGTCAGCCAGGATACATTGGACAAGCATGTGATACACAATGCCCGGATGGTAAATATGGCCCAGGTTGCACGGGGAACTGCACATGTCAGAACAATGCAACATGTAGCAAGGTGGATGGGTCATGTGACTGTCTATCGGGATGGACTGGTGTTGAATGTAATAACCCATGTCCTGCTGGTTACTATGGAAAAAACTGTCAATCAAAGTGCTTATGTCAGAATGACGCATCATGTGACCCCGTGACAGGACAATGTACATGCGTGGGGAAGTGGCAGGGGCGATTTTGTAATACTAGTAAGTGTCAAAAAAAGTTTTTTTAGAACACCGTACCACCCATAGTAGTCAAAGAATTATGTTGGAAACTTATGTTGATCAAGTGATGAACATTCTAAATGAGACAGGAAATGACGTCATGTTGAGTCAATTCACCAATTCAACGTATCTCTGTATAAAAATAGTCACTACAGACACCCGAAATCGGAGCATTTCGGAGAGCCCATAAGTAGTTTTCATATGAGTGAGAAAGGTGTGGTACTGGCTTGGATAGCACTTCCTAAGTACAACATGCCGTAACACTAAAATGGCTTTCCAGTGTCTTTCAGTAATTCATCCAATCACAACGCGTAGTTACTGTAAAATACGGTACGGCAACAGTAGGGTTACCAATTTGCCGTATCGTTTCTACTCTTACAAAAACTTCCCTATGAATAAAGAAAAGAGTGCGTACTTTCCGATACCCCCATCTTAAACCAACGATTTAACCCCCTTCATCAATTTTCCGATATTTTTTCCAGGTACGACTTTTAATAGCGGACAACAAAGTAAAGGTATAGCTGACGTGCTTCTACCGAGCGTGCTTGGCAGTGCCGGTTTCATCCTCATCATGATCTTTGTTATTGTCGTACTGATTGAGTGTCGACGGAGAAACCGAAAAACGCGCAGAAGAAAAACGAGAAAAGATCCTCCAGTTACAGAAAAGGATGAAGTCGATTCTACAGCCAAGAAGGATGAGAAAAGCACGAGGAAGAGAAGAGGGAAAGAGAAGAATAACTCTAATGTGGATATCAAACTTCAAGCTCCGTTTTACGATAATTTCCAAGCTAAAAACTCGACAGAGAGTCATGTGGTCAGTGTTAGTACTGTAACCATAGAAACGCATTATTCTGATCTCCGTAATGCTGGTCGCCTTGGAAACCAAGATGTTTATCAACCTCTTGATAGGAATTTCAAGGACTCTCAGCTAACCGGAATGGGTATCTATGGCAACCAAGAAAATTGTTATGCAAACCCCAAGGGTTTCCATAACGACTACCAGTCTTTGGGAGTACAAGGAAAGGACGATCACGTTTATCAAGGTCTCTCATTCAAAGGTCACTCGACTGATGAAGTAGAATCTCCGGCACTGTACGATAATGTATCCCGTGTACCCGAGACCCCTGAGCCTCGGTATGAAATTAGCCCATCCGAGGAAAACGAAACATACATTACGTTGATTTCATAACAGTTCTCCTATAATTAAGTGAAAATGATTAAGATTTATGTTGTTTAATTTCAAAGAAGGAGGCTTTCTTTTTTTATAAGCCTGATGGTTTCAGGAGACCCCCTTGACATTTGTAAAGAAAATATAAATTATATCGTAAATAGAGATATTTCAAAAAACGATGAATATACTGAATACTGCATTACAAGACCAAAAGGCATTGTGGTTCAGGTAATTTATTGTCTAAAGTACAATAAATATTTTTTTTTATATAATTGCATTGCATCCAACACATTGTACTAGCTACATATAGAGAGCAAATCGCTGTATATTTACTTTATATTTCAAATTAATGGCACCCACAATGCCCTCCAATGGTCTTGGAATGCACTATTAAGTATGCAGTATTCAGTATTCAGTATGCAGTATGCAGTATGCAGTATGCAGTATGCAGTATGCAGTATGCAGTATGCAGTATGCAGTATGCAGTATGCAGTATGCAGTATGCAGTATGCAGTGTTTTTTTAAATAGCTGTATACAGATATATTCATGGCGAAATGAATAAAATAAAAATGAATAAATAAAACTATGAAATGATTATATAAAAGTCAGTAATTAATCTAAACTGTTGAACTGTTAATATAAATAGCACACTGTCACCATAAAATATGACAACCAATTTGACAAGCAGGCAGACGACAGACAGTTCAATCAGACCGTCCGTCCTTCTGTCAGTCAGCCCGTCGGTCAGTCCTTACGCCCTCCGTCCCGTGCCTTGGTCGGTTAGTCGCTAGATTCCCATTTGATCGAGATGTATTCTTTTTTTTTTTTTTTTATTTAGACATTTTTTTTTCTCTGCGCTCTCTTCAAGAGCCGATAAACAGCTGATCGAGGAAGATCACATTAAAATGACGTATTCAGGATATTGATAACATTGAGGAGACACTGTAATATATACTTCAAATATTCAGCATGTCAACAGACTGACAGATAAAAAGGTTGTTAATATTCAACAGTTTCCAATTCCGGCTTGTACTAGCCATCAAAACTGAAGACAACATATCAGTCGAGAAGGTCTTCCATATCCTTCAGTGCTGATCTAATTTTCTTTTTCTACTTCTGTTTACTCTGCTGACAAATAAGGTGGCTAGAAGAATGATGACTGGATTTGTTAAAGTCTTTGTCTTCAGTTGTTTTGTAGTTCTGTTAGCTCTTCTTGCTCAGAGCTCAGGGAACTTGGCAGGGAATGGAGCGAATGTCTGCTCGAAGATCGTAAGGTCAGTGCGAATATAATCTTGGTTTGGGTAGTTATGATTAAGGAATATATCCATGACTAGCTAATAATAGTTGATAAATAAGTTGATTTAAAACAGGCTAGGAACTCAATAAGTTATTTTGAGTCCTAAAGTGTTCATTGTACTAAGATAAACTAGCAAATCTTGATTAATAATCACCCTTCAGCTCAATGGCTAAGCTACAAAATGCATTGATAAGAATACAGTCCTTGGTATTCAAAAAGTAAGTGCTTTATATTCGATCCACTTTGGAATACAACCAAACGAAATTCAGTTTCTTAACTTAGATAAAACTGTATTCAGAATTAGGATATAATCTGAATTTAAAACAAATAACATGCATGAACATAAGACAGAAGAACCGATTGTACATGTTACGTGTTCCAACATGTAAATACGACACTGGACAAGAGTTGACCTCAGACTCGAAACTAAGATATTTCTAAAAGGGGTTTTATTAATATGGTGGCAAACGCCAGCTAGGGTACTAATAACTGGAAGCACCCCATCCCATTTCACCAGGAGATACCTTATATGGTGCCATTCTGTTGTTGAATACCCAAATTTCTTCTGTCCTATGAAGACTCCATGCAATTTCCTAGTCTCCTCCGTAAGCATCTTCTTTGGGATCCTCGGGCTTCCTGTGGAGAGAATAAAAACGAAGGATTCCCAATTGCGTTCTGGAGAATAAATATGATGGATAAATTAGCTAGTCATTTCCGTCCGGCTCGAGATCTAGAAGGAATTTGGGTTAAGGACAGGGTTGGGGGTCTGGGGATAATGTCTACTCTAAAGGCCCTATTTTTCAATTGTCCGATCCGGCCACTGCATCGTGATTGAATTTCAGGTACTATTATGTTAGAAGACTACATAGTTACATATTACAACTAAATAAACATTCAAATTGAAGGCAAAAAGTAGAAACATGCCCCATCAGATTTCTAGCCTTCCACAGTAAAGCATTACGAATGTATTTTCTCATTCTTTTAAATGACGTAGCTTCAGGCAAACCTACGCACAGTCATACCAAGTCTCGTACATAAACCGAACAACTGTTAAATGTGGAATATGGAACTGGGGAAGATGCACTCGAAACAGGTAACAGAACTTGATGATGAGTTGGTTAATGTACATTCGTGTCATAATGTTGGATGGCGAGGCTGATGTAATACTCTCTTCTTGATACCCACAGCACATTTTACAGGACTCAATATCGAACAGCTACGAGAACATCATACAGGAAGCAATACTATTGTTGTAAGGGATGGAATCGAGTGGGAAATGAGTGTACCAAAGGTAAATAACCTAATGCTAGGGTAGTCACTAGAATATCCTACAGAACACAATACCAATGCTGTAAGGGATGGAGTCAAGTGGGAGATCAGTGTACCAAAGGTAAATAACCTAATGCTAGAGTAGTCACTAGAATATCCTACAGAACACCATACCAATGCTGTAAGGGATGGAGTCAAGTGGTAGATCAGTGTACCAAAGGTAAATAACCTAATGCTAGAGTAGACAAAATAATATTCTCAATGACTTTCTACATTTTTCTTTTACTCTGTTTCCAGCTATTTGTACTCACCCTTGTGTGAACGGCACGTGTACTAAACCAGATTACTGCTCGTGTTACTCAGGTTACTATGGAAACCTGTGTGAAAGAGGTATGGACCAGCACACCTAACATCTTTGTAATCATTCTCAATGCTGTTTGTATCAATTTCCTTTTCTTCCTCGTCAGACTGTCCTTCACATAAATGGGGACCACACTGTAAACATGACTGTCTCTGTCAAAATAACGCTAAATGCTCTCGCCACACTGGTATATGTACGTGTACCCCAGGGTGGGAGAGACAGTACTGTGACAAACCGTGTGATCAAGGTTTCTATGGTGACAAATGCCTAAAAAGATGTACCTGTCTTAATGGAGCGACATGTGACCCTGTTAGTGGTAACTGCACATGCGCACCAGGATATCAAGGACAGCGGTAAGTTTATTTTCTGATTGTTAATGACGTAGACTGTCAGAACACAGGGATACCAACAGTACGTGTTTTGCTTTCTAATCATGTTCTTTTCTCAGCTGTGAATCTGAATGTTCTCGTGGCTGGTATGGACAGGATTGTGCAGTGAAGTGCGCATGTCTGAATGGAGCTTCATGTGATCACGTGAACGGCACGTGTAACTGTACAGCTGGGTGGACGGTAAGTACGTTTACCTGGATGCTCATTGTAAACCTGTAAACCATTTAAGTGTAAATTTCAAGCTAAAATGAATCTACAATCCTGGACATATCTATTGGGACAAATACCAATTTGGTATACATTTTGCTTCATAAACTTTTGTGTTTTCTAATCCTCTCCCGCCCCCAACGATCAATGTTGATTTCTAAGGTCAATATCCCATTTTTCGATATTCTGGTAGAATTATCACGCACAAAGCAAAAAGGTGGATTGAATTGCTTAACTAAGCACTGAATTGTTTTCGTCTTTTAAGACCTGACGGAATTGAAGTTAGTTTCAATTTTTGTAATTTTGCACTTCTTTGTTGCATATCCAGGGAGACATTTGTAACCAAAAGTGTCCCGAAGGTACATATGGATACTGCTGTGCACAAACATGTCTAAACTGTATGCATGGTGCAACCTGTGATCACGTGACTGGGGTGTGTGACTGCAGGCCTGGTTATAGAGGAAAGAGGTTTGTAATATGATATACAATAGGACCCCAATAGTAATTCAATACCTGTTATTGAACTCTTCTTCTCGTTCCGCCAATAAATCTGTGGAAAGTTTTTCCTGGCTGTATATGTTTCGGTCCAGAAGCTCATCTTAACCGAATTAGCTACATATCGCAGCTTACGGGAATGAAGCACCCTCTACTACATATCATTTGTTTAATCCTGACAAACGGTTATTTACCAGATGTGAAGATCTTTGTGAAAAAGGAAAATATGGTCTCAAGTGCATTGGTGATTGCGCATGTCAGAACAATGCCACGTGTTCACCAAAAGATGGTTTCTGTAACTGCACCTCTGGATATATGGGCAAGTTATGTGAGAAACAGTGTGCTGGTGGAGCTGGTGGTGTTGGACGTAAAGTACACTGTAATTGTACGAAATGGGGAACCTGTAATCCATTCACTGGGGTGTGTGCGTAAGTACTAACAGAATATATTTCTTTGGGCTATGAAAAACTCACGACACGGGGTTGCCAACGGAAGATCGAGCGTTTAAACTTGAGCGGAGTAACAGTAAGTACGAGCTCGCTGTGATTGGCTCAGCAAGTGTCTTTAATTGGTTACCGTTACCTTGCCGTGTGCCCTAACCATTTTACGGTCATACGAAATCCTCTAAACACATTGTGACTGTAACAGTAATAAATGTCTTTAAAATATCACCATTTTGTATGGTGCATTTCAGCTGTCAGCCTGGATACATTGGTCCATCGTGTGGTACACAATGCCCGGATGGAAAATATGGCCCAGGATGCACGGGAAACTGCACATGTCAGAACAATGCAACATGTAGCAAGGTGGATGGGTCATGTGACTGTCTACCGGGATGGACTGGTGTTTGAATGTAACAATCCATGTCCGGCTGGTTACTATGGAAAAAACTGTCAATCAAAATGCTTATGTCAGAATGGTGCATCATGTGATCCCGTGACAGGACATTGTACATGTGTGGGGGAGTGGCAGGGAGGGATGTGTGATAAAAGTAAGCACATATATAAAAAAAAGTCTTGCTATTTCTATTTCTAAGGTTTCTTTATCCATATTCTTCAGGTTTGAATTATCGAAAATCTCCCGGTTTTTTTTTACAGAATGCTTCGACTGGACTTTTGGTGCGGGATGCAAGAATCAATGTACTTGTAACAGGACACTGACTGACAGGTAAAGGGTGTTATAAGTCTGAAAAAAAGGTATTCATTTTTGACATTATACTAATGTGACGTTTTCATTTCAGATGCCATGCTTTATTGGGGATCTGTTTTCGTAAGGATGGCTTTACCGGTGACTCATGTGACACAAAAATTGGTAAGGCCGCGCTTCGATGTTGCGTTATGTAGAGGAACCCGTTGTATCTCTTTCTTTCTTTACTTTTTTTGTTCTTATTTTTCTTTTTGACAGTTTGCAGCATCGGTCTCTTTGGTAACAATTGTAAAAGGACATGCCGTTGCAATAATAATTACTGTGACGTAATAACAGGTGTATGTAACTGCCCAATGGGGTATACAAGACCAAATTGTCAAAGTAAGGGTACTTGCTGTTTCAATAACCGACTGCTTTTCTGTCTTGCATGCTAAACCTTGAAATATTGAGTTTCAACATTTCTCCAATTGTTTTTATCAGAATGTCCACAAGGTAGTTACGGCTATGAATGTCAATCTACTTGTCAATGTGCGAACGGTGCTACCTGTGATCACGTGACTGGGGCCTGTTCGTGTACAGAGGGTTGGTATGGTACTCTTTGTAAACAAGGTTAGTATATCATTGTACTGGTAGTAATATTTATTTGTTAGAATTACACAATATTTACTGAGGCAGTCCTGTTTGAATCCCACAGGGTGCCCAGAGGGAACGTTTGGCTTAAAATGCAACAGTACGTGTACTTGTCAGCACGAATCATCGTGTGATCACGTGACCGGTGCTTGCCGGTGTTCACCAGGATGGCAGGGGAAGCAATGTGAAGAAGGTATTAAATACAAGTGCATGACAATATATAGCCAAACATTGTTGTAGTCAGGTATACTGATAAAAGAACCTTATCTGTGGCTTTTTCTTTTTTTGCAGGTTGTAAGCGAGATTTCTATGGCCGAGACTGTCTGTCATCATGTCAATGTTTTAGAGAAAACACAGCGTCTTGTGATCACGTGAACGGCGCATGCTACTGTACACCGGGATGGACTGGACGCGAGTGCAATTTGTGTAAGGAATCTAATGGTTTCCCAGATTTGCGCGAATGTGCACGTTCACCTGCGCCTGCGCCCATTTCTTTTCTTGTTTTAATAGAGTGCGCACAAGAGAGCATAAATAAATCATTTGGTTTCTAATTTTTTGATGGCGTGGAGGTGTGAGCGCACTCACAAATAGCATACTTTTCTTCGATTTTTCTCATTTGTTTCGACAAAATCTATTAGATAAAGGAAAAAGATCATGATTGCCTTCTGATAAAACACGACTGAGGCTGTTGAACACTCAAAAAGACGCGAAATTTATGTTTTCTCCAAAAATCTTTACATGCTTTCGCTACTTCCAGGTTTAGATGAAGCACACAATTTTTGACGCACAAGAGTAGGGTATGGTGCAATTTGACTGCACGCGGATGCTCTACTGGGGCGCGTTATATCATTGCTGTTATAATTCTATTTGTACATTACTTACAGGACTTGCTCCTAGTCGACTCCTATGATTCTCACAGAGTCACGAGCGAAGCAAACGAAAAGGAAAAAAAATAGCGAACGTCAAAATCACTTGTTCCTCTTGCAGGATTATCATTTGCGTTTCGCGCCAATAATGGCGTGTATTTCTGTAACGTGCGCTAAATTTGTTCCCCTTCATAAAGAGGGTGGGCATAATTCAGGGGCCCGTTTTGGGGTCGCTAAAATTGGAATGAAACAAATTGAAAAAGTCCTTCGTCCAACGCTTGTGATCCTGGTCAAGGTTGGGCTGCCTGTGCTTTATTCCGCGCTCGTTAACTTGTAAGGACGGAGACGAAGGACTTTGCGAAAGTCTAATTACTTACTTACTTGTGAATTTTGTTATCAGTTTGTCCACAGGGTACTTACGGCAATAACTGTACATCCAAATGTAGCTGTAGATCCATAAGTACACTTGAATGTAACCACAAGACAGGAGCGTGTACCTGCAATGATGGATATATTGGTCAGCGGTGTGAAACCAGTAAGTGAGCATACGTAATGTATTCATATGCCTTTAAAAGTTACCAAGTATTCTTGTTTGGTATTTGGCCTCCTAAGGTATTTATGTAATCTACGTTACCAAACCTAACTCACAGATATCGTATAAAAGTTAAAATAAGCATTTTAGGCCTACGGAGGAAGGAAAACCGGAGATACGGGAGAAAGTCCCCCGAATCAAGGGAGAGACCTGACAAACTCTTTACACATGTGATGTAGGGTTCAGAATTCAAACTCGAGACTTAGGTGTGAGAGGCATGTGCCCTATACTACACCGCCACACCACCCGTACTTAGGTGCGAGAGGCATGTGCCCTATACTACCGCCACACTACCCGTACTTAGGTGCGAGAGGCATGTGCCCTTTACTACCGCCACACCACCCGTAATTAGGTGAGAGAGGTATGTGCACTATACTACCGCCACACTACCCGTACATAGGTGCGAGAGGCATGTGCCCTTTACTACCGCCACACCACCCGTACATAGGTGCGAGAGGCATGTGTACTATACTCACCGCCACACCACCCGTACTTAGGTGAGAGAGGCATGTGCACTATACTACCGCCACACCACCCGTAATTAGGTGAGAGAGGCATGTGCCCTATACTACCGCCACACCACCCGTCCTTAGGTGTGAGAGACATGTGCACTATACTACCGCCACACCACCCGTACTTAGGTGTGAGAGTCATGTGCCCTATACTACCGCCACACCACCCGTCTTTAGGTGCGAGAGGCATGTGTACTATACTACTGCCACACCACCCGTACTTAGGTGTGAGAGGCATGTGTACTATACTACCGCCACACCACCCGTCCTTAGGTGTGAGAGACATGTGCACTATACTACCGCCACACCACCCGTCCTTAGGTGTGAGAGACATGTGCCCTATACTACCGCCACACCACTCGTCCTTAGGTGTGAGAGGCATGTGCCCTATACTACCGCCACACCACCAGTACTTAAGTGTGAGAGGCATGTGCACTATACTACCGCCACACCACCCGTACTTAGGTGTGAGAGACATGTGCCCTTTACTACCGCCACACCACCCGTACTTAGGTGTGAGAGACATGTGCCCTATACTACCGCCACACCTTTGATTCCCGTTTTGGTACGAATTACTAAAAACTATTCCATTCTTAATTTTGTTTGTATTTCAGAATGTCCTGGTGGTACATTTGGATTCAAATGCAAAGAAAAATGCCAATGTAGAAATGACACCATGCTTAGTGTATGTGATCACGTGACGGGCACGTGTTATTGTAAACCTGGCCTAAATGGTACCTTCTGCAATGAAAGTAAGTTTCCATGTTTCGACGAACTACGACTACCTGAACTGAGCACTAATCGAAGTTTACACTTCCTACTTTAAGCCAATCAATCAGAAAGCGACTTATATCGTAACGCTCTTTCAAACATACGGCTTATGATGAGTTACACTGATTGAAGTCCTATGGTCTTGACAGGAAAGCACCCATTTTCTTGCAGCTGTGATACTCCCCTATATCCCTGTCAGTTCTAGCTCACACCTTCGTAAACTATTTCTTATATTCAAATCATTATTTTCCCAGCATGCACTGTTGGTACATACGGACAAGCCTGTTCACAGATCTGTAAGTGTACAAATAACGCCACGTGTGACGTAATAGATGGCAACTGCACGTGTTTACCAGGATTTATCGGGAAATACTGCGAAGAACGTAAGTAAAATGTACGATTTCCTCATCACTGTCATATTGGTGGTATTTAGCAAAAGATTTCTCGACCATCGGCTTTTCCATTTTTATTCCCCAGAGAGCACAAACCTTGAAGATCAATTTGGTGAGCAGGACAGCCCTGTTCACGCAGGTTTTATTGCTGGTGTAAGTCTTGTTTTGCTTGTCATCCTCATATCCATTACCGTTGCTATTGGTTACTGGATTTATCGAAAAAGACAAAATCTGCGCACGCTCAGACAAACTCTCGGACCCACTTATGAAATTCCTGATGCTGTGAGCTCAATGGAGCTTCACACTACCACCAAAAATGAACGTGACAAAAATGTTCCCTTGGAGACGAATTATATGGGTCTTGACAACCGTGTCAGGGTTGGAGATGAGGGTACATACCAGTCTCTTAATAAGGAAAGCAGTTACCATGGATACGAATCCCCGAACGGTGAATCTGTTAGCACTCGTGTTTATCAGTCACTCGAAAGAAAACCCGATCCAACTTATCAGAGCCTCGCGAAAACTGGTCAGCAGCAACAGCCTGAAGGGAAAAAAGAGAAGGAAAATACGGTTGCCATGGAGACACACTATATGGACCTTGGTAACCGCGTCAACGATGTTTATCAGTCTTTGAATGGGAAATCTGTTGTTAAAGGTGAAAATAAACTAAGAGACGATCTTAAACCACGAAGCCGTGATAGAGGTTGTCATAGCGACGACCAACGTAACCATGGCGACTACCAACCGCTCAGCAAGCTCAATAAGGACAACGATTATCAGAGTTTGGATGCTAAGAAACAACTCTCCTCGACAAATGGATCTGAATCGCCGGTATATGATAATACGCCTCAACACGTCGATGATCAAGATGGGTTGTATAATGGTATGGGCCATGATTATGAACCTGTTAGAGAAGGAACGAATGAGGATGAAGCAGTGGATACGCCTTCCTACGAGATTTTACCCTCTAAAAAACGTTATAATAAACCTTAGTCTCTGGATTTCTTGTTTCACCAAACTCAATTTTGACAATGACGATTCCCGACAAACCCAAATTTACGGATCGGCTGATCACCTACCAGTTGATCTTCGAAAAAATATTAACCAATCAGAATCGAGAAAATGAGCAAAACTGAGGTGTCATTCTTAGTAGCTTGGCGACTCGGGAAACCATCATTTCTTTATTGTATTTCCCCACTTAATGAAGAATATCATAGTAAATACATATAAAATATCACAAACTCCTCCTGAAAATCTAGATTTATTTCAGATATGAACTTTTATAAGTCAATTTTCGCATGCTTCCTGACGCCTTTTGCGGTGACGTCATTCCTACGTTACTATTTCTGATGGACACGCGTGAAAAACGTCTGGGCATGCTCTAAGTCCGCAAGCAAATTAGTCAAAAGCTTCTTCGTGCTATTGTAGAAATATGCAAATTTGACTTTCACACTTGCCTGAAGAATAGTCTTTACAAAATGCCAAAACTTAAAGTCAATTCTTAAACCTAAGGCTAATTCTTTCATATTGCCTTTATTAATACAGTATCTTGGTCTCACAAAAGTATACCCACGAACTTTTTTATATACTCGGAGAAAACAAGCATTTATTTTCTCACTAAAACTATTGTAATTTTTTGGAAAGCGTGCTGAGAGGCACGCATGCGCAAACGTTTATCTCTAGTGTCTTTGTGATCAGCTTGAATTTCGGGATACAAAGAAAGGACGGAAATAACAAACTGATACGTTACAGAAGAAAACCATGCGTGTACTTTATTTAAGGCGTGCAGATTCAAGACTGATTTTAATAAGCCAATTCACAGTTTAAGAATCGTCTTCAGTGCACATGCGATTTTAGCCCGAATTTCTCACTTTTGTTTAAACCTTCTTTTGTTTATGATTAAACAAAAGAAGGTGAGAAATTAGGGATAAAATCGCATGCGCACTGATAACGATTCTTAAACTGTGAATAGGCTTGTTGATCGGGTGGACATGAGAAGATGTGTGATAGTGCTACAGATTTTTCGGCCGATTCAGGTTTTTCCGAATCGGTCTTGAAACTTACGATATGCTTCCTAATGGATGGAGTTGGGCCAATGAATTGAGCCTACAAATCGCAATACAGTTTTACATTGTACTCGATATGCTGCTCAATGTCAGAATTCGGCTTTTTTACTTTCAGCACATCTTTTTCAATTTACTTGCATGTCGTCCGTTCTAAGACAAACAGACAAACAGACAAACAGACAAACAGACAAACAGACAAACAGACAAACAGACAAACAGACAAACAGACAAACAGACAAACAGACAAACAGACAAACAGACAAACAGACAAACAGACAAACAGACAAACAGACAAACAGACAAGCAGACAAGCAGACAAGCAGACAAGCAGACAAACAGACAAACAGACAAACAGACAAACAGACAAACAGACAAACAGAAAACAGACAAACAGACAAGCAGACAAGCAGACAAGCAGACAAGCAGACAAGCAGACAAGCAGACAAGCAGACAAGCAGACAAGCAGACAAGCAGACAAGCAGACAAGCAGACAAGCAGACAAGCAGACAAGCAGACAAGCAGACAAGCAGACAAGCAGACAAGCAGACAAGCAGACAAGCAGACAAGCACACAAACACACAAACACACAAACAGACAAACAGACAAACAGACAAACAGACACGACAGACAAACAGACAAACAGACAAACAGACAAACAGACAAACAGGCAAACAGACAAACAGACAAACAGACAAACAGACAAACAGACAAACAGACAAACAGACAAACAGACAAACAGACAAACAGACAAACAGACAAACAGACAAACCGACACGGCAGACAAACAAATGTAGAAACACACAAACAGACAAACAGACACGGCAGACAAACAAATGTAGAAACGTAGGAATAAAGAAATGAACCAACCAACAGTTTGTGTCACGCATGCGCAGACTACAAGGAGAACTACCTGTAGTCATATCAAGTCTCCTACAGAAACAAGTCAACTAATAAGACTGGATTATGGGAGATTACCGGCAAATCCGATTACTGCTATTGTTACTCAGGTTACTATGGAAACTCGTACAAAAGAGGTATGCACCTTAATACATTTCAACATTTTTATTTCCTTTCAAACATTATGAAAACTGACTGCCCAAAAAATATATTTACCACCGGAAATCTTTGTAATCTATCTTAGTCCTGTGTAATCCTTTCTTTTCTTTTCAGTTGTATTCACAGTGTCCTTCGCATTAAAGGGACTCATACTGGAGTTATCACTGAGTTATCACTGTACATGTCAACTGTTGTCCTACATCAGACACGAACGTAGTTAATACTCGATAGTTTAAACTTCCTGCTCATCTTTCTGAAGGCAACCAACACATCCAAGTCAATCGATACTGAAGTTTTTCAACATTCAAACTTGATAACCTTCATTCTTCGCTCTTTTTACTTGGCTGACAAACGAGGCTAGAAGAATGATACCTGGATTTGTTAAAGTCTTTGTCTTCAGTTGTTTTGTAGTTCTGTTAGCTCTTCTTGCTCAGAGCTCAGGGAACTTGGCAGGGAATGGAGCGAATGTCTGCTCGAAGATCGTAAGGTCAGTGTGAATATACATATTCTGGGCGTAGTTATAAATATGTTCATAGCAATGAGTAGACATGCAAATATATATAATTGATAAAACAGTTGATTTAGATAAAGGCATAGAATCAAAAAGTTTTGCTTAGTCCAAATAAAAGAGGCCACTCGCTGGGCCAACAAGAACAAAGACTTAAATCATAAATGATAAAAAGAAATGCTGTTAAATAGACAAACTGAAAACGTTCGTATATGAGTGAGTAGCAACCAGTGAGTTTTTTCTTCTTTTTCCACTTCACTTAGGCGTATTTAAAGGTGGAAAAACTTATACATGGGATATGGTATAGTGATACTTGCAGTTCAACACAGATCTAAAGTGCTAGCCCGGGGGGAAGGGGGGGGGGGGGGGGGGGTACTCCCCTATATTTGCTATACGGGTACGTGCCGCCCGATAGGGTATGGTTTTTTTGCTTTTAGGTCTGGGGTAGGATATCATTTTTTTACATTTTGTCTGGGCAAGGGTAAGGTTTTTGTCTGGGGTAGGGTATCTTTTTGACATTTTTTCTGGGATAGGGTTATGTTTTAGTTGTTTTAGCCTGGTAAGCTACGTTTTCTGCCGGCACAAAAAAAACCGATTTAAATAAGCCAGTTCGGAGTTTCAGAATCGTTTTCAGTGCGCATGCGATTTTATCCCGAATTTCTTAATTAAACAACAGAATGTGAGAAATTCGGGATAAAATCGCATGCGTACTGAAAACGATTCTTAAACTCCGAACTGGCTTATTCAATTAAACAATTGCCAAATAGTTATTGAAATCTATTGAATAACCGTTTTTTGCATTGTCAACAAAATATAGGTTTAGTCTGGGGTAGGGTCAGGGTTTTGAGGACCTGGCGGTACATCCCCACCCAAGTTGGGGTGGTAGTACCCCCCCCCCCCCTCCGCGAGTGCTAGCAACACTATTCGTATAATAAGTGCTTTATATTAAATCCATTGTGGAGTTCCACCAAGAAAATGTCTTCACACTTAAGATTTTATCAGAATTATGACTTTATTCTGAATCATTTGCATCAGACTTTTTTGCTCTAACACTATTTCCGACTTCGTGTGCTTTCAGAACAATAGGTGCATCAAAGATTGTACGGAATTTGAACATCTTTAGAATTTGAACAAAAGATGCTTGTATTTCATTGTTGTGATTAACAACGAGACGGGCCATACACAATACTTACGTATGCTGAAATTATGACTTGACTATAACTATTGTTCAACTTAATGCCCTATGGATACTAGCCTGTTCCAAACTTTCGTCATCATAGTGCATCGTGCTTAAACCCCCGGGGGATGATGGGGTGCTTAACCCCCCGGGGGATGAGGGGGTGCTTAACCGTCACCCCTTCTAGCTTTACAAGATATGCCCTTGAATTCCCGAAAGAGGAGTGGGAATAAAAAACGAATAAAGCCTTCCATATTTGGTATAACTGTTTTATGAGTTTCTCTTTTTAAATTACTCAGCTTCAGTGAAAACTACCAACAGCCATATCAAGTCTCATACAGACACCGAACAACTGTTAAATGTGGGTTCATGAACTGGGGAATATGCACTCAATACAGGTAACACAACTTGATGATGAGTTGATTAATGTATATTCGTGTCATAATGTTGGATGGTGAGGCTGATGTGGTACACTCTTCTTGATACCCATAGGACTCTTTACAGGACTCACTATCGAACAGCTACGAGAACATCCTACAGGAAGCAATACTATTGTTGTAAGGGATGGCGTCAAGTGGGAGATCAGTGTACCAAAGGTAAATAACCTAATGCTAGGGTAGTCACTAGAATATCCTACAGAACACAATACCAATGCTGTAAGGGATGGAGTCAAGTGGGAGATCAGTGTACCAAAGGTAAATAACCTAATGCTAGGGTAGTCACTAGAATATCCTACAGAACACAATACCAATGCTGTAAGGGATGGAGTCAAGTGGGAGATCAGTGTACCAAAGGTAAATAACCTAATGCTAGGGTAGTCACTAGAATATCCTACAGAACACAATACCAATGCTGTAAGGGATGGAGTCAAGTGGGAGATCAGTGTACCAAAGGTAAATAACCTAATGCTAGGGTAGTCACTAGAATATCCTACAGAACACAATACCAATGCTGTAAGGGATGGAGTCAAGTGGGAGATAATAGAATATTGTCAATGACTTTCTACATTTTTCTTTGATTCTGTTTCCAGCTATTTGTACTCACCCTTGTGTACACGGCACGTGTACCAAACCAGATTACTGCTCGTGTTACTCAGGTTACTATGGAAACCTATGTGATAGAGGTATGGACAAGCACACCTAACATCTTTGTAATCATTCTCAATGCTGTTTGTGTTTATTTCCTTTCCTTCCTCGTCAGACTGTCCTTCACATAAATGGGGGCCACACTGTAAACATGACTGTCTCTGTCAAAATAACGCTAAATGCTCTTCCAACACTGGTAACTGTACGTGTACCCCAGGGTGGGAGAGACAGTACTGTGACAAGACATGTGACCAAGGTTACTATGGTGACAAATGCCTAAAAAGATGTACCTGTCTTAATGCAGCGACATGTGACCCAGTTAGTGGTAACTGCACATGCGCAGCTGGATATCGTGGACAGCGGTAAGTGGACGTTAAAAAGGAACATGCGCGCGCAGATACCATCTTTAGTTTTCGTCTTTTTATTTAATTCACAGCATTAGCTAAAGATAGAATATATTCTGCTTGTTTTCAGATGCAAATTTAGATGTTCTTCCGGTTGGTATGGCAAAAACTGTGCTCAACAATGTGAATGCCAGAATGGTGCGTCTTGTGATCACGTGAACGGCACGTGTAAATGCCAACCTGGTTACATGGGACAAAGGTAGGTCAGGATTGCCTTGCCTTGCCTTGCCTTGCCTTGCCTTGCCTTGCCTTGCCTTGCCTTGCCTTGCCTTGCCTTGCCTTGCCTTGCCTTGCCTTGCCTTGCCTTGCCTTGCCTTGCCTTGCCTTGCCTTGCCTTGCCTTGCCTTGCCTTGCCTTGCCTTGCCTTGCCTTGCCTTGCCTTGCCTTGCCTTGCCTTGCCTTGCCTTGCCTTGCCTTGCCTTGCCTTGCCTTGCCTTGCCTTGCCTTGCCTTGCCTTGCCTTGCCTTGCCTTGCCTTGCCTTGCCTTGCCTTGCCTTGCCTTGCCTTGCCTTGCCTTGCCTTGCCTAAATTTCCTTTTTATCAACAGATGCGAAAAGTTATGCATGGATGACATCATAGGACGCAATTGCCATGGAAACTGCGCATGTCACAACAACGCCATTTGTTCCCCACGTGGCTTTTGTAACTGCACCTCAGGCTATACCGGCATACTTTGCGAGAAACGGTGTTCTGCAATTTTAACTGGCTGTTTAAGACAGTGTAATTGCAGTCAGTGGGGTTACTGTAATCCTTATTCCGGGTTGTGTTTGTAAGTACCACATGAAAATTATTGTGCAAAAGCCTTTGAGCATTTGTTTCATTTAAATAAATGAGAATTAACAGTGGAATCCACCGAGTGGCTCTTCCTCCACTGCATTCCAATTGGAATTTAGAAGTTTATTTTTGAGAAGGGAGGAAAAACAGGAGAAGACCCGGAAAAACCCTCGAATTTTAACTGTGAACGAGAGCACAAAACTAATTATTCAATCACACAATGTGAGTTAACTTTTTTTCATTTCCAATTTGAAGATGTCAGCCAGGATACATTGGACAAGCATGTGATACACAATGCCCGGATGGTAAATATGGCCCAGGTTGCACGGGGAACTGCACATGTCAGAACAATGCAACATGTAGCAAGGTGGATGGGTCATGTGACTGTCTATCGGGATGGACTGGTGTTGAATGTAATAACCCATGTCCTGCTGGTTACTATGGAAAAAACTGTCAATCAAAGTGCTTATGTCAGAATGACGCATCATGTGACCCCGTGACAGGACAATGTACATGCGTGGGGAAGTGGCAGGGGCGATTTTGTAATACTAGTAAGTGTCAAAAAAAGTTTTTTTAGAACACCGTACCACCCATAGTAGTCAAAGAATTATGTTGGAAACTTATGTTGATCAAGTGATGAACATTCTAAATGAGACAGGAAATGACGTCATGTTGAGTCAATTCACCAATTCAACGTATCTCTGTATAAAAATAGTCACTACAGACACCCGAAATCGGAGCATTTCGGAGAGCCCATAAGTAGTTTTCATATGAGTGAGAAAGGTGTGGTACTGGCTTGGATAGCACTTCCTAAGTACAACATGCCGTAACACTAAAATGGCTTTCCAGTGTCTTTCAGTAATTCATCCAATCACAACGCGTAGTTACTGTAAAATACGGTACGGCAACAGTAGGGTTACCAATTTGCCGTATCGTTTCTACTCTTACAAAAACTTCCCTATGAATAAAGAAAAGAGTGCGTACTTTCCGATACCCCCATCTTAAACCAACGATTTAACCCCCTTCATCAATTTTCCGATATTTTTTCCAGGTACGACTTTTAATAGCGGACAACAAAGTAAAGGTATAGCTGACGTGCTTCTACCGAGCGTGCTTGGCAGTGCCGGTTTCATCCTCATCATGATCTTTGTTATTGTCGTACTGATTGAGTGTCGACGGAGAAACCGAAAAACGCGCAGAAGAAAAACGAGAAAAGATCCTCCAGTTACAGAAAAGGATGAAGTCGATTCTACAGCCAAGAAGGATGAGAAAAGCACGAGGAAGAGAAGAGGGAAAGAGAAGAATAACTCTAATGTGGATATCAAACTTCAAGCTCCGTTTTACGATAATTTCCAAGCTAAAAACTCGACAGAAAGTCATGTGGTCAGTGTTAGTACTGTAACCATAGAAACGCATTATTCTGATCTCCGTAATGCTGGTCGCCTTGGAAACCAAGATGTTTATCAACCTCTTGATAGGAATTTCAAGGACTCTCAGCTAACCGGAATGGGTATCTATGGCAACCAAGAAAATTGTTATGCAAACCCCAAGGGTTTCCATAACGACTACCAGTCTTTGGGAGTACAAGGAAAGGACGATCACGTTTATCAAGGTCTCTCATTCAAAGGTCACTCGACTGATGAAGTAGAATCTCCGGCACTGTACGATAATGTATCCCGTGTACCCGAGACCCCTGAGCCTCGGTATGAAATTAGCCCATCCGAGGAAAACGAAACATACATTACGTTGATTTCATAACAGCTCTGATAATTAGATGAAAATGATTAAGATTTATGTTGTTTAATTTCAAAGAAGGAGGCTTTCTGTTTTTATAAGCCTGATGGTTTCAGGAGACCCCCTTGACATTTGTAAAGAAAATATAAATTATATCGTAAATAGAGATATTTCAAAAAACGATGAATATACTGAATACTGCATTACAAGACCAAAAGGCATTGTGGTTCAGGTAATTTATTGTCTAAAGTACAATAAATATTTTTTTTTTTATAATTGCATTGCATCCAACACATTGTACTAGCTACATATAGAGAGCAAATCGCTGTATATTTACTTTATATTTCAAATTAATGGCACCCACAATGCCCTCCAATGGTCTTGGAATGCACTATTAAGTATGCAGTATGCAGTATGCAGTATGCAGTATGCAGTATGCAGTATGCAGTATGCAGTATGCAGTATGCAGTATGCAGTATGCAGTATGCAGTATGCAGTATGCAGTATGCAGTATGCAGTATGCAGTATGCAGTATGCAGTATGCAGTATGCAGTATTCAATGTTTTTTTAAATAGCTGTATACAGATATATTCATGACGAAATGAATGAAATAAAAATAAATAAATAAAACTATGAAATAATTATATAAAAGTCAGTAATTAATTTAAACTGTTGAACTGTTAATATAAATAGCACTGTCGTCATAAAATATGACAACCAATTTGACAAGCAGGCAGACAGACAGACAGTTCAATCAGACCATCCGTCCTTCTGTCAGTCAGCCCGTCGGTCAGTCCTTACGCCCTCCGTCCCGTGCGTCGGTCGGTTAGTCGCTAGATTCCCATTTGATCGAGATGTATTCTTTTTTTTTTATTTAAACATTTTTTCTCTGTGCTCTCTTCAAGAGCCGATAAACGGCTGATCGAGGAAGATCACATTAAAATAATGTATTCAGGATATTGATAGCATTGAGGAGACACTGAAATATATACAAATATTCAGCATGTCAACAGACTGACAGGGAAAATGTTGTTAATATTCAACAGTTTCCGCTTCCGGCTTGTACTAGCCATCAAAACTGAAGGCAACATATCAGTCGAGAAGGTCCTCCATATCCTTCACTGCTGGTTTAATTTTCTTTTTCTCGTTCTGTTTACTCTGCTGACAAATTAGGAGGCTAGAGCGATGATACCTGGATTTGTCAAAGTCTTTGTCTTCAGTTGTTTTGTAGTTCTGTTAGCTCTTCTTGCTCAAAGCTCAGGGAACTTGGCAGGGAATGGAGCGAATGTCTGCTCGAAGACCGTAAGGTTAGTGCGAATATAATTTTGGTTTGGTAGTTATGATTATGATTATATCCAAGACTAGCTAATAATAGTTGATAAATAAGTTGATTTAGATCAGACTAGAAACTGTGTTATATTAAGTCCTAAAGTGTTCATTGTACTAAGATAAATTAGCAAATCTTGAGCAAAAACCACCCTTCAGCTCAATGGCTAAGCTAAAAAATGCATTGATAAGAATAGAGTTCTTGGTATTCAAAAAATAAGTGTTTTATATTCGATCCACTTTGGAATACAACCAAAAGAAATTCAATTTCTTAACTTGAATGAGATTGTATTTAGAATTAGGATATAATCTGAGTTTAAAACGAATCCCATGCATGAACATAAGACAGAAGAACCGATTGTACATGTTACGTGTTCCAACATGTAAATACGACACTGGACAAGAGTTGTCTTCAGACTCAAAAGCAGAACCGATTCTACATGATACGTGTTCCAGCATGTAAATACGACACTGGACAAGAGTTGTCCTCAGACTCAAAAGCAAAATATTTCTTAAAAAGGGGTTTTATTAATATGGTAGCAAACGCCACCTAGGGTACTAATAACTGCGAGCACCTCATCGCCCTTCCCGAGAAAAACCTTTCACCAGGAGATACCCTTTTTGCTTTATAGGAACCGCATATCAATCATGTTGAATTCCCGGAATAGAAGTGAGAAGAAACAAAAATTCTAGCCTTCTACAGTAAAGCATTACGACTGTATTTTCTCATTCTATTAAATAACGTAGCTTCAGGCAAACCTACGCACAGCCATATCAAGTGTCGTACAGACACAAGTCAACCTATAAATGTGGAATGTGGAACTTGGGAAGATGTACTCGATACAGGTAACAGAACTTGATTATGAGTTGATTAATGTATATTCGTGTCATAATGTTGGATGGTGAGGCTGATGTGATACTCTCTTCTTGATACTCATAGGACTCTTTACAGGACCCAATATCGAACCGCTACGAGAACATTCTACAGAAAACAATACTATTGTTGTAAGGGATGGAGTCAAGTGGGAGATCAGTGTACCAAAGGTAAATAACCTAATGCTAGGGTAGTCACTAGAATATCCTACAGAACACAATACCAATGCTGTAAGGGATGGAGTCAAGTGGTAGATCAGTGTACCAAAGGTAAACAAGACGCTCTTGGAGCGTTCACTGGGTTGCCTGTGCGAGAGCTTGCCCACTAACCAATCCTACATACTCTATTATTTCTTACCAAAGTGTTCCTTTTGGGTTCAAAGTCCCCGTTTATTAAAAACATTTTAAATTCTAGTAAGGCATTAGTGTTGCGTTACTGACTTGTCAACGCATATTATATTTCTACTTGACCTACTAGAGTACCTTTCAAGACTAGCTGATGAAATAAACATATCTATTTCAGTATCGAAACTGTTCACTGCAAAACAAACGTTTTATCAATGTAAATACTCTTAGCCAAAATGTGTTTAACTGGTCATTTGTTTTTCCCTCAGTTTTTGTTTTTTGTATTTTCATAAATGGAAATATTCAACAAGGAGTCTTGGCAGTTTGCTTTCTTGTAGATCACTATCAGCTCGTCCGACTTCTACAAGTTCTTGGAGTCAGCTTTCACAAAGCTTTGTTTGTCACTCGTTTTGTAGTTTGTCTCTCGTTCTGTAGTCTGATCATAGCTAGGTAGTTTATAGATTTTCTTCGTCTATTTTGACTAGTTTGTCTGTAGTTCTACGATTCTCATACCGTAGTTTGCTCATAGATTCTCAAAGATAGCTCATAGATTCTTAGACTTCTCTCTTTGAGTATGTGGACCAACCCGTTCCAAAATCGCTCAATAACATCTTTTAGTTTGTGTCTACCACGTACGGCGTGTGTTTGTAAGTAGTTTAAGCGTGGCGGTAAAAAAACCTAAAGACAATAGTACGCAACATGCCTACGGAGACCTACAGACAAAATAGTACTTCACGAACCCTGAACAAATGAATTAATGGTGACACAACTAAAAACTATAAATACATCGTCCTCGATGTCGTGTGGCAACTTCATTGGACATTGGACATTGTTTACATTATTTACTCGACCAATCATGACGTGTGAAATTATGGTCTACCTGACGCCCGAAAAACGGATCTCATTTTAAGACTGGTTTGCTACCATAGCAACCCAGTAATAACCTAATGCTAGGGTAGTCGCTAGAATATCCTACAGAACACAATACCAATGCTGTAAGGGATGGAGTCAAGTGGGAGATAGGGTAGATAATAGAATATTCTCAATGATTTTCTACATTTTTTTAAATTTTTTTATTCTGTTTTCAGCTATTTGTACTCAGCCTTGTGTGAACGGCACGTGTACAAAACCAGATTACTGCTCGTGTCACTCAGGTTACTATGGAAACCTGTGCGAAAGAAGTATGGACTAGCACACCTAACATCTTTGTAATCTTTCTCAATGCTATCCATGTTTTTATCCTTTTTTTCCTCGTCAGTCTGTCCTTCAGAAATAAATAAATAAAACTAGTAGATAATTATATAAAAGTTTGTAATTAATTTAAAATTGTGGGAATAAAGAACTGTTGAACTGTTAATATAAATAGCACTGCGGTCATAAAATATGCCAACCAATTTGACAAGCAGGCGGACAGACAGACAGTGCAATCAAACCGTCCGTCCTTCTTTCAGTCAGCCCGTCGGTCAGTCCTTACGCCCTCCGTCCCGTGCCTTGGTCGGTTAGTCGCTAGATTCCCATTTGATCGAGATGTATTCTTTTTTTTTTTTTTTATTTAAACTTTTTTTTTCTCTGTGCTCTCTTCAAGAGCCGATAAACGGCTGATCGAGGAAGATCACACTAAAATAATGTATTCAGGATATTGATAAAATTGAGGAGACATAAATATATACTTCAAATATTCAGCATGTCAACAGACTGAAAGGGAAAATGTTGTAAAATATTCAACAGTTTCCGCTTCCGGCTTGCACTAGCCATCAAAACTGAAGGCAACATATCAGTCGAGAAGGTCTTCCATATCCTTCAGTGCTGATCTAATTTTCTTTTTCTACTTCTGTTTACTCTGCTGACAAATAAGGTGACTAGAAGAATGATGACTGGATTTGTTAAAGTGTTTGTCTTCAGTTGTTTTGTAGTTCTGTTAGCTCTTCTTGCTCAAAGCTCAGGGAACTTGGCAGGGAATGGAGCGAATGTCTGCTCGAAGATCGTAAGGTCAGTGCGAATATAATCTTGGTTTGGGTAGTTATGATTAAGGAATATATCCATGACTAGCTAATAATAGTTGATAAATAAGTGGATTTAGATCAGGCTAGGAACTCAATAAGTTATATTGAGTCCTAAAGTGTTCGTCGTACTAAATTAGCAAATCTTGAACAATAACCACCCTTCAGCTCAATGGCTGAGAGTAAAAAGAGCATTGCTAAGACTACAGTTGTTGGCATTAAAAAATTAATGCTTTATATTTGACCCACTTTGGAATACAACCAAAAGGAATTCAATTTCTTAACTTGAATGAGATTGTATTCAGAATTAGGATATAATCTGAATTTAAAACAAACAACATGCATGAACATAAGACAGAAGAACCGATTGTACATGTTACGTGTTCCAACATGTAAATACGACACTGGACAAGAGTTGAACTCAGACTCAAAAGCAAAATATTTCTAAAAGAGGTTTTATTAATATGGTAGCAAACGCCAGCTAGGGTACTAATAAATGCAAGCACCTCATCCCCCTTCCCGAGAAAAAGCTTTTACCAGGAGATACCTTATATGGTACCATTCCGTTGTTGAATGCCCAAATTTCTCCTGTCCTATGAAGACTCCATGCCATTTCCTAGTCTCTTCTGCAGTCATCTTCTTTGGGATCCTCGGGCTTCCTGTGGAGAGGGAAAATACGAAGAATTCCCAATTGCATTCTGGAGAATAAATGTGATAGATAAATATAGTTAGTCATTTCCGTCCGGCTCGAGATCTAAAAGAAACTTGGATTAAGGACAGGGTTGGGGGTCTGGGGATAATCTCTACCCTAAAGGCCCTATATTATTCAATTGTCCGATCCTGCCACTGCATCGTGATTGAATTTCAGGTACTATTATGTTAGAAGACTACATAGTTACATATCACAACTGAATAGCCATTCAAATTGAAGGCAAAAAGTAGAAACATGCCCCATCAGATTTCTAGCCTTCCACAGTAAAGCCTTACGAATGTATTTTCTCATTCTTTTAAATGACGTAGCTTCAGGCAAACCTACGCACAGTCATACCAAGTCTCGTACATAAACCGAACAACTGTTAAATGTGGAATATGGAACTGGGGAAGATGCACTCGAAACAGGTAACACAACTTGATTATGAGTTGATTAATGTACATTCGTGTCATAATGTTGGATGGCGAGGCTGATGTAATACTCTCTTCTTGATACCCACAGCACATTTTACAGGACTCAATATCGAACAGCTACGAGAACATCATACAGGAAGCAATACTATTGTTGTAAGGGATGGAGTCGAGTGGGAAATCAGTGTACCAAAGGTAAATAACCTAATGCTAGGGTGGTCACTAGAATATCCTAGAGAACACAATACTAATGCTGTAAGGGATGGAGTCAAGTGAGAAATCAGTGTACCAAAGGTAAATAACATAATGCTAGGGTAGTCACTAGAATATCCTCAATGGATTTCTACTAACATTTTTCTTTGATTCTGTTTCCAGCTATTTGTACTCAGCCTTGTGTGAACGGCACGTGTACCAAACCAGATTACTGCTCGTGTTACTCAGGTTACTATGGAAACCTGTGTGATAGAGGTATGGACCAGCACACCTAACATCTTTGTAATCATTCTCAATGCTGTTTGTATTAATTTCCTTTTCTTCCTCGTCAGACTGTCCTTCACATAAATGGGGGCCACACTGTAAACATGACTGTCTCTGTCAAAATAACGCTAAATGCTCTCGCCACACTGGTATATGTACGTGTACCCCAGGGTGGGAGAGACAGTACTGTGACAAACCGTGTGATCAAGGTTTCTATGGTGACAAATGCCTAAAAAGATGTACCTGTCTTAATGGAGCGACATGTGACCCGGTTAGTAGTAACTGCACATGCGCAGCTGGATATCAAGGAGAGCGGTAAGTTTATTTTCTGATCCCTAATGACATAGACTGCCAGACCACAGGGATACCAACAGTAAGTGCTTTGCTTTCTACTCATGTCGTTTTCTCAGCTGTGAATCCCAATGTTCTCGCGGCTGGTATGGGCAGGATTGTGCAGTGAAGTGCGCATGTCTGAATGGAGCTTCATGTCATCACGTGAACGGTACGTGTAACTGTACAGCTGGATGGACGGTAAGTAGGTTTACGTGGATGCTGTTTGAACCTGAACAATAAGTATTATCAGAAAAGTATTATTTCCATTTATCTTTGAAGTGTAAATTTTTAAGCTAAAATTTATCTAGTTCCAATAATATGAATTGAAATTCAGAAAGGAAGATTGAATTGACGACTCTTAAAACTCCAGTGTATGCGGGCTTAGCCTCGAATCCAAGACTTGCTTCTTTTGTTATTCTAATTTCTGCTTTTGTTTTCCGATCTTAGAAGTGAGGCTAAGCCCGCATACACTGGAATTTTAAGAGTAATCAATTGTTTAACAAAGACCTGACGGGGTTGAAATTAATTCCAATTTTTGTAATATTTCTTTCTTTGCTGCCTATCCAGGGAGACATTTGTAACCAAAAATGTCCCGAAGGTACATATGGATACCGCTGTGCACAAACATGTCTGAACTGTATGCATGGTGCAACCTGTGATCACGTGACTGGAGTGTGTGACTGCAGGCCTGGTTACAGAGGAAAGAGGTTTGTAATATGATATACAATAGGACCCCAATAGTGATTCAATACCTTTTACTGAACTCTTCTGTCTAGCTTAATCCTCCAATAGAGATAGTGGAGAGCTAGTGGGAAGTTTTTATCGCGGCTCTAGATGTCTTTGGCTTACGGTTCAGACGCTTATCTGAATTAGCCACATATCGCAGCTTGCGGGAATGAAGCACCCTCTACTACATATCATTTGTTTAATCTTGACAAACGGTTATTTACCAGATGTGAAGATCTTTGTGAAAAAGGAAAATATGGTCTCAAGTGCATTGGCGATTGCGCATGTCAGAACAATGCCACGTGTTCACCAATAGATGGTTTCTGTAACTGTACCTCTGGATATATGGGCAAGTTATGTGAAAAACAGTGTGCCGGTGGAGCTGGTGGTGTTGGGTGTAAAGTATACTGTAATTGTACGAAATGGGGAACCTGTAATCCATTCACTGGGGTGTGCGCGTAAGTACTAACATAATATATTTCTTTGGGTTATGAAACACTCACGACACGGAGTTGCCAACGGAAGATCGAGCGTTTAAACTTGAGTGGATTAACAGTCAGTACGAGCTCGCTGTGATTGGCTCAGCAAGTGTCTTTAATTGGTTACCGTTACCTTGCCGTCTACCCTAACCATTTTACGGTCATACGAAATCCTCTAAACACATTGTGACGGTAACAGTAATAAATGTCTTTAAAATATCACCATTTTGCATGGTGCTTTTCAGCTGTCAGCCCGGATACATTGGTCCATCGTGTGGTACACAATGCCCGGATGGAAAATATGGCCCAGGATGCACCACCAACTGCAAATGTCAGAACAATGCAACATGTAGCAAGGTGGATGGGTCATGTGACTGTCTACCGGGATGGACTGGTGTTGAATGTAATAATCCATGTCCGGCTGGTTACTATGGAAAAAACTGTCAATCAAAATGCTTATGTCAGAATGGCGCATCATGTGATCCTGTGACAGGACAATGTACATGCTTGGGGGAGTGGCAGGGGGAAGTGTGTAACATCAGTAAGTATGGAAAAAGTATTGCTATCAACAGTTTCTATATCTATAATTTCAGGTTTGAATTATCAAAATTTACTTTTTCTTTTACAGAATGCAACGACTGGACGTTTGGTGCGAGATGCAACAATCAATGTTCTTGTAACAGGACACTGACTGAGAGGTAAAGGGTGTTATTAAATCTGAAGAAAAGGGTATTCATTTTTGCCATTATACTAAGGTGACGTTTTCATTTCAGATGCCATGCTTTATCAGGATTCTGTTATTGTAAGGATGGCTTTACCGATAAAAATTGTGACACAAAAATTGGTAAATATGTGCTTTGATGTTGCATGCATTATGTAGAGGAACTCGTTATCTCTCTCCCTCATTCACTTATTTTAATGTTATTATTTTTTGTTAGTTTGCGGAATTGGTCAGTATGGTAACAGGTGTGAAATGAAGTGCAGTTGCTATAATAATTACTGTGACGTAATAACAGGCTCATGTAACTGCCCAATTGGGTATACAAGACCAAATTGTCAAAGTAAGGGTACTTGCTGTTTCAATAACCGACTGCTTTTCTGTCTTGCATGCTAAACCTTGAAATATTGAGTTTCAACATTTCTCCAATTGTTTTTATCAGAATGTCTACAAGGTAGATACGGCTATGAATGTCAATCTACTTGTCAATGTGCGAACGGTGCTACCTGTGATCACGTGACTGGGGCCTGTTCGTGCACAGCGGGTTGGTATGGTACTCTTTGTAAACAAGGTTAGTATATCATTTTACTGGTAGTAATATTTATTTGTTAGAATTAGACAATCTTTACTGAACCAGTCCTGTTTGAATCCCACAGGGTGCCCAGAGGGAACGTTTGGCTTAAAATGCAACAGTACGTGTACTTGTCAGCACGAATCATCGTGTGATCACGTGACCGGTGCCTGTCGGTGTTCACCAGGATGGCAGGGGAAGCAATGTGAAGAAGGTATTAAATACAAGTGCATGACAATATATAGCCAAACATTATTTTAATCAGGTATGCTGATAAAATAGCCTTACCATTGGCTTTTTTCCATTTTTGCAGCTTGTAAGCAAGGTTTCTATGGCCGAGACTGTCTGTCATTATGTCAATGTGTTGGAGAAAACACAGCGTCTTGTGATCACGTGAACGGCGCATGCTGCTGTACACCGGGATGGACTGGACGCGAGTGCATTTTGTGTAAGGAATCTTATGGTTTCCCAGATTTGCGCGAGCGTGCACATTCACCTACGCGCTAGAGAGCATGAATAAGATAGGGAAACTTCTTAATACCGCGCGCGCCATGTGAATTCCGGTTGGGCTATTTTAAGCATCCAAAGTCATTTGGTTTTTAATTTTTTTAAGGCGTGGACGTGTGCTCAAAAATAACATACTTTTCGTCGATTTTTCTCACTTTTTTCGACAAAATCTATTAGATAAAGGGAAAAGATCAGGATTGGCGAAATTTATATTTCCCCCAAAAATCTTTACATGCTCTTGCTACTTCCAGGTTTGGATGAAGCACACAATTTTTTGACGCACAAGAGTAGGGTATGGCGCAATTTGACCGCACGCGGATGCTCTCTTGGGGCGCATTATACCGTTACTGTTATTATTCTATTCGTATATTACTTACAAGACTTGCTCCTAGTCAACCTCTATGAGGCTCACAGAGTCACGAGCGAAACAAACGAAAAGGAAAAAGAAACATAGCGAACGTCAAAATCACTTGTTCCTCTTGCAGGATTTTCATTTTCGTTTCGCGCCAAAAATGGCGTGTATTTTTTTAACGTGCGCTAAATTTGTTTAACTTGATTAAGGGGGCGGGCATAATTCAGGGGCCCGTTTTGGGGTCGCTAAAATTGGAACGAAACAAGTTGACAAAGTCCTTTGTCCAACGCTTGTGATCCTGGTCCAGGTTGGGCTGCCTGTGCTTTATTCCGCGCTCGTTAACTTGTAAGGACGGAGACGAAGGACTTTGAGAAAGTCTTATTACTTACTTACTTGTTAATTTTTCTATCAGTTTGTCCACAGGGTACTTACGGCAATAACTGTACATCCAAATGTAGCTGTAGATCCACAAGTACACTTGAATGTAACCACAAGACAGGAGCGTGTACCTGCAATGATGGATATAATGGTTAGCGGTGTGAAACTAGTAAGTGAGCATGCGTAATGCATGCATATGCCTTTAAAGTTACCAAGTAGTGTTTTGTTTGGTATATGGCCTTCTAAGGTATTTATGTATTCTACGTTAGCAAAGCTAAGTCACAGGAAGAAAAACCGGAGATACGGGAGAAAGACCCCCGAATCAAGGGAGAGACCTGACAAACTCTTTACACATGTGATGCAGAGTCCAGAAATCAAACCCGACACTTAGGTGTGAGAGACATATGCCCTATACTACCGCCACGCCACCCGTACTTAGGTGTGAGAGGCATATGCCCTATACTACCGCCACGCCACCCGTACTTATTTGTGAGAGGCATATGCCCTATACTACCCCCACACCACCAGTACTTAGGTGTGAGAGGCATCGGCCCTATACTACCGCCACACCACCCGTACTTAGGTGTGAGAGGCATCGGCCCTATACTACCGCCACACCACCCGTACTTAGGTGTGAGAGGCATATGCCCTATACTACCGCCACACCACCCGTACTTAGGTGTGAGAGGCATCGGCCCTATACTACCGCCACACCACCCGTACTTAGGTGTGAGAGGCATCGGCCCTATACTACCGCCACACCACCCGTACTTAGGTGTGAGAGGCATATGCCCTATACTACCGCCAAACCACCCGTACTTAGGTGTGAGAGGCATGTGCCCTTTACTACCGCCACACCACCCGTACTTAGGTGTGAGAGGCATGTGCCCTTTACTACCGCCACACCACCCGTACTTAGGTGTTAGAGACATGTGCCCTATACTACCGCCACACCTTTGATTCCCGTTTTGGTACGAATTACTAAAAACTATTCCATTCTTATTTTTGTTTGTATTTCAGAATGTCCTGGTGGTACATTTGGGTTCAAATGCAAAGAAAAATGCCAATGTAGAAAAGACACCATGCTTAGTGTATGTGATCACGTGACGGGCACGTGTTATTGTAAACCTGGCCTAAATGGTACCTTCTGCAATGAAAGTAAGTTTCCATGTTTCGACGAACTACGACTACCTGAACTGAGCACTAATCGAAGTTTACACTTCTTACTTTAAGCCAATCAATCAGAAAGCGACTTATATCGTAACGCTCTTTCAAATATACGGCTTATGATGAGTTACACTGATTGAGCTCCTGTGCTCTTGGCAGGAAGACGCCTGTTTTCTTGCAGCTGTGCTACTCCCCTATACCCCTGTCAGTTCTAGCTCACACCTTCGTAAACTGTTTCTTATATTCAAATCATTATTTTCCCAGCATGCACTGTTGGTACATACGGACAAGCCTGTTCACAGATCTGTAAGTGCACGAATAACGCCACGTGTGATGTAATAGATGGCAACTGCACGTGTTTACCAGGATTTATCGGGAAATACTGCGAAGAACGTAAGTAAAATGTACGATTTCCTCATCACTGTCATATCGGTGGTATTTAGCAAAAGATTTCTCGACCATCGGCTTTTCCATTTTTATTCCCCAGAGAGCAAAAACCTTGAAGATCAATTTGGTGAGCAGGACAGCTCTGTTCACCCAGGTTTTATTGCTGGTGTAAGTCTTGTTTTGCTTGTCATCCTTATATCCATAACCGTTGCTATTGGTTACTGGATTTATCGAAAAAGACAAAATCTGCGCATGCTCAGACAAACTCTCGGACCCACTTATGAAATTCCTGATGCTGTGAGCTCATTGGAGCTTCACACTACCACCAAAAATGAACGTGACAAAAATGTTCCCTTGGAGACGAACTATATGGGTCTTGACAACCGTGTCAGGGTTGGAGATGAGGGTACATACCAGTCTCTTAATAAGGAAAGCAGTTACCATGGATACGAATCCCCGAACGGTGAATCTGTTAGCACTCGTGTTTATCAGTCACTCGATAGAAAATCCGACCCAACTTATCAGAGCCTCGCGAAAACTGGTCAGCAGCAACAGCCTGAAGGGAAAAAAGAGAACGAAAATACGGTTGCCATGGAGACACACTATATGGACCTTGGTAACCGCGTCAACGATGTTTATCAGTCTTTGAATGAAAAATCTGTTGTTAAAGGTGAAAATAAACTAAGAGACGATCTTAAACCACGAAGCCGTGATAGAGGTTGTCATAGCGACGACCAACGTAACCATGGCGACTACCAACCGCTCAGCAAGCTCAATAAGGACAACGATTATCAGAGTTTGGATGCTAAGAAACAACTCTCCTCGGCAAATGGATCTGAATCGCCGGTATATGATAATACGCCTCAACACATCGATGATCAAGATGGGTTGTATAATGGTATGGGCCATGATTATGAACCTGTTAGGGAAGGAACGAATGAGGATGAAGCAGTGGATACGCCTTCCTACGAGATTTTACCCTCCTAAAAACGTTATAATAAACCTTAGTCTCTGGATTTCTTGTTTCACCAAACTCAATTTTGACAATGACGAATCCCGACAAACCCAAATTTACGGATCTGCTGATCATCTACCAGTTGATCTTCGAAAAAATATCAACCAATCAGAATCGAGAAAATGAGCAAAACTGAGGTGTCATCCTTAGTAGCTTGGCGATTCGGGAAACCATCATTTCTTTATTGTATTTCCCCACTTAATGAAGAATATCATAGTAAATATATATAAAATATCACAAACTCCTCCTGAAAATCTAGATTTATTTCAGATATAAACTTTTATAAGTCAATTTTCGCATGCTTCCTGACACCTTTTGCGGTGACGTCATTCCTACGTTACTATTTCTGATGGACACGCTTGAAAAACGTCTGCGCATGCTCTAAGTCCGCAAGCAAATTAGTCAAAAGCTTCTTCGTGCTATTGTAGAAATATGCAAATTTGACTTTCACACTTGCCTGAAGAATAGTCTTTACAAAATGCCAAAACTTAAAGTCAATTCTTAAACCTAAGGCTAATTCTTTCATATTGCCTTTATTAATACAGTATCTTGGTCTCACAAAAGTATACCCACGAACGTTTTTATATACTCGGAGAAAACAAGCATTTATTTTCTCACTAAAACTATTGTAATTTTTTGGAAAGCGTGCTGAAAGGCACGCATGCGCAAACGTTTATCTCTAGTGTCTTTGTGATCAGCTTGAATTTCGGGATACAAAGAAAGGACGGAAATAACAAACTGATTCGTTACAGAAGAAAACCATGCGTGTACTTTATATAAGGCATGTAAATTCAAGACTGATTTTAATAAGCCAATTCACAGTTTAAGAATCGTCTTCAGTGCACATGCGATTTTATCCCGAATTTCTCACCTTCTTTTGTTTAAACCTTCTTTTCTTTTTAATTAAACAAAAGAAGGTGAGAAATTCGGGATAAAATCGCATGCGCACTGATAACGATTCTTAAACTGTGAATAGGCTTGTTGATCGGGTGGACATGAGAAAATGTGTGATAGTGCTACAGATTTTTCGGCCGATTCAGGTTTTTCCGAATCGGTCTTGAAACTTACGATATCCTTCCTAATGGATGGAGTTGGGCCAATGAATTGAGCCTACAAATCGCAATACAGTTTTACATTGTACTCGATATGCTGCTCAATGTCAGAATTCGGCTTTTTTACTTTCAGCACATCTTTTTCAATTTACTTGCATGTCGTCCGTTCTAAGACAAACAGACAAACAGACAAACAGACAAACAGACAAACAGACAAACAGACAAACAGACAAACAGACAAACAGACAAACAGACAAACTGACAAACAGACAAACAGACAAACAGACAAACAGACAAACAGACAAACAGACAAGCAGACAAGCAGACAAGCAGACAAGCAGACAAGCAGACAAGCAGACAAGCAGACAAGCAGACAAGCAGACAAGCAGACAAGCAGACAAGCAGACAAGCAGACAAGCAGACAAGCAGACAAGCAGACAAGCAGACAAGCAGACAAGCAGACAAGCAGACAAGCAGACAAGCAGACAAGCAGACAAGCAGACAAGCAGACAAGCAGACAAGCAGACAAGCAGACAAGCAGACAAGCAGACAAGCAGACAAGCAGACAAGCAGACAAGCAGACAAGCAGACAAGCAGACAAGCAGACAAGCAGACAAGCAGACAAGCAGACAAGCAGACAAGCAGACAAGCAGACAAGCAGACAAGCAGACAAGCAGACAAGCAGACAAGCAGACAAGCAGACAAGCAGACAAGCAGACAAGCAGACAAGCAGACAAGCAGACAAGCAGACAAGCAGACAAGCAGACAAGCAGACAAGCAGACAAGCAGACAAGCAGACAAGCAGACAAGCAGACAAGCAGACAAGCAGACAAGCAGACAAGCAGACAAGCAGACAAGCAGACAAGCAGACAAGCAGACAAGCAGACAAGCAGACAAGCAGACAAGCAGACAAGCAGACAAGCAGACAAGCAGACAAGCAGACAAGCAGACAAGCAGACAAGCAGACAAGCAGACAAGCAGACAAGCAGACAAGCAGACAAGCAGACAAGCAGACAAGCAGACAAGCAGACAAGCAGACAAGCAGACAAGCAGACAAGCAGACAAGCAGGCAAACAGGCAAACAGGCAAACAGGCAAACAGGCAAACAGGCAAACAGGCAAACAGGCAAACAGGCAAACACACAAACAGACACGGCAGACAAACAGACAAACAGACAAACAGACAAACAGACAAGCAGACAAGCAGACAAGCAGACAAGCAGACAAGCAGACAAGCAGACAAGCAGACAAGCAGACAAGCAGACAAGCAGACAAGCAGACAAGCAGACAAGCAGACAAGCAGACAAGCAGACAAGCAGACAAGCAGACAAGCAGACAAGCAGACAAGCAGACAAGCAGACAAGCAGGCAAACAGACAAACAGACAAACAGACAAACAGACAAACAGACAAACAGACAAACAGACAAACAGACAAACAGACAAACAGACAAACAGACAAACCGACACGGCAGACAAACAAATGTAGAAACACACAAACAGACAAACAGACACGGCAGACAAACAAATGTAGAAACGTAGGAATAAAGAAATGAACCAACCAACAGTTTGTGTCACGCATGCGCAGACTACAAGGAGAACTACCTGTAGTCATATCAAGTCTCCTACAGAAACAAGTCAACTAATAAGACTGGATTATGGGAGATTACCGGCAAATCCGATTACTGCTATTGTTACTCAGGTTACTATGGAAACTCGTACAAAAGAGGTATGCACCTTAATACATTTCAACATTTTTATTTCCTTTCAAACATTATGAAAACTGACTGCCCAAAAAATATATTTACCACCGGAAATCTTTGTAATCTATCTTAGTCCTGTGTAATCCTTTCTTTTCTTTTCAGTTGTATTCACAGTGTCCTTCGCATTAAAGGGACTCATACTGGAGTTATCACTGAGTTATCACTGTACATGTCAACTGTTGTCCTACATCAGACACAAACGTAGTTAATACTCGATAGTTTAAACTTCCTGCTCATCTTTCTGAAGGCAACCAACACATCCAAGTCAATCGATACTGAAGTTTTTCAACATTCAAACTTGATAACCTTCATTCTTCGCTCTTTTTACTTGGCTGACAAACGAGGCTAGAAGAATGATACCTGGATTTGTTAAAGTCTTTGTCTTCAGTTCTTTTGTAGTTCTGTTAGCTCTTCTTGCTCAAAGCTCAGGGAACTTGGCAGAGAATGGAGCAAATGTCTGCTCGAAGATCGTAAGGTCAGTGCGAATATACATATTTCTGGCGTAGTTATAAATATGTTCATAGCAATGAGTAGACATGCAAATATATATAATTGATAAAACAGTTGATTTAGATAAAGGCATAGAATCAAAAAGTTTTGCTTAGTCCAAATAAAAGAAGCCACTCGCTTCGCTAACAAGAACAAAGACTTAAATCATAAATGATAAAAAGAAATGCTGTTAAATAGACAAACTAAAAACGTTCGTATATGAGTGAGTAGCAACCAGTGAGTTTTTTCTTCTTTTTCCACTTCACTTAGGCGTATTTAAAGGTGGAAAAACTTATACATGGGATATGGTATAGTGATACTTGCAGTTCGTGTAGCACCCCAACGTATAATAAATGCTTTATATTAAATCCATTGTGGAATCCCACAAACAAAAGTTCTTCACACTTCACACTTCACAATTCTGATTTTATCAGAATTCTAGCCCGAACTCTCGTCATCATAGTGCATCGTGCTTAACCCCCCGGGGGTGAGAATAAAAAAGGAATCAAGCCTTCCATATTTGGTATAACTGCTTTATGACTGTATTTTCTCTTTTTAAATTACTCAGCTTCAGTGAAAACTACCAACAGTCATATCAAGTCTCATACAGACACCGAATATATGTTAAATGTGGGTCATGGAACTGGGGAAGATGCACTCAAAACCGGTAACAGAATTTGATTTTGGGTTGATTAATGTACATTCGTGTCATAATGTTGGATGGTGAGGCTGATGTAGTACTTTCTTCTTGATACCCACAGCACTACTTACAGGACTCAATATCGAAATGCTACGAGAACCTTCTACAGAAAACAATACCAATGCTGTAAGGGATGGACTCAAGTGGGAGATCAGTGTACCAAAGGTAAATAACCTAATGCTAGGGTAGTCACTAGAATATCCTACAGAACACAATACCAATGCTGTAAGGGATGGAGTCAAGTGGGAGATCAGTGTACCAAAGGTAAATAACCTAATGCTCGGGTAGTCACTAGAATATCCTACAGAACACAATACTAATGCTGTAAGGGATGGAGTCAAGTGGGAGATCAGTGTACCAAAGGTAAATAACCTAATGCTAGGGTAGTCACTAGAATATCCTACAGAACACAATACCAATGCTGTAAGGGATGGAGTCAAGTGGGAGATCAGTGTACCAAAGGTAAATAACCTAATGCTAGGGTAGTCACTAGAATATCCTACAGAACACAATACCAATGCTGTAAGGGATGGAGTCAAGTGGGAGATCAGTGTACCAAAGGTAAATAACCTAATGCTAGGGTAGTCACTAGAATATCCTACAGAACACAATACCAATGCTGTAAGGGATGGAGTCAAGTGGGAGATCAGTGTACCAAAGGTAAATAACCTAATGCTAGGATAGTCACTAGAATATCCTACAGAACACAATACCAATGCTGTAAGGGATGGAGTCAAGTGGGAGATCAGTGTACCAAAGGTAAATAACCTAATGCTAGGGTAGTCACTAGAACATCCTACAGAACACAATACCAATGCTGTAAGGGATGGAGTCAAGTGGGAGATCAGTGTACCAAAGGTAAATAACCTAATGCTAGGGTAGTCACTAGAATATCCTACAGAACACAATACCAATGCTGTAAGGGATGGAGTCAAGTGGGAGATCAGTGTACCAAAGGTAAATAACCTAATGCTAGGGTAGTCACTAGAATATCCTACAGAACACAATACCAACGCTGTAAGGGATGGAGTCAAGTGGGAGATCAGTGTACCAAAGGTAAATAACCTAATGCTAGGGTAGTCACTAGAATATCCTACAGAACATAATACCAATGCTGTAAGGGATGGAGTCAAGTGAGAGATCAGTGTACCAAAGGTAAATAACCTAATGCTAGGGTAGTCACTAGAATATCCTACAGAACACAATACCAATGCTGTAAGGGATGGAGTCAAGTGGGAGATCAGTGTACCAAAGGTAAATAACCTAATGCTCGGTTAGTCACTAGAATATCCTACAGAACACAATACCAATGCTGTAAGGGATGGAGTCAAGTGGGAGATCAGTGTACCAAAGGTAAATAACCTAATGCTAGGGTAGTCACTAGAATATCCTACAGAACACAATACCAACGCTGTAAGGGATGGAGTCAAGTGGGAGATCAGTGTACCAAAGGTAAATAACCTAATGCTAGGGTAGTCACTAGAATATCCTACAGAACACAATACCAATGCTGTAAGGGATGGAGTCAAGTGGTAGATCAGTGTACCAAAGGTAAATAACCTAATGCTCGGGTAGTCACTAGAATATCCTACAGAACACAATACCAATGCTGTAAGGGATGGAGTCAAGTGGTAGATCAGTGTACCAAAGGTAAATAACCTAATGCTAGGGTAGTCACTAGAATATCCTACAGAACACAATACCAATGCTGTAAGGGATGGAGTCAAGTGGGAGATCAGTGTACCAAAGGTAAATAACCTAATGCTCGGTTAGTCACTAGAATATCCTACAGAACACAATACCAATGCTGTAAGGGATGGAGTCAAGTGGTAGATCAGTGTACCAAAGGTAAATAACCTAATGCTAGGGTAGTCACTAGAATATCCTACAGAACACAATACCAATGTTGTAAGGGATGGAGTCAAGTGAGAGATCAGTGTACCAAAGGTAAATAACCTAATGCTAGGGTAGTCACTAGAATATCCTACAGAACACAATACCAATGCTGTAAGGGATGGAGTCAAGTGGGAGATCAGTGTACCAAAGGTAAATAACCTAATGCTAGGGTAGTCACTAGAATATCCTACAGAACACAATACCAATGCTGTAAGGGATGGAGTCAAGTGAGAGATCAGTGTACCAAAGGTAAATAACCTAATGCTAGGGTAGTCACTAGAATATTCTACAGAACACAATACCAATGCTGTAATGGATATGCTTAGTGACGTTTTACTTTCAGTTTCTACGATTCCTTTTTTCAGCTATTTGTACTCAGCCTTAGATGCGTTGTTTATTTCGTACGAACCACCTTAAACATCTAAATTATACTGATAAAGTTCCTGTGGTTTTAGCGAGTGTTGTCTTCCATTTTTGCATGGGACTCGCTGCATACTTGCATGTTCTAGCTCGCACGCACGAAGGTGTTTTTATGATCGTTGTCTCACATGCTAATGATTATTCTCCCAGCATGCTCTGTTGGTACATACGGGCAAGGCTGTTCACAGACCTGTAGGTGCACAAATAACGCCACGTGTGACGTAGTAGATGGCAACTGCAGGTGTTTACCAGGAATTGGCGGGAAATACTGCGAAGAACGTAAGTAAACAAACGATATTACATTTGTTTTACTTTACCGCTTATCACTTCAATATCGATAATGAGAATGTCATATACTGTGACGAGCATCTGACTCGGGAAACTAAGTAATCACTCTGAGTCATCATTATTCTCCCAGCATGCTCTGTTGGTACATACGGCCAAGGCTGTTCACAGACCTGTAAGTGCACAAATAACGCCACGTGTGACGTAGTAGATGGCAACTGCACGTGTTTACCAGGATTTGTCGGGAAATACTGCGAAGAACGTAAGTAAAACGAACGACTTTGTAATCGCTGCCACTGCGGATCAAGGGGAGGGGTGCAGGGGGTGTGAACCCCCCCCCCCTACCCGAGATATTTCATCCCCCTATTTTGAAGATATCCAATACCAAATAATGATATACCTCTTTGATTCTGAAGGTTGCACCCCTCCCTGGGCGAACTTTGTGCCGTGCACCCCACAAAATGCAAGATCCGCCCCTGTGGTGGTATCTAGCGAAAGATTTCACTAGCCTCATTTGTTAGTACATCAACATGGCTGCCATGTCTTTGCAATTAACTTACATTACAGAAGTCAAATTAGCTTCCTAGTATATAAATCAATGTTTGACTTTAACAGTTCTTCCAACTGAACCAAATGCCAATGAAGATCAATATTAAAGTTTTAATGGATATGCTCAGTGACGTTTTACATTCAGTTTCTACGATTCTGTTTTCAGCTATTTGTACTCAGCCTTGTGTGAACGGCACGTGTACCAAACCAGATAACTGCTCGTGTTACTCAGGTTACTATGGAAAACTGTGTGATAGAGGTATGGACCAGCACACCTAACATCTTTGTAATCATTCTCAATGCTGTTTGTGTTTATTTCCTTTTCTTCGTCGTCAGACTGTCCTTCACATAAATGGGGGCCACACTGTAAACATGACTGTCTCTGTCAAAATAACGCTAAATGCTCTCCCCACACTGGTAACTGTACGTGTACCCCAGGGTGGGAGGGACAGTACTGTAACAAGACATGTGACCAAGGTTACTATGGTGACAACTGTCTAAAAATATGCACCAGTCTTAATGGAGCGACATGTGACCCTGTTAGTGGTAACTGCACATGCGCACCAGGATATCAAGGAGAGCGGTAAGTTTATTTTCTGATCCCTAATGACATAGACTGTCAGACCACAGGGATACCAACAGTAAGTGCTTTGCTTTCTACTCATGTCCTTTTCTCAGCTGTGAATCCCAATGTTCTCGCGGCTGGTATGGGCAGGATTGTGCAGTGAAGTGCGCATGTCTGAATGGAGCTTCATGTGATCACGTGAACGGCACGTGCAACTGCACAGCTGGGTGGACGGTAAGTATGGGGAACTAAAATGTATGGAACTGGAATAAAATGAATTGACTTTCAAAGGAAGATTGAATACCTTAACTAAAGACTGAGAACCTTTTGTCTTCTAAGACCTGACGTGTTTGAAGGTAATTCCAATTTTTGTAATATTTCTTTCATTGCTGCGTATCCAGGGAGACATTTGTAACCAAAAGTGTCCCAAAGGTACATATGGATACCGCTGTGCACAAACATGTCTAAACTGTATGCATGGTGCAACCTGTGATCACGTGACTGGGGTGTGTGACTGCAGGCCTGGTTACAGAGGAAAGAGGTTTGTAATTTGATATACAATAGGACCCCAATAGTGATTCAATACCTTTTACTGAACTTTTCTGTCTAGCTTAATCCTCCAATAGATATAGTGGAGAGCTAGTGGGAAGTTTTTATCCCGGGTCTAGATGTCTTTGGCTTGCGGTTCAGACGCTCATCTTAACCGAATTCGCTACATATCGCAGCTTGCGGGAATGAAGCACCCTCTACTACATATCATTTGTTTAATCTTGACAAACGGTTATTTACCAGATGTGAAGATCTTTGTGAAAAAGGAAAATATGGTCTCAAGTGCATTGGCGATTGCGCATGTCAGAACAATGCCACGTGTTCACCAATAGATGGTTTCTGTAACTGTACCTCTGGATATATGGGCAAGTTATGTGAGAAACAGTGTGCTGGTGGAGCTGGCGGTGTTGGATGTAAAGTACACTGTAATTGTACGAAATGGGGAACCTGTAATCCATTCACTAGGGTGTGCGCGTAAGTACTAACAGAATACTTTTCTTAGAACTGTAAAAAAAACCTACGCTTTCCGTGTGATTTGACTGGATTAGCAGTTTGATGAAGCTCGCTATGATTGGCTCAGAAAGTGTCCATTATTCCGAATCGTTACCGTGCCGTGTGGAATTATCTAAACACACTGTGATAGCAGTAATAATGATCTTTAAAATATCATTATTTTGTATGGTGCTTTTCAGCTGTCAGCCCGGACATATTGGTCCATCGTGTGATACACAATGCCCGGATGGACAATATGGCCCAGGATGCACGGGGAACTGCACATGTCAGAACAATGCAACATGTAGCAAGGTGGATGGGTCATGTGACTGTCTATCGGGATGGACTGGTGTTGAATGTAACAATCCATGTCCGGCTGGTTACTATGGAAAAAACTGTCCATCAAAATGCTTGTGTCAGAATGGTGCATCATGTGATCCTGTGACAGGACATTGTACATGCGTGGGGGAGTGGCAGGGGGAAGTGTGTAACATCAGTAAGTATGGAAAAAGTATTGCTATTCTCACTGCATAATTAATTAGCACGGAGCTGTATAAATTAACTCCACACACATGCCTTATTGCATAACGTCGTTCGGAGAGTCGCGAGAAGTCGAGTTTTGGTTTTGCTTTCCACCACCGCCACCAGCGAAGATAAATCACTTCAGAAAGACGAACAACTGCAGCTCCTCGATACTCATGATACCTCAACAGACGCAGAACTGGTGAATGCTGGCAGCACGAGTCGTCAAGCACAGTTTGTATAGTTTTATTTGATTGTAGATTTCCTTGCTCTAGCGAGAACTCTGTCGATACTTTTCAATTGGGTGCACCGGTGAAGTCAGCTTTACGCTGTGGGATATTTTTACGTTGAATACCACCAGTGAACGTAGTTCAAAGGCTGCTCAGTATCGTATTTTTGCGTGAAGAATACTATCGGCCAAAGTTTTTCAGTCAGCTACTTTTGGCTTTCCTTGTCATGTACATATTCGTTTGGTGTTTTTTCTTACGCTTCTTAGCAGTTTTATTCCTTTGTTTGTTAGGGCTCGTTTAGTTTTTCTTGTTTCGTTCTCGGCATCTTTTGTTTTTGATATCGAGCGTTTTTGTGTCCCTAGGGGTTCTTTTATTGTAGTTTTTACAGATCGTTTAGCTCTATTCGCAGCCTATTTTTTCTTTTGTCTTATTGTTCCTATTGTTTATTTTTCTTCGGGTATTATAATAGCGCCTGGTGAGAGCCAGGGGAACACGAGAATTTAGTGTAATACCGGCGCCGAGTGAGCGAAGATGGCCCGGAGAGCCATGCGTATACGTTAAAATTGATTGTGAGTACCGCCGAGTGGGCGAAGATGGCCCGGAGAGCCATGGGTACAATAGAACTAATTGTGAATACCGCCGAGTGAGCGAAGATGGCCCGGAGAGCCATGCGTATACGTTAAAATTGATTGTGAGTACCGCTGAGTGGGCGAAGATGGCCCGGAGAGCCATGGGTACAAGAGAAATAATTGTGAATACCGCCGAGTGAGCGAAGATGGCCCGGAGAGCCATGGGTACAAGAGAATTAATTGTGAATACCGCCGAGTGAGCGAAGATGGCCCGGAGAGCCATGGGCACAAGAGAATTAATTGTGAATGTCTTTATCTGCGTTTTCTTCAATTTTATATGGCAAATTCCCTCCAAAAAATACTCTTCTCCTATTTTTACATTTAACGGTATAGTTTTTTGTACTCTCCCTCTGTCAGCCTCAGGGGGGCCTCCTCAGTGCCTCTATTTCGGACCTGGTTCGGAGCCTGGGGCCGACGGAGGGTAGGGTTTCCTGTCTAGTAAGCCTTTTCCATTTTTTGTCACCCCGGGTTGGTTTATGCTGGTAGGTTGATTGCACTCAGTTTGCGTCAAGATTGGAAGAAGTTAACAGGCTAGAACCAGCCGGGGCTATTCCCTTAAGGTGCATCATCGAGGAAACCCTGCCTTTTGTTGGCCCTTTGCCTCCGCCTTCCCTGGTGTGCGCTCGTCCGGGCCTGGGGAGACTTTCTTAGTTGCGTCTTCTGGACCCAAGCCACTTCAGAGCAGGCAACCTACATGCTAAGCATACGTATGACTTGTCACGTCGGATCAAAGGTTAATACGCTTTGAGTTGTGGAGTATTGGGGGTTCTGAGTAATGGATATGGGTTCTGAGTAATGGATATGGGTTCTGAGTGATGGATATGGGTTCTGAGTAATGGATATGGGTTCTGAGTAATGGATATGGGTTCTGAGTAATGGATATGGGTTCTGAGTGATGGATATGGGTTCTGAGTGATGGATATGGGTTCTGAGTAATGGATATGGGTTCTGAGTAATGGATATGGGTTCTGAGTAATGGATATGGGTTCTGAGTAATGGATATGGGTTCTGAGTAATGGATATGGGTTCTGAGTAATGGATATGGGTTCTGAGTAATGGATATGGGTTCTGAGTGATGGATATGGGTTCTGAGTGATGGATATGGGTTCTGAGTGATGGATATGGGTTCTGAGTGATGGATATGGGTTCTGAGTGATGGATATGGGTTCTGAGTGATGGATATGGGTTCTGAGTGATGGATATGGGTTCTGAGTGATGGATATGGGTTCTGAGTGATGGATATGGGTTCTGAGTGATGGATATGGGTTCTGAGTAATGGATATGGGTTTTAAGTATTGAATTAAGGATTAGTTATGGGTATATTTGGATGTAAGCCATATTCCATCTCGTCTCTTTACCTTGGTGAGGGACAGGAGCGGATCTCACCCATAACTTAACTTACTGCGACGTGATAATGAGTATGCAGTGAGGATATATAACTATTTACGGTTTCTATATCCATAATTTCAGGTTTGAATTATCAAAATTTGCTTTTTCTTGTACAGAATGCAACGACTGGACGTTTGGTGCGAGATGCAACAATCAATGTTCTTGTAACAGGACACTAACTGACAGGTAAAGGGTGTTATGTACTGTTTAATAAACGAGCAGGAGTGTTTTATCGGGATTTAAAACACGAGGCGAAGCCGAGTGGTTTTAAGCCCGATAAAACACGATCTGCGAGTTTATTGAACAGCTTAAAAAACCTTGAGGTGTATCTTCGCATTTTCTACTGAATTTTTGACGAATGAACCAAGTTTACCAGAGAAAATCCGAGTTAAAGTTTATGCAAATGAAGAGGATGTTTTATCAGATATAAAACCTCCTCCACGGACAATGATTTCTATTGTGTTTTCCTCATTAAATATTCATGAGTTTTTTAATAAATCTCAAGAAAATGGTATTCACTTTTGCCATTATACTAAGGTGACGTTTTCATTTCAGATGCCATGCTTTATCAGGATTCTGTTATTGTAAGGATGGCTTTACCGATAAAAATTGTGACACAAAAATTGGTAAATATGTGCTCTGATGTTGCATTATGTAGAGGAACTCGTTAACTCACTCCCTCATTCACTTATTTTAATGTTATTATTTTTTGTTAGTTTGCGGAATTGGTCAGTATGGTAACAGGTGTGAAAAGCAGTGCAGTTGCAATAATAATTACTGTGACGTAATAACAGGTGTATGTAACTGCCCAATGGGGTATACAAGACCAAATTGTCAAAGTAAGGGTACTTGCTGTTTCAATAACCGACTGCTTTTCTGTCTTGCATGCTAAACCTTGAAATATTGAGTTTCAACATTTCTCCAATTGTTTTTATCAGAATGTCCACAAGGTAGTTACGGCTATGAATGTCAATCTACTTGTCAATGTGCGAACGGTGCTACCTGTGATCACGTGACTGGGGCCTGTTCGTGCACAGAGGGTTGGTATGGTACTCTTTGTAAACAAGGTTAGTATATCATTGTACTGGACGTAGTAATATTTATTTGTTAGAATTAGACAATCTTTACTGAACCAGTCCTGTTTGAATCCCACAGGGTGCCCAGAGGGAACGTTTGGCTTAAAATGCAACAGTACGTGTACTTGCCAGCACGAATCATCGTGTGATCACGTGACCGGTGCTTGCCGGTGTTCACCAGGATGGCAGGGGAAGCAATGTGAAGAAGGTATTAGACACATGACTCTTATTTATAGCCGATATTAAAAACTTTACCTACTGGTCAATACACCGATTCCGAACATGGCGGACACACGTGGACTGCCTGGATTGAGGAGGCGAAAACGAGGCTAGTCAGTCGTCTGTGATCTGTGGAAAGCTGGCTTTTCCGTTAGGAACGTTAAACACTTCTTAATGCTTATAAACACCAGTTATAAAAATGAAGCTTGACTAGCCTCGTTTTCGCCCACTCGACCCAGGCCGTCCATTTGTGTCCGCCATGTTTTGAATCGTTGTATAACCAGCTTTTTCCTATTTTTACAGCTTGTAAGCAAGGTTTCTATGGCGAACACTGTTTGTTATTATGTCAATGTTTTGGAGAAAACACAGCGTCTTGTGATCACGTGAACGGCGCATGCTACTGTAAACCGGGATGGACTGGACGCGAGTGCACCTTGTGTAAGGAATCTCTTTGTTCATAATAATACTTTCCCTTAGGCTTTTTCCCATTAGAACGTGTGTCTGATCATTGAGTATTATTTGCAAAAATAATTTATTCCTATTTGTTACTTTTTATTCTCATTTGACAATGTTCTAGTCAAAAAATGTAAATAAATATATACACTAGTAGCATATTGCAAGTGAAAGTGAAAAATAACTCGAAAGTGATTGTGGCTCCTACAATAACATTCGAGTTATCCATGGTAATGCACTGATCAAGTAGTATAGCTGACTCTAATCAATGTATTATATATATATGTGGGATAGAGAAATTTGTCTTTGGGCCTGAGTGAACACGTTAAAACGATATTCGCGCATGCGTAAACGATGTTGCTGGTCACCATTTGATTTCAAACAAAACGTTTTCCCGTGAGACGCATTATAGATTATACACATATCAGTTTATAATAGAACGACAATACAATACATATAATATAGAACAATACACTACAATACAATACATGTATTGTACTCCACTTGGACATGGATTTATAACCAGTTTATTGTGCTAACAATCAACATTCCTCAGCGTTCCCCAGAGTAGGGAGTCATCAAGGCTCTTTCAACGAAATCTCTTAATATATTCTGAGTTAAAGCTCATTTAGATCATAATTCTTGATATTTTCCTCGGAAATCATGGTATTACAAACTAATACCATGGCAATTTCGGGATATTAGTGATTAAATGTCCCTCGGCTTCCAAAATTGCCATGGTATTACGTGGAATATCCCACGAATCACTTGTAGTTTCTAGTATACACACGAGCCTTTAGGTGAGTACGTATACAAAGAAAATACAAGTGACGAGTGGGATATCCACGGTATGTCACGAGAAACCATTGTATAACCATTTTATCCCACACCATAGAAAATACAAATGCGTAGATTCAGCGCGCAGTGCATGATGGGAAGGAAGAGTGAAATGCCGACGAATATACAAAGGCTTTCCTGCTTTCTGATTGGCTGTATTTTTCATGGTGTGGGATAAATATAAAATATTCCTTGGCAAAGACTCAATCTATCTTAGCCACTGCACATGTGCAATATTAAATCGGAAAATCTTGAGCACACAACAGCGCCAAAAAAAATCATAAAATACCATCGCCTTCCCCGTAAAATGTCACTAAATCGTTCGTGAACTTGACTAATGGCTTTCAACAATTGCAATAAATAAATTTAAATTTGACATGATTAGATTTGGAAAAGAAGACTTGGCTTCGTTGCACAAATAAACGATTCATCGACTGAATAGGCGAATCCCGCTGAGCATACCGATGCACGCTCAAAATTATCGTGAATGACAGACAAACACAAATCGAGATTTTTTCTGGCATCTAGCACACAGGGATCCCAACCGTCAAGATTAGTGTTGCTGCTCACCTGATGGCTCGACGATGATAATGATAATGATGATGATGATGAGGATGATGATGATATAATAAATATATGTAACTATTATGGACAACATAATGTGATATAACATAATGATATATGCAAGTAAATTATTTATCCCCAAGAACTTCGATATAGAGAAACTGCAGAAGAAGGCTACCCTATGAGAAAGTTGTTACAATCTAATATATTTATTACTATTTGTACATGAATTACTTACTTGTATATTTTGGTATCAGTTTGTCCACAGGGTACTTACGGCAATAACTGTACATCCAAATGTAGTTGTAGATCCACAAGTACACTTGAATGTAACCACAAGACAGGAGCGTGTACCTGCAATGATGGATATATTGGTCAGCGGTGTGAAACAAGTAAGTGATCTTTAGTGTTGGTATTTGACCTTCGATTCTAAGTATAGTTTGTATGTTAACACAGTTAACCCTTCCCAAAGTGTGAATTCCTTATTTCTACATTGTCTATCGTCCTTATTAAATTACGCGTGAACATGGAATGTTTCAGAGCAATCGCTTAAGAACTGACAATTCTAAGACAGTTTAACAATGCACCTTAGATGCGTTGTTTATTTCGAACGAGCTACCTTAAACATCTAAATTATACTGATAAAGTTCCTGTGGTTTTAGCGAGTGTTGTCTTTCAGCTTTGCATGGGACTCGCTGCATACGTGCACGTTCTAGCTCGCACACACGAAGGTGCTTTTTATGATCGTTGTCTCACATGCTAATGATTATTCTCCCAGCATGCTCTGTTGGCACATACGGGCAAGGCTGTTCACAGACCTGTAATTGCACGAATAACGCCACGTGTGACATAGTAGATGGCAACTGCAGGTGTTTACCAGGAATTGGCGGGAAATACTGCGAAGAACGTAAGTAAACAAACGATATTACATTTGCATTACTTTACCGCTGATCACTTCAATATCGATCAAGAGAATGTCATATACTGTGACGAGCATCTGACTCGGGAAACTAAGTAATTACTCTGAGTCTTCATTAATCTCCCAGCATGTTCTGTTGGTACATACGGACAAGGTTGTTCACAGACCTGTAATTGCACGAATAACGCCACGTGTGACGTAATAGATGGTAACTGCACGTGTTTACCAGGATTTGGCGGGAAATACTGTGAAGAACGTAAGTAAACAAACGATATTACATTTGTTTTACTTTACCGCTTATCACTTCAAGAGAATGTCATATACTGTGACGAGCATCTGACTCGGGAAACTAAGTAATCACTCTGAGTCATCATTATTCTCCCAGCATGCTCTGTTGGTACATACGGCCAAGGCTGTTCACAGACCTGTAAGTGCACAAATAACGCCACGTGTGACGTAGTAGATGGCAACTGCACGTGTTTACCAGGATTTGTCGGGAAATACTGCGAAGAACGTAAGTAAAACTTACGATTTTGTAATCGCTGCCACTGTGGATCAAGGGGAGAGGTGCAGCGGGTGTGCAGCCTCCCCCCCCCCCTAACCCGAGCAATTTTATCCCCCTATTTTGAAGATATAATTCATACCATTAATGATATATTTCTTTGATTCTGAAGGTTGCACCCATTTGATAGATAAAGGTTCAAACACATGCGTTTGAAGTTTTTTAAAAACTAATCAAACCCTATTTTTATTGTTTCAATGCAAAAATTCTGGAAATAGGAACTCAAATAATGGGATTTAATTTATATCGAGTAATTTATATTTGCATCAAATTAACGTCGAACAATAGCTGTGCTGAGATAAAGCTTCTTAAAATTCCATCATTGTCAACGATTTACCGGATAGCATAGTGGTAAGTGAATGGACTGTGAGATGCGAAGGGTTTAGCGTTCGTGGCTAGGTAGGGTCAATTCACAAGATTTCATTTGCGTTATTTTAAAGGTTAGAATAGTCAATTCCTTAAGTTTTAAGACTTTAAGACTTCTAGTGTGTGTCTAAAATCTCAAATAAATGTGCATTGAATTTCAAAATTTCAAAACTCTCAAATGTGTGTGTATATGACTAGCTTGGCAAAAAAACCTGGTGCAGGTCTTGAATTCAAAATTATAAAATTATAAACCTGTCCCGGGTCTTCCACCGAATTTAAGAACCTACATTAAACAATGGAAATAGGGTGTGGTTAGTTTTTAATACCATCATGGCTGCCATGTCTTTGCAATTAACTTACATTACAGAAGTCAAATTAGCTTCCTAGTATATTAATTGTTTGACTTTTACAGTTCTTCCAACTGAACCAACTGGTAATGAAGATCACTCTGGTGAGCAGGACAGCTCTGTTCACCCAGGTGTTAGTGCTGGTGTAAGTCTTCTTTTTCTTATCATCCTTATATCCATTACCGTTGCTATTGGTTACTGGATTTATCGAAAAAGAAAAATTCGGGTCATGCGCATAGAACCTCTCAAACCGACTAATGAATTTCCTGCTGCTGCGAGCTCAATGGAGCTTCGCACTACCACCAAAAATGAACGTGACAAAAAATGTTCCCTTGGAGACGAACTATATGGGTCTTGACAACCGTGTCAGGGTTGGAGATGGGCGTACATACCAGTCTCTTCATAAGGAAGGCAGTTACCATGGATACGAACCCCCAAACTGTGAATCTGTTAGCACCCGTGTTTATCAGTCACTCGATAGAAAACCCGACCGAACTTATCAGAGCCTCGCGAAAACTGGTCAGCAGCAACAGCCTGAAGGGAACGAAGAGAAGGAAAATACGGTTGCCATGGAGACACACTATATGGACCTTGGTAACCGCGTCAACGATGTTTATCAGTCTTTGAATGGGAAATATGTTGGTAAAGATGAAAATGAACTAAGAGACGATCTTAAACCACGAAGCCGTGATAGAGGTTGTCATAGCGACAACCAACGTAACCATGCCGACTACCAATCGCTCAGTAAGCTCAATAAGGACAACGATTATCAGAGTTTGGATGCTAAGAAACAACTATCCTCGGCAAATGGATCTGAATCGCCGGTATATGATAATACGCCTCAACACATCGGTGATCAAGATGGGTTGTATAGTGGTATGGGCCATGATTATGAACCTGTTAGAGAAGGAACGAATGAGGATGAAGCAGTGGATACGCCTTCCTACGAGATTTTACCTCCCTAAAAACGTTATAATAAACCTTAGTAATACTCTCTGGATTTCTTGCAAAACAAATGTGTTTCACCAAACTCAATTTTGACAATGACGAATCCCGACAAACCCAAATTTACGGATCGTATTCTTGATCACTTTAATTTTGCGAATTCATTGAATGTATTATCATTAATTCAATTCCAAATTTAAATACGCTTAAACGAACCAACCAACAGTTTGTGTCACGCAGACTACAGGGAGAACTACCTACAGTCATATAAGACTCCTATCGGTCAGTCCTTACACCCTCCTTCCCGTGCCTTGGTCGGTTAGTCGCTATATTCCCATTTGATTTTCGCTAGATTCCCAATGCTTTTGAATGGTCATTAAATTCTAGCTTTTTTTCTCAAAAATGAAGGGGCACTTAATTCTCGCGTCATTATACTTTCGCCACACTTCAGTTTCGCGATTTTTTCGAAATCGCGAAAATCGCGAAATGAAAGTGTCGCGAAAATTTCATGTAATAAGGTATGTATAGATATGAAATTTGCTTAGCTTCAGGGGAAATACCCTGCGTGCCTCCGAACACAAATCGTTGGTTAAACGAACCAACCAACAGTTTGTGCCACGCAGAGTACAGGGAGAACTACCTACAGTCATATTAAGTCTTCTATCGGTCAGTCCTTACACCCTCCGTCCCGTGCCCTAGCTTGGCCGGTTAGTCGCTAGATTCCCATTTGATCGAGATGTATTCTTTTTTTTTTTATTTAAACACATTTTTTTCTGTGCTCTCTTCAAGAGCCGATAAACGGCTAATCGAGGAAGATCACACTAAAATAATGTATTCAGGATATTGATAACATTGAGGAGACACTAAAATATATATAAATATTCAACATGTCAACACACTGAAAGGGGAAATGTTGTTAATATTCAACAGTTTCTGCTTCCGGCTTGTACTAGCCATCAAAAGTGAAGGCAACATATCAGTCGAGAAGGTCTTCCATATCCTTCAGTGCTGGTCTAATTTTCTTTTTCTCGTTCTGTTTACTCTGCTGAAGAAATAGGAGGATAGAGCGATGATACCTGGATTTGTCAAAGTCTTTGTCTTCAGTTGTTTTGTAGTTCTGTTAGCTCTTCTTGCTCAAAGCTCAGGGAACTTGGCAGGGAATGGAGCGAATGTCTGCTCGAAGACCGTAAGGTCAGTGCGAATATAATTTTGGTTTGGTAGTTATGATTATGATTATATCCAAGACTAGCTAATAATAGTTGATAAATAAGTTGATTTAGATCAGACTAGAAACTGTGTTATATTAAGTCCTAAAGTGTTCATTGTACTAAGATAAATTAGCAAATCTTGAGCAAAAACCACCCTTCAGCTCAATGGCTAAGCTAAAAAATGCATTGATAAGAATAGAGTTCTTGGTATTCAAAAAATAAGTGTTTTATATTCGATCCACTTTGGAATACAACCAAAAGAAATTCAATTTCTTAACTTGAATGAGATTGTATTTAGAATTAGGATATAATCTGAGTTTAAAACGAATCCCATGCATGAACATAAGACAGAAGAACCGATTGTACATGTTACGTGTTCCAACATGTAAATACGACACTGGACAAGAGTTGTCTTCAGACTCAAAAGCAGAACCGATTCTACATGATACGTGTTCCAGCATGTAAATACGACACTGGACAAGAGTTATCCTCAGACTCAAAAGCAAAATATTTCTTAAAAAGGGGTTTTATTAATATGGTAGCAAACGCCACCTAGGGTACTAATACCTGCGAGCACCTCATCGCCCTTCCCGAGAAAAACCTTTCACCAGGAGATACCCTTTTAGCTTTATAGGAACCGCATATCAATCATGTTGAATTCCCGGAATAGAAGTGAGAAGAAACAAAAATTCTAGCCTTCTACAGTAAAGCATTACGACTGTATTTTCTCATTCTATTAAATAACGTAGCTTCAGGCAAACCTACGCACAGCCATATCAAGTGTCGTACAGACACAAGTCAACCTATAAATGTGGAATGTGGAACTTGGGAAGATGCACTCGATACAGGTAACAGAACTTGATTATGAGTCGATTAATGTACATTCGTGTCATAATGTTGGATGGTGAGGCTGATGTGATACTCTCTTCTTGATACTCATAGGACTCTTTACAGGACCCAATATCGAACCGCTACGAGAACATTCTACAGAAAACAATACTATTGTTGTAAGGGATGGAGTCAAGTGGGAGATCAGTGTACCAAAGGTAAATAACCTAATGCTAGGGTAGTCACTAGAATATCCTACAGAACACAATACCAATGCTGTAAGGGATGGAGTCAAGTAGGAAATCAGTGTACCAAAGGTAAATAACCTAATGCTAGGGTAGTCGCTAGAATATCCTACAGAACACAATACCAATGCTGTAAGGGATGAAGTCAAGTGGTAGATCAGTGTACCAAAGGTAAACAAAACGCTCTTGGAGCGTTCACTGGGTTGCCTGTGCGAGAGCTTGCCCACTAACCAATCCTACATACTCTATTATTTCTTACCAAAGTGTTCCTTTTGGGTTCAAAGTCCCCGTTTATTAAAAACATTTTAAATTCTAGTAAGGCATTAGTGTTGCGTTACTGACTTGTCAACGCATATTATATTTCTACTTGACCTACTAGAGTACCTTTCAAGACTAGCTGATGAAATAAACATATCTATTTCAGTATCGAAACTGTTCACTGCAAAACAAACGTTTTATCAATGTAAATACTCTTAGCCAAAATGTGTTTAACTGGTCATTTGTTTTTCCCTCAGTTTTTGTTTTTTGTATTTTCATAAATGGAAATATTCAACAAGGAGTCTTGGCAGTTTGCTTTCTTGTAGATCACTATCAGCTCGTCCGACTTCTACAAGTTCTTGGAGTCAGCTTTCACAAAGCTTTGTTTGTCACTCGTTTTGTAGTTTGTCTCTCGTTCTGTAGTTTGATCATAGCTAGGTAGTTTATAGATTTTCTTCGTCTATTTTGACTAGTTTGTCTGTAGTTCTACGATTCTCATACCGTAGTTTGCTCATAGATTCTCAAAGATAGCTCATAGATTCTTAGACTTCTCTCTTTGAGTATGTGGACCAACCCGGTCCAAAATCGCTCAATAACATCTTTTAGTTTGTGTCTACCACGTACGGCGTGTGTTCGTAAGTAGTTTAAGCGTGGCGGTAAAAAAACCTAAAGACAATAGTACGCAACATGCCTACGGAGACCTACAGACAAAATAGTACTTCACGAACCCTGAACAAATGAATTAATGGTGACACAACTAAAAACTATAAATACATCGTCCTCGATGTCGTGTGGCAACTTCATTGGACATTGGACATTGTTTACATTATTTACTCGACCAATCATGACGTGTGAAATTATGGTCTACCTGACGCCCGAAAAACGGATCTCATTTTAAGACTGGTTTGCTACCATAGCAACCCAGTAATAACCTAATGCTAGGGTAGTCGCTAGAATATCCTACAGAACACAATACCAATGCTGTAAGGGATGGAGTCAAGTGGGAGATAGGGTAGATAATAGAATATTCTCAATGATTTTCTACATTTTTTTAAATTTTTTTATTCTGTTTTCAGCTATTTGTACTCAGCCTTGTGTGAACGGCACGTGTACCAAACCAGATTACTGCTCGTGTTACTCAGGTTACTATGGAAACTTGTGCGAAAGAAGTATGGACTAGCACACCTAACATCTTTGTAATCTTTCTCAATGCTATCCATGTTTTTATCTTTTTTTCCCCTCGTAAGTCTGTCCTTCAGAAATAAATAAATAAAACTAGTAGATAATTATATAAAAGTTTGTAATTAATTTGAAATTGTGGGAATAAAGAACTGTTGAACTGTTAATATAAATAGCACTGTCGTCATAAAATATGACAACCAATTTGACAAGCAGGCAGACAGACAGACAGTGCAATCAAACCGTCCGTCCTTCTTTCAGTCAGCCCGTCGGTCAGTCCTTACGCCCTCCGTCCCGTGCCTTGGTCGGTTAGTCGCTAGATTCCCATTTGATCGAGATGTATTCTTTTTTTTTTTTTTTATTTAGACATTTTTTTTCTCTGTGCTCTCTTCAAGAGCCGATAAACGGCTGATCGAGGAAGATCACACTAAAATAATGTATTCAGGATATTGATAAAATTGAGGAGACATAAATATATACTTCAAATATTCAACATGTCAACAGACTGAAAAGGAAAATGTTGTAAAATATTCAACAGTTTCCGCTTCCGGCTTGCACTAGCCATCAAAACTGAAGGCAACATATCAGTCGAGAAGGTCTTCCATATCCTTCAGTGCTGATCTAATTTTCTTTTTCTACTTCTGTTTACTCTGCTGACAAATAAGGTGGCTAGAAGAATGATGACTGGATTTGTTAAAGTGTTTGTCTTCAGTTGTTTTGTAGTTCTGTTAGCTCTTCTTGCTCAAAGCTCAGGGAACTTGGCAGGGAATGGAGCGAATGTCTGCTCGAAGATCGTAAGGTCAGTGCGAATATAATCTTGGTTTGGGTAGTTATGATTAAGGAATATATCCATGACTAGCTAATAATAGTTGATAAATAAGTGGATTTAGATCAGGCTAGGAACTCAATAAGTTATATTGAGTCCTAAAGTGTTCGTCGTACTAAATTAGCAAATCTTGAACAATAACCACCCTTCAGCTCAATGGCTGAGAGTAAAAAGAGCATTGCTAAGACTACAGTTGTTGGTATTAAAATATTAATGCTTTATATTTGACCCAATTTGGAATACAACCAAAAGGAATTCAATTTCTTAACTTAAATAAAACTGTATTCAGAATTAGGATATCATCTGAATTTAAAACAAACAACATGCATGAATGTAAGACAGAAGAACCGATTCTACATGTTACGTGTTCCAACATGTAAATACGACACTGGACAAGAGTTGACCTCAGACTCGAAAGCAAAATATTTCTAAAAGAGGTTTTATTAATATGGTAGCAAACGCCAGCTAGGGTACTAATGAATGCAAGCACCTCATCCCCCTTCCCGAGAAAAAGCTTTTACCAGGAGATACCTTATATGGTACCATTCCGTTGTTGAATGCCCAAATTTCTCCTTTCCTATGAAGACTCCATGCCATTTCCTAGTCTCTTCTGCAGTCATCTTCTTTGGGATCCTCGGGCTTCCTGTGGAGAGGTAAAAAACGAAGAATTCCCAATTGCATTCTGGAGAATAAATGTGATGGATAAATTAGCTAGTCATTTCCGTCCGTCTCGAGATCTAAATAAAACTTGGATTAAGGACAGGGTTGGGGGTCTGGGGTTAATCTCTACTCTAAAGGCCCTATATTATTCAATTGTCCGATCCGGCCACTGCATCGTGATTGAATTTCAGGTACTATTATGTTAGAAGACTACATAGTTACATATCACAACTAAATAGCCATTCAAATTGAAGGCAAAAAATAGAAACATGCCCCATCAGATTTCTAGCCTTCCACAGTAAAGCATTACGAATGTATTTTCTCATTCTTTTAAATGACGTAGCTTCAGGCAAACCTACGCACAGTCATATCAAGTCTCGTACATAAACCGAACAACTGTTAAATGTGGAATGTGGAACTGGGGAAGATGCACTCGAAACAGGTAACAGAACTTGATGATGAGATAATTAATGTACATTCGTGTCATAATGTTGGATGGCGAGGCTGATGTAATACTCTCTTCTTGATACCCACAGCACATTTTACAGGACTCAATATCGAACAGCTACGAGAACATCATACAGGAAGCAATACTATTGTTGTAGGGGATGGAGTCGAGTGGGAGATCAGTGTACCAAAGGTAAATAACATAATGCTAGGGTAGTCACTAGAATATCCTCAATGGATTTCTACTAACATTTTTCTTTGATTCTGTTTCCAGCTATTTGTACTCAGCCTTGTGTGAACGGCACGTGTACCAAACCAGATTACTGCTCGTGTTACTCAGGTTACTATGGAAACCTGTGTGATAGAGGTATGGACCACCACACCTAACACCTCAGTTTGTAATCATTCTCAATGCTGTTTGTGTTTATTTCCTTTTCTTCCTCGTCAGACTGTCCTTCACATAAATGGGGACCACACTGTAAACATGACTGTCTCTGTCAAAATAACGCTAAATGCTCTCCTCACACTGGTGACTGTACGTGTACCCCAGGGTGGGAGAGACAGTACTGTGACAAACCGTGTGATCAAGGTTTCTATGGTGACAAATGCCTAAAAAGATGTACCTGTCTTAATGGAGCGACATGTGACCCGGTTAGTGGTAACTGCACATGCGCAGCTGGATATCAAGGAGAGCGGTAAGTTTATTTTCTGATCCCTAATGACATAGACTGCCAGACCACAGGGATACCAACAGTAAGTGCTTTGCTTTCTACTCATGTCGTTTTCTCAGCTGTGAATCCCAATGTTCTCGCGGCTGGTATGGGCAGGATTGTGCAGTGAAGTGCGCATGTCTGAATGGAGCTTCATGTCATCACGTGAACGGTACGTGTAACTGTACAGCTGGATGGACGGTAAGTAGGTTTACGTGGATGCTGTTTGAACCTGAACAATAAGTATTATCAGAAAAGTATTATTTCCATTTATCTTTGAAGTGTAAATTTTTAAGCTAAAATTTATCTAGTTCCAATAATATGAATTGAAATTCAGAAAGGAAGATTGAATTGACGACTCTTAAAACTCCAGTGTATGCGGGCTTAGCCTCGAATCCAAGACTTGCTTCTTTTGTTATTCTAATTTCTGCTTTTGTTTTCCGATCTTAGAAGTGAGGCTAAGCCCGCATACACTGGAATTTTAAGAGTAATCAATTGTTTAACAAAGACCTGACGGGGTTGAAATTAATTCCAATTTTTGTAATATTTCTTTCTTTGCTGCCTATCCAGGGAGACATTTGTAACCAAAAATGTCCCGAAGGTACATATGGATACCGCTGTGCACAAACATGTCTGAACTGTATGCATGGTGCAACCTGTGATCACGTGACTGGAGTGTGTGACTGCAGGCCTGGTTACAGAGGAAAGAGGTTTGTAATATGATATACAATAGGACCCCAATAGTGATTCAATACCTTTTACTGAACTCTTCTGTCTAGCTTAATCCTCCAATAGAGATAGTGGAGAGCTAGTGGGAAGTTTTTATCGCGACTGTAGATGTCTTTGGCTTGCGGTTCAGACGCTCATCTTAACCGAATTAGCTACATATCGCAGCTTGCGGGAATGAAGCACCCTCTACTACATATCATTTGTTTAATCTTGACAAACGGTTATTTACCAGATGTGAAGATCTTTGTGAAAAAGGAAAATATGGTCTCAAGTGCATTGGCGATTGCGCATGTCAGAACAATGCCACGTGTTCACCAATAGATGGTTTCTGTAACTGTACCTCTGGATATATGGGCAAGTTATGTGAAAAACTTTGTGAGGGTGGAGCTGGCGGTGTTGGATGTAAAGTACACTGTAATTGTACGAAATGGGGAACCTGTAATCCATTCACTGGGGTGTGCGCGTAAGTACTAACAGAATATATTTCTTTGGGTTATGAAACACTCACGACACGGAGTTGCCAACAGAAGATCGAGCGTTTAAATTTGAGCGATGTAACAGTAAGTACGAGCTCGCTGTGATTGGCTCAGCAAGTGTCTTTAATTGGTTACCGTTACCTTGCCTTGTACCCTAACCATTTTACTGTCATACGAAATCCTCTAAACACATTGTGACTGTAACAGTAATAAATGTCTTTAAAATATCACCATTTTGTATGGTGCTTTTCAGCTGTCAGCCTGGATACATTGGTCCATCGTGTGGTACACAATGCCCGGATGGAAAATATGGCCCAGGTTGCACGGCGAACTGCACATGTCAGAACAATGCAACATGTAGCAAGGTGGATGGGTCATGTGACTGTCTACCGGGATGGACTGGTGTTGAATGTAACAATCCATGTCCGGCTGGTTACTATGGAAAAAACTGTCAATCAAAATGCTTATGTCAGAATGGTGCATCATGTGATCCCGTGACAGGACAATGTACATGTGTGGGGGAGTGGCAGGGAGGGATGTGTGATAAAAGTAAGCACATATATAAAAAAGTCTTGCTATTTCTATATCTAAGGTTTCTTTATCCATATTCTTCAGGTTTGAATTATCGAAAATCTCCCGGTTTTTTTTTACAGAATGCTTCGACTGGACTTTTGGTGCAGGATGCAAGAATCAATGTACTTGTAACAGGACACTGACTGACAGGTAAAGGGTGTAATAAGTCTGAAAAAAGGGTATTCATTTTTGACATTGTACTAAGGTGACGTTTTCATTTCAGATGCCATGCTTTATCAGGGTTCTGCTTTTGTAAGGATGGCTTTACCGGTGACTCATGCGACGCAAAAATTGGTAAGGCCGCGCTTCGATGTTGCGTTATGTAGAGGAACCCATTATATCTCATTCTTTCTTTACTCCTTTTGTTCTTATTTTCTTTTTGACAGTTTGCAAGATTGGTAGCTTTGGTAACGATTGTAAAAAGACATGCCGTTGCAATAATAATTACTGTGACGTAATAACAGGTGTATGTAACTGCCCAATTGGGTATACAAGACCAAATTGCCAAAGTAAGGACATTTGCTATTGATATGACTACTCTTCTGTCCTAATTGAATTTCTCAATTTTGATAGGGTGAGAGTCTCAAAATTTGATAGGATGAGAGTCTCAAAATTTCCCATTTTTTTCTTCAGAATGTCCACAAGGTAGTTACGGCTATGAATGTCAATCTACTTGTCAATGTGCGAACGGTGCTACCTGTGATCACGTGACTGGGGCCTGTTCGTGCACAGAGGGTTGGTATGGTACTCTTTGTAAACAAGGTTAGTATATCATTGTACTCTAGGTAAAGTATTTGCGACCAGGCCTGCATGCAATCCCACCAAAGTTGTTAGCCTTTTGTAAGCCTTTAGCCCGTGCATTTTTACAATGCGTCATTGTGCGAGAATATAAACAAACCGAAGGGAAACCCAACAACTCTCGTTCGCTTTTTCAGTAAATTTAAAAGAATTCAAAAGAAGACAAGTATTGAAAAGCTTGCAGCTCCTGAAACATTCGCATTATGTATTTCTACACGTATCAAGATATTCGCTTTTTCAGTAAATTTAAAAGAATTCAAAAGAAGACAAGTGTTGAAAAGCTTGCAGCTACTGAAACATTCGCATTATGTATTTCTACACGTATCAAGATATTCGCAAGCTTTCTTTTTCTAGAATTAAAGTGATAACTGTTAAAAAATACTGTTTGAATATGTTAATTCATGGAACATGTTATAAAGCGGCCGGTCAAAATAAGGCATACCGTATACAAGGGCGGATCCAGGAATTTGTTAAATGGGGGGTCCAAACGTTGAAAAGAGTCACCGAAGCAAAAAAAAAAGATGTGTGCGACGACGATATAATTTTTACTACGGGCCTGGAGAGGGGGGTCCAAATGTGTTATTCGTACTAAATTTACTTAAATACAGTGCAACCCTACGTATCACAGGGGGGTCATGACCCCCCCGACCCTCCCCCTGGATCCGCCCTTGGTATAATATTCACAGAAGCTTAGCATCTATACGAACAAGTAACTAGTATTAGAATTTAGGTAAGTTCCCTTCAAATGCAAAGGGAGTTCGCTGCGTCGAATACGACTCTCCACAATTCAGTTTTATTATTGAGTATTATGAGAATTCATATCAGCTGAATTATTTGTCAGCAACTCAAACTTACTCGATTAGAGCAGCACAACTCGCGTCGCTAACTCTTAGAGGAATCCAAAGCCTGTCAAAATGATTTAACATGTCTAATATTAAGATGCTACGGCTAAAACTTCGTTTTAGTTTTTCTATAAACTTCGTGTTCCCGAGCTTCTTTGACAAAGTAAAACCCGCATCCAATTATCAAATCAAGGGAGGGGAGCCTGAACATTTTCTCGAAGCTCGTTCTAGCTCTCGAATTTGAAAGAAAAAATATTGATAATTATTGATAATAACTTTTCAGTATTTTAGAAACACTGGATCCTGCGTTTATACTGAGAGAAATTTGAATTCTAGTTCCAATTTTGTTTATACCGAAAAATATTTGCCGTGTCCTACCCTACTAAGGCAGTCATTGGTGCGCAATTTTTTCCCGTCATGGGTTATGCTAACAACTTGAGCTTGTTAGCTTCGCGCTGATTGGCTAGTTACATTTTCTTGTATCACCAAGCTGGTAGTAATATTTATTTGTTAGAATTAGACAATCTTTACTGAACCAGTCCTGTTTGAATCCCACAGGGTGCCCAGAGGGAACGTTTGGCTTAAAATGCAACAGTACGTGTACCTGCCAGCACGAATCATCGTGTGATCACGTGACCGGTGCCTGCCGGTGTTCACCAGGATGGCAGGGAAAGCAATGTGAAGAAGGTATTAGACACATGACAATAGCCCACTTTCGATATTCTGGTTGAGTGATCACGCTCAAAGCAATTCAAGGTGAGGCTCCGGGGAAACAAAAGAATATATTATGCTACTCCATTGTTTCCCCGGAGCCTCGTCTTGAGTTGCTTTGTGCGTGATCACTCAACCAGAATATCAAAAGTGGGCTATTCATAGCCAAACATTGTTGTAGTCAGGTATACTGATAAAAGAACCTTATCTGTGGCTTTTTCTTTTTTTGCAGGTTGTAAGGAAGATTTCTATGGCCGAGACTGTCTGTCATCATGTCAATGTTTTAGAGAAAACACAGCGTCTTGTGATCACGTGAACGGCGCATGCTACTGTACACCGGGATGGACTGGACGCGAGTGCAATTTGTGTAAGGAATCTAATGGTTTCCCAGATTTGCGCGAATGTGCACGTTCACCTGCGTGCATGCGCACATTTCTTTTCTTGTTTTAATAGAGTGCGCACAAGAGAGCATAAATAAGTCATTTGTTTCTAATTTTTTGATGGCGTGGAGGTGTGAGCGCAATCACAAATAGCATACTTTTCTTCGATTTTTCTCATTTGTTTCGACAAAATCTATTAGATAAAGCAAAACAGATCAGGATTGCCTCTGATAAAACACGACTGAGGCTGTTGAACACTCAAAAAGACGCGATTTTCTCCAAAAATCTTTACATGCTTTCGCTACTTCCAGGTTTAGATGAAGCACACAATTTTTGACGCACAAGAGTAGGGTATGGTGCAATTTGACTGCACGCGGATGCTCTCTTGGGGCGCGTTATATCATTGCTGTTATAATTATATTCGTACATTACTTACAGGACTTGCTCCAAGTCGACCTCTATGAGGCTCACAGAGTCACGAGCGAAGCAAACGAAAAGGAAAAAAAATAGCGAACGCCAAAATCACTTGTTCCTCTTGCAGGATTATCATTTGCGTTTCGCGCCAATAATGGCGTGTATTTCTGTAACGTGCGCTAAATTTGTTCCCCTTGATAAAGAGGGTGGGCATAATTTAGAGGCCCGTTTTGAGGTCGCTAAAATTGGAATGAAACAAATTGAAAAAGTCCTTCGTCCAACGCTTGTGATCCTGGTCAAGGTTGGGCTGCCTGTGCTTTATTCTGCGCTCGTTAACTTGTAAGAACTTTGCGAAAGTCTAATTACTTACTTACTTGTGAATTTTGTTATCAGTTTGTCCACAGGGTACTTACGGCAATAACTGTACATCCAAATGTAGCTGTAGATCCACAAGTACACTTGAATGTAACCACAAGACAGGAGCGTGTACCTGCAATGATGGATATATTGGTCAGCGGTGTGAAACAAGTAAGTGAGCATGCGTAATGCATTCATATGCCTTTAAAAGTTACCAAGTAGTGTTTTTTGGTATTTGGCCTTCTAAGGTATTTATGTAATCTACGTTACCAAACCTAACTCACAGATATCGTATAAAAGTAAAAATTAGCATTTTAAGCCTACGGAGGAAGGAAAACCGGAGATACGGGAGAAAGACCCCCAAATCAAGGGAGAGACCTGACAAACTCTATAAACTACATGTGATGCAGAGTCCAGAAATCAAACCCGAGACTTAGGTGTGAGAGGCATGTGCACTATACTACCGCCAAACCACCCGTACTTAAGTGTGAGAAGCATGTGCACTATACTACCGCCACACCACCCGTACTTAGGTGTGAGAGACATGTGCCCTTTACTACCGGCACATCACCCATACTTAGGTGTGAGAGACATTTGCACTATACTACCGCCACACCACCTGTACTTAGGTGTGAGAGACATGTGCCTTATACTACCGCCACACCACCCGTACTTAGGTGCGAGAGGCATGTGGCATATACTACCGCCACACCACGCGTACTTATGTGCGAGAGGCATGTTCCCTATACTACCGCCACACTACCCGTCCTTATGTGTGAGAGACATGTGCCCTATATATACTACCGCCACACCACCCGTACTTAAGTTTGAGAGGCATGTGCCCTATACTACCCTCACACCACCCGTACTTAGGTGTGAGAGACATGTGCCCTTTACTACCCCCAAACCATCCGTACTTAGGTGTGAGAGACATGTGCCCTTTACTACCGGCACATCACCCATACTTAGGTGTGAGAGACATTTGCACTATACTACCGCCACACCACCTGTACTTAGGTGTGAGAGACATGTGCCTTATACTACCGCCACACCACCCGTACTTAGGTGCGAGAGGCATGTGGCATATACTACCGCCACACCACGCGTACTTATGTGCGAGAGGCATGTTCCCTATACTACCGCCACACTACCCGTCCTTATGTGTGAGAGACATGTGCCCTATATATACTACCGCCACACCACCCGTACTTAAGTTTGAGAGGCATGTGCCCTATACTACCCTCACACCACCCGTACTTAGGTGTGAGAGACATGTGCCCTTTACTACCCCCAAACCATCCGTACTTAGGTGTGAGAGACATGTGTACTATACTACCCTCACACCACCCGTACTTAGGTGTGAGAGACATGTGCCCTTTACTACCCCCAAACCATCCGTACTTAGGTGTGAGAGACATGTGTACTATACTACCGCCACACCACCCGTACTTAGGTGTGAGAGACATGTACCCTTTACTACCGCCACACCACTCGTACTTAGGTGTGAGAGACATGTGCACTATATATACTACCGCCACACCACTCGTACTTAGGTGTGAGAGACATGTGCCCTTTACTACCGCCACACCACTCGTACTTATGTGCGAGAGGCATGTGCCCTATATATACTACCGCCACACCACTCGTACTTAGGTGTGAGAGACATGTGTACTATACTACCGCCACACCACCCGTACTTAGGTGTGAGAGACATGTACCCTTTACTACCGCCACACCACCCGTACTTAGGTGTGAGAGACATGTGCACTATATATACTACCGCCACACCACCCGTACTTACGTGTGAGAGGCATGTGCCCTATACTACCGCCACACCTTTGATTCCCGTTTTGGTACGAAGTACTAAAAACTATTCCATTCTTATTTTTGTTTGTATTTCAGAATGTCCTGATGATACATTTGGATTTAAATGCAAAGAAAAATGCCAATGTAGAAATGACACTATGCTTAGTGCATGTGATCACGTGACGGGCACGTGTTATTGTAAACCTGGCCTAAGTGGTACCTTCTGCAATGAAAGTAAGTTTCCATGTTTTGACGAACTACGACTACCTGAACTGAGCACTAATCGAAGTTTATTCTTCCTACCTTAAGCCAATCAATCAGAAAGCGACTTATATCGTAACACTCTTTCAAATATACGACTTATGATGAGTTACACTGATTGAGATTCTGGGGTCTTGGCAAAAAAGCGCCCGTTTTCTTGCAGCTGTGCTACTCCCCTATATCCCTGTCAGTTCTAGTTCACACCTTCGTAAACTATTTCGTATATTCAAATCATTATTTTCCCAGCATGCACTGTTGGTACATACGGACAAGTCTGTTCACAGACCTGTAAGTGCACAAATAACGCCACGTGTGACGTAGTAGATGGCAACTGCACGTGTTTACCAGGATTTATCGGGAAATATTGCAAAGAACGTAAGTAAAATGTACGATTTCCTCATCAATGTCATATTGGTGGTCTCTAGCAAAAGATTTCTCGACCATAGGCTTTTCCATTTTTTTTCCGTAGAGAGCAAAAACCTTTGTTTGTTTGTTTGTTTGTTTGTTTCGAACGTTTGAAAAGCCTCAAAGCGAGGGCCATGATACCCAAAGGATTCAAAACCTATTGTTTCAACCAATATTGCCGCCGCGTGACAAAAGCGAATTCGCCTCCTTTGTTAGTACCACTAAGATGGCTGCCATGTCTTTGTCTTTTTAAAGTTAAAAATTTGTTGAGAATGGTTGCAAACCATCAAAATAAGAATAGCAATCTCTTGCCGATTACAGGAGTCAAGCTTACTATTGTATAAAATACTCCAGTTTTGCATTTAATGCATACCGTTGGTTTTGATGACCACAAACATTTGTACATTTTTAGACTTTTTTATAAGTCAGCTATTCACACATATTACACATTTAATTGTTCGCATACTTCTATGCACGGGCTTTTTGTTGCCAAACGAGCTTTTACACTCCTTGTTTATAACCCCAGACAGCTTCATATCCAAAAGTGTCGATTCAACGTACAAACGTCTCGTGTGCATAGAAGTATGCTAATACATTAAATGTAGTCATAATTTTGCGCGTCGCGCTGTAACCGCGGCTAAAAATGAACAAGTGAGTCTGCAGTTAAGAAACACAGCGGTATTTACCGAACGAGTAAAGGGACTTTGTATATTTGACTTTTACAGTTCTTCCAACTGAACCAACTGCTAATGAAGATCAGTTTGGTGAGCAGGACAGCTCTGTTCACCCAGGTGTTAGTGCTGGTGTAAGTCTTGTTTTTCTTATCATCTTTATATCCATTACTGTTGCTATTGGTTACTGGATTTATCGAAAAAGACAAAATCTGCGCATGCTCAGACAAACCCTCGAACCCACTTATGAAATTCCTGCTGCTGCGAGCTCAATGGAGCTTCACACTACCACCAAAAATGAACGTGACAAAAATGTTCCCTTGGAGACGAACTACATGAGCCTTGACAACCGTGTCAGGGTTGGAGATGAGGGTACATACCAGTCTCTTCAGAAGGAAAGCAGTTACCATGGATACGAATCCCCGAACGGGGAATCTGTTAGCACTCGTGTTTATCAGTCACTTGATAGAAAATCCGACCCAACTTATCAGAGTCTCGCGAAAACTGGTCAGCAGCAACAGCCTGAAGGGAAAAAAGAGAAGGAAAATACGGTTGCCATGGAGACACACTATATGGACCTTGGTAACCGCGTCAACGATGTTTATCAGTCTTTGAATGGGAAATCTGTTGGTACAGGTGAAAATAAACTAAGAGACGATCTTAAACCACGAAGCCGTGATAGAGGTTGTCATAGCGACGACCAACGTAACCATGACGACTACCAACCGCTCAGCAAGCTCAATAAGGACAACGATTATCAGAGTTTGGATGCTAAGAAACAACTCTCCTCGGCAAATGGATCTGAATCGCCGGTATATGATAATACGCCTCAACACATCGATGATCAAGATGGGTTGTATAATGGTATGGGCCATGATTATGAACCGGTTAGGGAAGGAACGAATGAGTATGAAGCAGTGGATACGCCTTCCTACGAGATTTTACCTCCCTAAAACGTTATAATAAACCTTAGTCTCTGGATTTCTTGTTTCACCAAACTCAATTTTGACAATGACGAATCCCGACAAACCCAAATTTACGGATCTGCTGATCATCTACCAGTTGATCTTCGAAAAAATATCAACCAATCAGAATCGAGAAAATGAGCAAAACTGAGGTGTCATCCTTAATAGCTTGGCGACTCAGGAAACCATCATTTCTTTATTGTATTTCCCCACTTAATGAAGAATATCATAGTAAATATATATAAAATATCACAAACTCCTCCTGAAAATCTAGATTTATTTCAGATATGAACTTTTATAAGTCAATTTTCGCATGCTTCCTGACACCTTTTGCGGTGACGTCATTCCTACGTTACTATTTCTGATGGACACGCGTGAAAAACGTCTGCGCATGCTCTAAGTCCGCAAGCAAATTAGTCAAAAGCTTCTTCGTGCTATTGTAGAAATATGCAAATTTGACTTTCACACTTGCCTGAAGAATAGTCTTTACAAAATGCCAAAACTTAAAGTCAATTCTTAAACCTAAGGCTAATTCTTTCATATTGCCTTTATTAATACAGTATCTTGGTCTCACAAAAGTATACCCACGAACTTTTTTATATACTCGGAGAAAACAAGCATTTATTTTCTCACTAAAACTATTGTAATTTTTTGGAAAGCGTGCTGAAAGGCACGCATGCGCAAACGTTTATCTCTAGTGTCTTTGTGATCAGCTTGAATTTCGGGATACAAAGAAAGGACGGAAATAACAAACTGCTACGTTACAGAAGAAAACCATGCGTGTACTTTATTTAAGGCATGTAAATTCAAGACTGATTTTAATAAGCCAATTCACAGTTTAAGAATCGTCTTCAGTGCACATGCGATTTTATCTCGAATTTCTCACCTTCTTTTGTTTAAACCTTCTTTTGTTTTTGATTAAACAAAAGAAGGTGAGAAATTCGGGATAAAATCGCATGCGCACTGATAACGATTCTTAAACTGTGAATAGGCTTGTTGATCGGGTGGACATGAGAAAATGTGTGATAGTGCTACAGATTTTTCGGCCGATTCAGGTTTTTCCGAATCGGTCTTGAAACTTACGATATGCTTCCTAATGGATGGAGTTGGGCCAATGAATTGAGCCTACAAATCGCAATACAGTTTTACATTGTACTCGATATGCTGCTCAATGTCAGAATTCGGCTTTTTTACTTTCAGCACATCTTTTTCAATTTACTTGCATGTCGTCCGTTCTAAGACAAACAGACAAACAGACAAACAGACAAACAGACAAACAGACAAACAGACAAACAGACAAACAGACAAACAGACAAACAGACAAACAGACAAACAGACAAACAGACAAACAGACAAACAGACAAACAGACAAACAGACAAACAGACAAACAGACAAACAGACAAACAGACAAACAGACAAACAGACAAACAGACAAACAGACAAACAGACAAACAGACAAACAGACAAACAGACAAACAGACAAACAGACAAACAGACAAACAGACAAACAGACAAACAGACAAACAGACAAACAGACAAACAGACAAACAGACAAACAGACAAACAGACAAACAGACAAACAGACAAACAGACAAACAGACAAACAGACAAACAGACAAACAGACAAACAGACAAACAGACAAACAGACAAACAGACAAACAGACAAACAGACAAACAGACAAACAGACAAACAGACAAACAGACAAACAGACAAACAGACAAACAGACAAACAGACAAACAGACAAACAGACAAACAGACAAACAGACAAACAGACAAACAGACAAACAGACAAACAGACAAACAGACAAACAGACAAACAGACAAACAGACAAACAGACAAACAGACAAACAGACAAACAGACAAACAGACAAACAGACAAACAGACAAACAGACAAACAGACAAACAGACAAACAGACAAACAGACAAACAGACAAACAGACAAACAGACAAACAGACAAACAGACAAACAGACAAACAGACAAACAGACAAACAGACAAACAGACAAACAGACAAACAGACAAACAGACAAACAGACAAACAGACAAACAGACAAACAGACAAACAGACAAACAGACAAACAGACAAACAGACAAACAGACAAACAGACAAACAGACAAACAGACAAACAGACAAACAGACAAACAGACAAACAGACAAACAGACAAACAGACAAACAGACAAACAGACAAACAGACAAACAGACAAGCAGACAAACAGACAAACAGACAAACAGACAAACAGACAAACAGACAAACAGACAAACAGACAAACAGACAAACAGACAAACAGACAAACAGACAAACAGACAAACAGACAAGCAGACAAGCAGACAAACACACAAACACACAAACAGACAAACACACAAACAGACAAACAGACAAACAGACAAACAGACAAACAGACAAACAGACAAACAGACAAACAGACAAACAGACAAACAGACAAACAGACAAACAGACAAACAGACAAACAGACAAACAGACAAACAGACAAACAGACAAACAGACAAACAGACAAACAGACAAACAGACAAACAGACAAACAGACAAACAGACAAACAGACAAACAGACAAACAGACAAACAGACAAACAGACAAACAGACAAACAGACAAACAGACAAACAGACAAACAGACAAACAGACAAACAGACAAACAGACAAACAGACAAACAGACAAACAGACAAACAGACAAACACACAAACACACAAACAGACAAACAGACAAACAGACAAACAGACAAACACACAAACAGACAAACACACAAACACACAAACACACAAACACACAAACAGACAAACACACAAACAGACAAACACACAAACACACAAACACACAAACACACAAACACACAAACACACAAACACACAAACACACAAACACACAAACACACAAACACACAAACACACAAACACACAAACACACAAACAGACACGGCAGACAAACAAATGTAGAAACGTAGGAATAAAGAAATGAACCAACCAACAGTTTGTGTCACGCATGCGCAGACTACAAGGAGAACTACCTGTAGTCATATCAATTCTCCTACAGAAACAAGTCAACTAATAAGACTGGATTATGAGAGATTACCGGCAAATCCGATTACTGCTATTGTTACTCAGGTTACTATGGAAACTCGTACAAAAGAGGTATGCACCTTAATACATTTCAACATTTTTATTTCCTTTCAAACATTATGAAAACTGACTGCCCAAAAAATATATTTACCACCGGAAATCTTTGTAATCTATCTTAGTCCTGTGTAATCCTTTCTTTTCTTTTCAGTTGTATTCACAGTGTCCTTCGCATTAAAGGGACTCATACTGGAGTTATCACTGAGTTATCACTGTACATGTCAACTGTTGTCCTACATCAGACACGAACGTAGTTAATACTCGATAGTTTAAACTTCCTGCTCCTCTTTCTGAAGGCAACCAACACATCCAAGTCAATCGATACTGAAGTTTTTCAACATTCAAACTTGATAACCTTCATTCTTCGCTCTTTTTACTTGGCTGACAAACGAGGCTAGAAGAATGATACCTGGATTTGTTAAAGTCTTTGTCTTCAGTTCTTTTGTAGTTCTGTTAGCTCTTCTTGCTCAAAGCTCAGGGAACTTGGCAGAGAATGGAGCAAATGTCTGCTCGAAGATCGTAAGGTCAGTGCGAATATACATATTTCTGGCGTAGTTATAAATATGTTCATAGCAATGAGTAGACATGCAAATATATATAATTGATAAAACAGTTGATTTAGATAAAGGCATAGAATCAAAAAGTTTTGCTTAGTCCAAATAAAAGAGGCCACTCGCTTCGCTAACAAGAACAAAGACTTAAATCATAAATGATAAAAAGAAATGCTGATAAATAGACAAACTAAAAACGTTCGTATATGAGTGAATAGCAACCAGTGAGTTTTTTCTTCTTTTCCTACTTCACTTAGGCAAAACTTATACATGCCATATCCCATGATGGGATATGGTATAGTGATACTTGCAGTTCAACACAGATCTAAAGTGCTAGGCCGGGGGGAAGGGGGGGGGGGGGTACTCCCCTATATTTGCTATACGGGTATGTGCCGCCCGATAGGGTATGTTTTTTTTGCTTTTAGGTCTGGGGTAGGATATCATTTTTTTTACATTTTGTCTGGGGAAGGGTAAGGTTTTTGTCTGGGGTAGGGTATCTTTTTGACATTTTTTCTGGGATAGGGTTATGTTTTAGTTGTTTTAGCCTGGTAGGCTACGTTTTCTGCCGGCACAAAAAAAAAAAACGATTTAAATAAGCCAGTTCGGAGTTTCAGAATCGTTTTCAGTGCGCATGCGATTTTATCCCGAATTTCTTAATTAAACAACAGAATGTGAGAAATTCGGGATAAAATCGCATGCGCACTGAAAACGATTCTGAAACTCCGAACTGGCTTATTCAATTAAACAATTGCCAAATAGTTATTGAAATCTATTGAATAACCGTTTTTTGCATGTCAACAAAATATAGGTTTAGTCTGGGGTAGGGTCAGGGTTTTGAGGACCTGGCGGTACATCCCCACCCAAGTTGGGGTGGTAGTACCCCCCCCCCTTCCCGGGAGTGCTAGCAACACTATTCGTATAATAAGTGCTTTACATTAAATCCATTGTGGAATTCCACCAAGAAAATGTCTTCACACTTAAGATTTTATCAGAATTATGACTTTATTCTGAATCATTCGTATCAGACTTCTTTGCTCTAACACTATTTCCGACTTCGTGTGCTTTCAGAACAATAGGTGCATCAAAGATTGTACGGAATTTGAACATCTTTAGAATTTGAACAAAAGATACTTGTATTTCATTGTTGTTATTAACGAGTCGGGCCATACCAAAACACAATACTTACGTATGCTGAAATTATGACTTGACTATAACTATTGTTCAACTTAATGCCCTATGGATACTAGCCTGTTCCAAACTTTCGTCATCATAGTGCATCGTGCTTAAACCCCCGGGGGATGATGGGGTGCTTAACCCCCCGGGGGATGAGGGGGTGCTTAACCGTCACCCCTTCTAGCTTTACAAGATATGCCCTTGAACTCCCGAAAGAGGAGTGAGAATAAAAAACGAATCAAGCCTTCCATATTTGGTATAACTGCTTTATGAGTTTCTCTTTTTAAATTACTCAGCTTCAGTGAAAACTACCAACAGTCATATCAAGTCTCATACAGACACCGAACAACTGTTAAATGTGGGTTCAATAACTGGGGAATATGCACTCAATACAGGTAACACAACTTGATGATGAGTTGATTAATGTATATTCGTGTCATAATGTTGGATGGTGAGGCTGATGTGGTACACCGTTCTTGATACCCATAGGACTCTTTACAGGACTCACTATCGAACAGCTACGAGAACATCCTACAGGAAGCAATACTATTGTTGTAAGGGATGGAGTCGAGTGGGAGATCAGTGTACCAAAGGTAAATAACCTAATGCTAGGGTAGACACTAGAATATCCTACAGAACACAATACCAATGCTGTAAGGGATGGAGTCAAGTGGGAGATCAGTGTACCAAAGGTAAATAACCTAATGCTAGGGTAGTCACTAGAATATCCTACAGAACACAATACCAATGCTGTAAGGGATGGAGTCAAGTGGGAGATAATAGAATATTGTCAATGACTTTCTACATTTTTCTTTGATTCTGTTTCCAGCTATTTGTACTCACCCATGTGTACACGGCACGTGTACCAAACCAGATTACTGCTCGTGTTACTCAGGTTACTATGGAAACCTGTGTGATAGAGGTATGGACCAGCACACCTAACATCTTTGTAATCATTCTCAATGCTGTTTGTGTTTATTTCCTTTTCTTCCTCGTCAGACTGTCCTTCACATAAATGGGGGCCACACTGTAAACATGACTGTCTCTGTCAAAATAACGCTAAATGCTCTCCCCAAACTGGTGTCTGTACGTGTACCCCAGGGTGGGAGGGACAGTACTGTGACAAGACATGTGACCAAGGTTACTATGGTAGCAAATGTCTGAAAAGATGCACCTGTCTTAATGGAGCGACATGTGACCCTGTTAGTGGTAACTGCACATGCGCAGCTGGATATCATGGACAGCGGTAAGTTTATTTTCTGATTGTTAATGACGTAGACTATCAGAACACAGGGATACCAAACTGTGAAGTTCAAGTTCAAGTTCTTTTTATTACACACATATAAATATATTACAGAAAAATAACAATACAGATAAATTAGTTTGTATTTACAAAGGTACTAGTGGTTTAATAATATCATAAATATAAGAAAAATAGAAACAATAAATAAGTTAAGTGTGTAGTGATGGCTTAAGTAGTATGAACTTTCGAGTAAACCACCACTAGAACGTTTCTATTCCTGTTCTATTCTCAGCTGTGAATCAGAATGTTATCGTGGGTGGTATGGACAGGATTGTGCAGTGAAGTGCGCATGTCTGAATGGAGCTTCATGTGATCACGTGAACGGCATGTGTAACTGTACAGCTGGGTGGACGGTAAGTATGGGAAACAAAAGTGTATGGAGCTGGAATAGAATGAATTGACTTTCAAAGGTAGATTGTATTTCTTTCTTTACTGCTTATCTAGGGAGACATTTGTAACCAAAAGTGTCCCGAAGGTACATATGGATACCGCTGTGCACAAACATGTCTAAACTGTATGCATGGTGCAACCTGTGATCACGTGACTGGGGTGTGTGACTGCAGGCCTGGTTACAGAGGAAAGAGGTTTGTAATATGATATACAATAGGACCCCAATAGTGATTCAATACCTTTTACTGAACTCTTCTGTCTAGCTTAATCCTCCAATAGAGATAGTGGAGAGCTAGTGGGAAGTTTTTATCGCGGCTCTAGATGTCTTTGGCTTACGGTTCAGACGCTTATCTGAATTAGCCACATATCGCAGCTTGCGGGAATGAAGCACCCTCTACTACATATCATTTGTTTAATCTTGACAAACGGTTATTTACCAGATGTGAAGATCTTTGTGAAAAAGGAAAATATGGTCTCAAGTGCATTGGCGATTGCGCATGTCAGAACAATGCCACGTGTTCACCAATAGATGGTTTCTGTAACTGTACCTCTGGATATATGGGCAAGTTATGTGAGAAACAGTGTGCTGGTGGAGCTGGCGGTGTTGGATGTAAAGTACAATGTAATTGTACGAAATGGGGAACCTGTAATCCATTCACTGGGGTGTGCGCGTAAGTACTAACAGAATATATTTCTTAGAACTATAAAAAAACTCACGCTGTCCGCGCGATTTGACAGGATTAGCAGTATGGTGAAGCTCGCTAGGATTGTCTCAGAAATTGTCCCTTATTCCGAACCGTTACCGTGCCGTGTGCAATCATCTAAACACATTGTGGTAACAGTAATAATTATCTTTAAAATATCATGATTTCGCATGTTGCTTTTCAGCTGTCAGCCCGGATATATTGGTCCATCATGTGGTACACAATGCCCGGATGGGAAATATGGCCCAGGATGCACCACGAACTGCACATGTCAGAACAATGCAACATGTAGCAAGGTAGATGGGTCATGTGACTGTCTACCGGGATGGACTGGTGTTGAATGTAATAATCCATGTCCGGATGGTTACTATGGGAAAAACTGTCAATCAAAGTGCTTATGTCAGAATGGCGCATCATGTGACCCCGTGACAGGACAATGTACATGTGTGGGGGAGTGGCAGGGGGAAATGTGTGACAACAGTAAGTATGGGAAAAGTTTTGCTTAAGTTTTCTATAGTCCATAACTTCCGGCTCACACCAATAGAATAACATTACCAAGGGTCAAAGCTATGGAACAACCTTACTGACGATGTCAAAGCAATCACTAGTGAAGCTGGATTCAAGTACAAATTGAAATAGAACTAATCAAGAGAGAGAGAGAGAGATTAGGTATTAAAATAATTAGAAACACGACCACATCAGCAATGCTGTAAATCTCATCGTGTTTAAATAAATACAGAAATACGAGAAGATTTGTCATTTTTTAATTTGTGAATATTTCGGCCTTTCTCCAAACGCCATCAACAGCAAAATGAACTGTCATTTTGTTATTACAAAACATTTACAAAGAATTAAAATTACACCTGAATTTAGACACAAGCTATCTGTGATAACTATGAAAGTTAATCAAGATAGAGAGGTACTAAATTTGATTTACAATAGTTTACATTAAGGTCGTATTATCCAAATGCAGTTCATTTTGCTGTTGATGGCCCTTGGAGAAAGGCCGAAATATTCTCAAATTAAGAAAATGACAAATCTTCTCGTATTTCTGTTTATTATCAAGCTATATAAATAAATATATTATTATTATTATTATTATTATTATTATTATTATTATCATTATTATTATTATTTTTATTATTATTATTATTATTATTATTATTATTATTATTATTATTATCATTATTATTTTTATTATTATTATTATTATTATTATTATTATTATTATTATTATCATTATTATTATTATTTTTATTATTATTATTATTATTATTATTATTATCATTATTATTTTTATTATTATTATTATTATTATTATTATTATTATTATCATTATTATTATTATTTTTATTATTATTATTATTATTATTATTATTATCATTATTATTATTATTATTATTATCATTATTATTATTATTATTATTATTATTTTTATTATTATTATTATTATTATTATTATTATTATTATTATCATTATTATTATTATTTTTATTATTATTATTATTATTATTATTATTATTATCATTATTATTATTATTTTTATTATTATTATTATTATTATTATTATTATTATTATTATTATTATCATTATTATTATTATTATTATTATTATTATCATTATTATTATTATTATTATTATTTTTATTATTATTATTATTATTATTATTATTATTATTATTATTATTATCATTATTATTATTATTATTATTTTTATTATTATTATTATTATTATTATTATTATCATTATTATTTTTATTATTATTATTATTATTATCATCATCATCATTATTATTATTATTATTATTATTGTTATTATTATTATTATTATTATTATTATTATTATTATTATCATTATTATTATTATATTCAGCTTTGCATTATCGAAACTTTCCCGGTTTTTTTCTACAGAATGCAACAGCTGGACGTTTGGTGCAGGATGCAACAATCAATGTTCGTGTAACAGGACACTAACTGACAGGTAAAGGGTGTTATTACATCTGAAGAAAAGGGTATTCACTTTTGCTATTATACGTACTAAGGTGACGTTTTCATTTCAGATGCCATGCTTTATCAGGATTCTGTTATTGTAAGGATGGCTTTACCGATAAAAATTGTGACACAAAAATTGGTAAATATGTGCTTTGATGTTGCATTATGTAGAGGAACTCGTTATCTCTCTCCCTCATTCACTTATTTTAATGTTATTATTTTTTGTTAGTTTGCGGAATTGGTCAGTATGGTAACAGGTGTGAAAAGCAGTGCAGTTGCAATAATAATTACTGTGACGTAATAACAGGTGTATGTAACTGCCCAATGGGGTATTCAAGACCAAATTGTCAAAGTAAGGGTACTTGCCGTTTCAATAACCGACTGCTTTTCTGTCTTGCATGCTAAACCTTGAAATTTTAAGTTTCAACATTTTCCAATTTCTTTATCAGAATGTCCACAAGGTAGATACGGCTATGAATGTCAATCTACTTGTCAATGTGCGAACGGTGCTACCTGTCATCACGTGACTGGGGCCTGTTCGTGCACAGAGGGTTGGTATGGTACTCTTTGTAAACAAGGTTAGTATATCATTTTTACGTTTTTATTTCGAGTTACTGAGATTGAGTTTTAGCTGAAAGTACCTTAGTTGGACATGCTTTGACTAGTCCTCTTTGCCTGCCACAGGGTGCCCAGAGGGAACGTTTGGCTTAAAATGCAACAGTACGTGTACCTGCCAGCACAAATCATCATGTGATCACGTGACCGGTGCCTGCCGGTGTTCACCAGGATGGCAGGGGAAGCAATGTGAAGAAGGTAATAAATGCACATTTTTTTATAACACATGTTTTTTCCCCCAGTTATTACTGATAAGAGCCTTACCAGTGGCTTTTTCTATTTTTGCAGGTTGCAAGCAAGGTTTTTTTGGCCGAGACTGTCTGTCATTATGTCAATGTTTTAGAGAAAACACAGCGGCTTGTGATCACGTGAACGGCGCATGCTACTGTACACCGGGATGGACTGGACGCGAGTGCACCTTGTGTAAGGACTCTTATGATTTCCCAAATTAGCGCGAGCGTGCGCAATAACCTGCGCTATTTAGTTTATTAGTTAAAGCAGCTAAAGCAGGTTACAAATTAGGCACCACAAAAGTCCTGATGTGCACATTCCATTTCTAGTTCTAATAGAGTGCAAGTTATATCATTGCTAGCGATATATATGATTACGATTCTGTTTGTAATTACTCACTTGTGAACCTTGGTATCAGTTTGTCCACAGGGTACTTACGGCAATAACTGTACATCCAAATGTAGTTGTAGATCCACAAGTACACTTGAATGTAACCACAAGACAGGAGCGTGTACCTGCAATGATGGATATATTGGTCAGCGGTGTGAAACAAGTAAGTGAGTATGCGTAATGAATGCATATGCCTTTAAAAATAGCGTCGATTGGCATTTGGCCTTCTAAGTAAGGGTTCGCCCTCGTGGCTTTCTATCAATGCTCGGAGCTCTAAATCCCATAAAGCATATAAAGTCATACTCACGAGATCATTGTTTGTATGCATTTGTTTGCTACGTTTTTTTGTTCCCCTCCCAGGAGAAAATCAATCTTTGAATAAAACTAATACACGACATATTTTTTTAGCTTTGAAATAACAGAAATACAATGAAATGCTCTGTTCTTTCCCCCGAGACTTAAGAATTTTAATCGAGAATTTACATAGTCAGTTGTAACTGTAACGTGAAGAGACGTAAGCGGCCAAGGTTTCCGTCGACAAGTTTCAATATAATTGCAATATAAAATTGTAAGTACAAGTTTTGAAAAAAAAAAAACACCCTTTTTGAATGTTCTCTCATAAAATGTTAAAAATGTTAAAAATTGTCTCATAAGACATGTCTGACGAAATGTTTATATTATATTTATGTCGAATTACAGTTTGACTAGATGTCAGAGCGAATGTAAAAGGCCATACTATGCCCATTACAGTAAAATATACTACTCCAATACCATGTGCATACGCCGGTAAGGAACCAAAACTTATGTAGATTGGTACTACGTCAAAGAACGCAAATAAGTTGCCGTTTGAAAGCTGAATATTGGCAAGACCTGGTCTAGAATCGATTCAAAGGAATCACAGAAATGCTCCCAAAATTTGATATTTCGATTTGCAAAGTTTAATAGTGCAAGTGCCAAAGAAGTGTGTATTAAGCTACTACCTTATAATGAAATCATGATTCATGAAACTAGTTTCACCGTGGCATTATAACAATCAGAAACTGTATGCTTGCAAATTATACTACTTGTACATATGCTCCTTATTTTTTAGATAGCCTACAGTGAAGTTTGTTGGTAAAAAAAAGCAAATAATGTTTAGGATTGTTTTACTGACGACAACGTTAATTGAATTTGCTATCATGAGCTATATATTAAGACATTTCAGAGATGATTTAAAACTTTAAGACTTAAATCTTTTGGTAAGGGGGACATTGAATAATTTTCTGTACATCCAATAGGGTAATTATACTGAGGTGTCAAAATGAAAAGAGCCTTGAAGCTCAGGGAAAATACAGGTTTATTCAATTAATATTTTCTAAGTTAGACATTAGTATTCCCTATATAGTGAATACTAATAAGACCTTGAAACAAAAAGAAAACAAAAGGCCTTATTAGTATTCTCTATATAGGGAATACTAATGTCTTACTTAGAGAATACTAATTAATAACCCCGTATTTTCCCTGTGCTTCAAGGCCCCCACCACTTGACACCCTAGTTTCTCTATGGGATATAGAGCATTGAAATACTGATTGCTGATTGGTCGAGTGAGTATGACTATATTCTAAGGTAATTATAAATCTACAATAGCGAAGCTGACTCACAGATATCGTATAAACCGCCACACCACCCGTACTTAAGTGTGAGAGACATGTGCCCTATACTACCGCCACACCACCCGTACTTAAGTGTGAGAGGTATGTGCCCTATACTACCGCCACACCTTTGATTCCCGTTTTGGTACGAAGTACTAAAAACTATTCCATTCTTATTTTTGTTTGTGTTTCAGAATGTCCTGATGGTACATTTGGATTCAATTGCAAAGAAAAATGCCAATGCAGAAATGACACCATGCTTAGTGTATGTGATCACGTGACGGGCACGTGTTATTGTAAACCTGGCCTAAATGGTACCTTCTGCAATGAAAGTAAGTAAATAAATAACTAGTTTTGAAATCCGTATGGGGTTGAATGTCATAACTTTATTATATGGTGACTTATGGGTTCACGAACTAGGACTTCCGAACTGAGCACTTATGGAAGTTTACTCTTCCTACTTTAATAAAATCAATCAATCACACCTTCGTAAACTATTTCTTATATTCGAATGATTATTTTCCCAGCATGCACTGTTGGTACATACGGACAAGCCTGTTCACAGATCTGTAAGTGCACGAATAACGCCACGTGTGACATAATAGATGGCAACTGCACGTGTTTACCAGGATTTGACGGGAAATACTGCGAAGAACGTAAGTAAAATGTACGATTTCCTCATCACTGTCATATTGGTGGTATTTAGCAAAAGATTTCTCGACCATCGGCTTTTCCATTTTTATTCCCCAGAGAGCAAAAACCTTTGTCTGTTTCGAACGTTTGAAAAGCCTCAAAGCGAGGGCCATGATACCCCCTATTGTTTCAACCAATATTGCCGCCGCGTGACAAAAGCGAATTCGCCTCCTTTGTTAGTACCACCAACATGGCTGCCATGTCTTTGTCATTAACTTTGTTGAGAATGCTTGCAAACCATCAAAAGAAGAATAGCAATCTCTTGCCAAGTCAAGCTTGCTATTGTATAGAATACTCCAGTTTCGCATTTAATGCATACCGTTGATTTTGATGACCACAAACATTTGTACATTTTTAGACTTTTTTATAAGTCGGCTATTCACACATATTACACATTTAATGTGTTCGCATGCTTCTATGCACGGGCGTTTTGTTGCCAAACGAGCTTTTACACTCCTTGTTTATAACCCCAGACAGCTTCATATCCAAAAGTGTCGATTCAACGTACAAACGTCTCGTGTGCATAGAAGTATGTAAATACATTAAATGTAGTTATAATTTTGCGCGCCGCGCTGTAACCGCAGCTAAAAATGAACAAGTGAGTCTGCAGTCAAGAAACACAGCGGTATTTACCGAACGAGTAAAGGGACTATTGTATATTTGACTTTTACAGTTCTTCCAACTGAACCAACTGAAAATGAAGATCCGTTTGGTGAGCAGGACAGTTCTGTTCACCCAGGATTTATTGCTGGTGCAAGTCTTGTTTTTCTTATCATCTTTATATCCATTACCGTTGCTATTGGTTACTGGATTTATCGAAAAAGACAAAATCGGGTCATGCGCATAGAACCTCTCAAACCGACTAATGAATTTCCTGCTGCTGCGAGCTCAATGGAGCTTCACACTAACACCAAAAATGAACGTGACAAAAATGTTCCCTTGGAGACGAACTATATGGGTCTTGACAACCGTGTCAGGGTTGGAGATGAGGGTACATACCAGTCTCTTGATAAGGAAAGCAGTTACCATGGATACGAATCCCCGAACGGTGAATCTGTTAGCACTCGTGTTTATCAGTCACTCGATAGAAAACCCGACCCAACTTATCAGAGCCTCGCGAAAACTGGTCAGCAGCAACAGCCTGAAGGGAAAAAAGAGAAGGAAAATACGGTTGCCATGGAGACACACTATATGGGCCTTGGTCACCGCGTCAACGATGTTTATCAGTCTTTGAATGGGAAATATGTTGGTAAAGATGAAAATGAACTAAGAAACGATCTTAAACCACGAAGCCATGATAGAGGTTGTCATAGCGACGACCAACGTAACCATGACGACTACCAACCGCTCAGCAAGCTCAATAAGGACAACGATTATCAGAGTTTGGATGCTAAGAAACAACTCTCCTCGGCAAATGGATCTGAATCGCCGGTATATGATAATACGCCTCAACACATCGATGATCAAGATGGGTTGTATAATGGTATAGGCCATGATTATGAACAGGTTAGGGAAGGAACGAATGAGTATGAAGCAGTGGATACGCCTTCCTACGAGATTTAACCCTCCTAAAAACGTTATAATAAACCTTAGTCTCTGGATTTCTTGTTTCACCAAACTCAATTTTGACAATGACGAATCCCAACAAACCCAAATTTACGGATCGGCTGATCATCTACCAGTTGATCTTTGAAAAAATGTTAACCAATCAGAATCGAGAAAATGTGCAAAACTGAGGTGTCATCCTTAGTAGCCCGACGACTGAGGAAACCATTATTTCTTTATTGTATTTCCCCACTTAATGAAGAATATCATAGTAAATGTATTTATAAAACTCATGAATAATTAATGAGGAAAAAACAAAAGAAATCATTGTCCATGAAGGAGGTTGTATATCTGATAGAGGTTGTATATCTGATACAAAATCGTCCTCATTTGCATAAACTTTAACTCCAATTTTGTCAGCCAAATTCAATTTTATCTTTAAAATTTTAGTAGAACATGAATGTACACACCTAGACGTTTCATAAGTAATATACAATATTCGTGTCCGTGTTGTATCAGATATACAATCACTCGCCTTCGGCTCGTGGTTGTATATCTGATACAACACGGCCACTCATATTGTATATATTACATATAAAATATTACAAACTCCTCCTGAAAATCTAGATTTATTTCAGATATAAACTTTTTAAAGTCAATTTTCGCATGCTTCCTTACTATTTCTGATTAGCTTGAAGTTCGGGATGCAAAGAAAGGACGGAAATAACAAACTGATAGGTTACAGAAGAAAACCATGCGTGTACTTTATATAAGGCATGTTGATTCAAGACTGATCTTAATAAGCCAATTCACAGTTTAAGAATCGTCTTCAATGGGCATGCGATTTTATCCCGAATTTCTCACCTTCTTTTGTTTAAACTTTTTTTTGTTTTTAATTAAACAAAAGAAGGTGAGAAATTAGGGATAAAATCGCATGCGCACTGATAACGATTCTTAAACTGTGAATAGGCTTGTTGATCGGGTGGACATGAGAAAATGTGTGATAGTGCTACAGATTTTTCGGCCGATTCAGGTTTTTCCGAATCGGTCTTGAAACTTACGATATGCTTCCTAATGGATGGAGTTGGGCCAATTAATTGAGCCTACAAATCGCAATACAGTTTTACATTGTCCTCGATATGCTGCTCAATGTCAGAATTCGGCTTTTTCACTTTCAGTACATCTTTTTCAGTTTACTTGCATGTCGTCTTTTCTAATACTAATAAATCCTTTTAGAACGTCCTTCTAGAAGAGTAGAAAATTAAAAATTATTTAAAATTATTACAATTTATTTTTGTGTAATCTCCGTTGATGAGCTTGGGGGGACACAGAGAGAAACAAACAAACAAACAAACAAAACGAACAAACAAACAAACAAACAATGTAGAAACGTAGGAACAAAGAAACGAACCAACCAACAGTTTGTGGTCACGCATGCGCAGACTACAAGGAGAACTACCTGTAGTTATATCAAGTCTCCTACAGAAACAAGTCAACTAATAAGACTGGATTATGCGAGATTACCGGCAAATCCGATTACTGCTATTGTTACTCAGGTTACTATGGAAACTCGTACAAAAGAGGTATGCACCTTAATACATTTCAACTTTTTTATTTCCTTTCAAACATTATGAAAACTGACTTCCCAAAAAATATATTTACCACCGGAAATCTTTGTAATCTATCTTAGTCCTGTGTAATCCTTTCTTTTCTTTTCAGTTGTATTCACAGTGTCCTTCGCATTAAAGGGACTCATACTGGAGTTATCACTGCCTATGAGACGGGACATATACCTCAAGTACATGTCAACTATTGTCCTACATCAGTCACAAACGTAGTTAATACTCGATGAGTTTAAACTTCCTGCTCATCTTTCTGAAGGCAACACATCCAAGTCAATCGACACTGAAGTTTTTCAACATTCAAACTTAATATCCTTCATTCTTCGCTCTTTTTACTCGTTTGACAAACGAGGCTAGAAGAATGATACCTGGATTTGTTAAAGTCTTTGTCTTCAGTTGTTTTGTAGTTCTGTTAGCTCTTCTTGCTCAAAGCTCAGGGAATTTGGCAGAGAATGGAGCAAATGTCTGCTCGAAGATCCTAAGGTCAGTGCGAATACATTTAGTTATAAATATGTTCATAGCCATGAGTAGACATGCAAATATATATAATTGATAAAACAGTTGATTTAGATAAAGGCATAGAATCAAAAAGTTTTGCTTAGTCCAAATAAAAAAGGCCACTCGCTGGGCTAACAAGAACAAATGCTGTTTTGTAAAATCATAAATGATAAAAAGGAATGCTGTTAAATAGACCAACTAATAGTAGTAACCAGTGATTTTTTTCTTCTTTTTCTACTTCACCTAGGCGTATTTAAGGTGACTGGCTACTTTTGGCAAACATTTTAATTTTTTTTTAAACCACGATTTTTAAAGTGAAATTTAATGCTGATTCCGAATATGAAAAGAAAAATAGTTTGTCCCGCGCTCGTTTTCGAGATAATCAGCATTTTATGGATGCCTACGCGCGAGTTTTTGAAGCAAAAATTGCGTTACCGAAAGTGATCAGGAAAAAAAATTGCAACTCATAAGATAATAGTTCTTTGCAGACTATATCATGCACAAATGCCAGCTAGTGGAGCATTCTACAATACCACATGGATATTTTTGAACAAAAAACAAAGAAATACATTAATTTCGTCATATTTCGCCCTTTCACTGCTCTCAAAAATCTCAAAAAGTCAAACAAAAATTCCTACAAAAATCTATTTTTTCATGCGTTAGAAAAATTAACTTTTCTAAAACAAAATTGATATAACGTAGATTTTTAGAAGTTCTTTCAATTAAGCTTATAAAAAGTATAGAGTCCCGTGCATAATTTGATGGATTTGCGCTGTTGAAATTCAAAACGTGTATGGTTCCTCAATAAAATTTCGTATTTTATTCAGCGGTTTTTGTGCGCGCGCTCATCGTGGGCTCAAATCGAGCGTTCAAAAGTAGGCAGTCACCTTAAAGGTGGAAAAACTTATACATGGGATATGGTATAGTGGTACTTGCAGTTCAACACAGATCTAAAGTGCTAGCAACACTATTCGTGTAGCTCCCCAACGAATAATAAGTGCTTTATATTAAATCCATTGTAGAATTCTACCAAGAAAATTTCCTCACACTTAAGATCTTATCAGGATTATGACTTTTATCTGAATTATTTGTATTTTCTTAATTAAAAAGAATGTGTGAATGTAAGATAGAATAAGCGTCTGCATGGTATGTTACGTGTTCAAACATGTAGAAATAAAATAGGCAAGAGTTGACGTTAGACTCGAAACACGAAGCAAAATAAATTATTAATTTATTTCTGCCGTCATTGTAGACGACCTCTTTTACGAAGGTAAAGATCGTTTTCAAGTGACGTCAGAGCGGCCATATTGGCATTGTGACGCGACAAGTTCAAGGTCGATATTCCTGTTTCCCTCCCTGAGTAATTCACCTTCCTTCCGACAAGAATCAAGCACAACATACAGTGATGACAGCATTTAATACGAGGGCAAAATCAGAACAGCGATAAACTAAATGCATAAAACTCTAAATGAAAATATTTAACTTAACAAGAAATGCCGTTGAATTCCCGAAAGAGGAGTGAGAATAAAATACGAATAAAGCCTTCCATATTTGGCATAACTGCTTTATGACTGTATTTCCTATTTTTAAATTACTCAGCTTCAGTGAAAACTACCAACAGTCATATCAAGTCTCCTACAGACACCGAACAACTGTTAAATGTGGAATATTTAACTGGGGAAGATGCACTCGATACAGGTAACAGAACTTGATGATGAGTTTATTAATGTGTATTTTTGTCATAGCGTTGGATTGTGAGGCTGATGTGGTACACTTTTCTTGATACCCATAGGACTGCTTACAGGACTCAATATCGAACCGCTACGAGAACATCCTACAGGAAGCAATACCAATGCTGTAAGGGATGGAGTCAAGTGGGAGATCAGTGTACCAAAGGTAAATAACCTAATGCTAGGGTAGTCACTAGAATATCCTACAGAACACAATACCAATGCTGTATGGGATGGAGTCAAGTGGGAGATCAGTGTACCAAAGGTAAATAACCTAATACTAGGGTAGTCACTAGAATATCCTACAGAACACAATACCTGTGCTGTAAGGGATGGAGTCAAGTTGGGAATCACTGTACCAAAGGTAAATAACCTAATGCTAGGGTAGTCACTAGAATATCCTACAGAACACAATACCTGTGCTGTAAGGGATGGTGTTTAATGGATGATCTAATGCTAGAGTAGACAAAATAATATTCTCAATGACTTTCTACATTTTTCTTTTACTCTGTTTTCAGCTATTTGTACTCAGCCTTGTGTACACGGCACGTGTACCCAACCAGATTACTGCTTGTGTTACTCAGGTTACTATGGAAACCTGTGTGATAGAGGTATGGACCAGCACACCTAACACCTCAGTTTGTAATCATTCTCAATGCTGTTTGTGTTTATTTCCTTTTCCTCCTCGTCAGACTGTCCTTCACATAAATGGGGACCACACTGTAAACATGACTGTCTCTGTCAAAATAACGCTTAATGCTCTCGCCACACTGGTATCTGTACGTGTACCCCAGGGTGAGAGGGACAGTACTGTGACAAACCATATGACCAAGGTTACTAAGTTTACAACTATCACTCCCCGTCGGGGCTCTTCCGTGAGGTTCGATCCACACACATTACCACTATATTCTATATTTACAACATACAACACTCAACTCACATGTTGATTTTTACGGAGGGAGAAAAACCAGAGAACCTGGAGAAAAACCCTCGTGGCAAGGGAGAGAACAACACATTAAACAAACTTAACTCACATACGATCCGACCCGAGCAGGGTCTCGAACCCGGACCACAGGGGTGAGAGGCGAGCGGTAAACCACTATGCCGCCCATGCCATCCGATAGCCAGTCTAATCTAATTTCGAATAGCGAAGTGCTGCATGTTGCTGTTGGTAACAGTGGCCGTTTTCTCTCCCCTGCATGTGCATATTTCCTCCTTTTTTCTTTCGGCTTTGTTTTTCAAACAGCCACCACGACCAAACCAACCACCAAACCATCCAGCAAACCAACGGGAAATGTCTGCTCGAAGATCTTAAGGTCAGTGCGAATATATTTTTGCCGTGGTTGTAAATATGCTGTTTACATTTTACTTACTTATCACATCCAGGTACATTTATATATTTATATGATAAGAGATAGTCATCCGGGCTTTTCGTTCCTAATGTTTTTAACGTAAAATGTTTCTAGCCGTGCATCATGCATCGTGCATCGTGCATCGTGCATCGTGCATCGTGCATCGTGCATCGTGCATCGTGCATCGTGCATCGTGCATCGTGCATCGTGCATCGTGCATCGTGCATCGTGCATCGTGCATCGTGCATCGTGCATCGTGCATCGTGCATCGTGCATCGTGCATCGTGCATCGTGCATCGTGCATCGTGCATCGTGCATCGTGCATCGTGCATCGTGCATCGTGCATCGTGCATCGTGCATCGTGCATCGTGCATCGTGCATCGTGCATCGTGCATCGTGCATCGTGCATCGTGCATCGTGCATCGTGCATCGTGCATCGTGCATCGTGCATCGTGCATCGTGCATCGTGCATCGTGCATCGTGCATCGTGCATCGTGCATCGTGCATCGTGCATCGTGCATCGTGCATCGTGCATCGTGCATCGTGCATCGTGCATCGTGCATCGTGCATCGTGCATCGTGCATCGTGCATCGTGCATCGTGCATCGTGCATCGTGCATCGTGCATCGTGCATCGTGCATCGTGCATCGTGCATCGTGCATCGTGCATCGTGCATCGTGCATCGTGCATCGTGCATCGTGCATCGTGCATCGTGCATCGTGCATCGTGCATCGTGCATCGTGCATCGTGCATCGTGCATCGTGCATCGTGCATCGTGCATCGTGCATCGTGCATCGTGCATCGTGCATCGTGCATCGTGCATCGTGCATCGTGCATCGTGCATCGTGCATCGTGCATCGTGCATCGTGCATCGTGCATCGTGCATCGTGCATCGTGCATCGTGCATCGTGCATCGTGCATCGTGCATCGTGCATCGTGCATCGTGCATCGTGCATCGTGCATCGTGCATCGTGCATCGTGCATCGTGCATCGTGCATCGTGCATCGTGCATCGTGCATCGTGCATCGTGCATCGTGCATCGTGCATCGTGCATCGTGCATCGTGCATCGTGCATCGTGCATCGTGCATCGTGCATCGTGCATCGTGCATCGTGCATCGTGCATCGTGCATCGTGCATCGTGCATCGTGCATCGTGCATCGTGCATCGTGCATCGTGCATCGTGCATCGTGCATCGTGCATCGTGCATCGTGCATCGTGCATCGTGCATCGTGCATCGTGCATCGTGCATCGTGCATCGTGCATCGTGCATCGTGCATCGTGCATCGTGCATCGTGCATCGTGCATCGTGCATCGTGCATCGTGCATCGTGCATCGTGCATCGTGCATCGTGCAACTTCCATATTTGGCATAACTGCTTTATGACTGTATTTTCTCCTTTTAAATTACTCAGCTTCAGTGAAAACTACCAACAGTCATATCAAGTCTCATACAGATACCGAACAACTTATAAATGTGGGTTATGGGACTGGGGAAGATGCACTCGATACAGGTACAGAACTTGATTATGAGTTGATTAATGTGCATTCGTGTCATAATGATGGATTGTGAGGCTGATGTGGTACTTTCTTCTTCTTACCCACAGGACTGTTTACAGGACTAAATATCGAACAGATACGAGAACATCCTACAGGAAGCAATACTATTGTTGTAAGGGATGGAGTCAAGTGGGAGATCAGTGTACCAAAGGTAAATAACCTAATGCTAGGGTAGTCACTAGAACATCCTACAGAACACAATACTATTGTTGTAAGGGATGGAGTCAAGTGGGAGATCAGTGTACCAAAGGTAAATAACCTAATGTTAGGGTAGTCACTAGAATGTCCTACAGAACACAATACCAATGCTGTAAGGGATGGAGTCAAGTGGGAGATCAGTGTACCAAAGGTAAATAACCTAAAATGCCTAAAAAAATGTACCTGTCAAAACGGAGCGATCGGTCCCTAATCTAATTTCCATTAACAAAGTGTTGTTCCTGTTGGTAGCAGTGGCCGTTTTCTCTCCCCTGCATGTGCATATTTTCTTCTTTTTTTTTTTCTTTGTTTTTCAAACAGCCACCACGACCAAACCAACCACCAAACCAACCATAAAACCAACCACCAAACCAACCATCAAACCATCCACCAAACCAACCACCAAACTAACCACCAAACCATCCACCAAACCAACCACCAAACCATCCACCAAACCAACCACCAAACCAACCACCAAACCAACCACCAAACCAACCACCAAACCAACCACCAAACCAACCACCAAACCAACCACCAAACCAACCACCAAACCAACCACCAAACCAACCACAAAACCAACCACCAAACCAGCCACCAAACCAACCACCAAACCAATCACCAAACCAATCACCAAACCAATCACCAAACCAATCACCAAACCAATCACCAAACCAATCACCAAACCAATCACCAAACCAATCACCAAACCAATCACCAAACCAACCACCAAACCAATCACCAAACCAACCACCAAACCAATCACCAAACCAATCACCAAACCAATCACCAAACCAATCACCAAACCAATCACCAAACCAATCACCAAACCAATCACCAAACCAATCACCAAACCAATCACCAAACCAATCACCAAACCAATCACCAAACCCATCACCAAACCCATCACCAAACCAATCACCAAACCAATCACCAAACCAATCACCAAACCAATCACCAAACCAATCACCAAACCAATCACCAAACCAACCACCAAACCAACCACCAAACCAATCACCAAACCAATCACCAAACCAATCACCAAACCAATCACCAAACCAATCACCAAACCAATCACCAAACCAATCACCAAACCAATCACCAAACCAATCACCAAACCAATCACCAAACCAATCACCAAACCAATCACCAAACCAATCACCAAACCAATCACCAAACCAATCACCAAACCAATCACCAAACCAATCACCAAACCAATCACCAAACCAATCACCAAACCAATCACCAAACCAATCACCAAACCAATCACCAAACCTTCCACCCAACCAACCACCAAACCATCCACCCAACCATCCACCAAACCAACCACCAAACCATCCACCCAACCATCCACCCAACCATCCACCAAACCAATCACCAAACCAACCACCAAACCATCGACCCAACCATCGACCCAACCACCGACCCAACCACCGACCCAACCACCGACCCAACCACCGACCCAACCACCGACCCAACCACCGACCCAACCACCGACCCAACCACCGACCCAACCACCAACCCAACTACCGACCCAACCACCGACGCAACCAACGGCAAAACCATTGGGTTGCTTCTTGGAAAGTCGTCCACGAGCTTTGCCTGAGCTGATCGCAAACTTCAGAGATGCCGCCTTTGACTGGAACAATTTGAACAAGACAATTAACGCATGTGCTAAACAGGTCATGTTAAAGGGATATAAGGTATTTATTGCTTGGTCCATAGCGAAGCACGAGTTACTAGAGATAATTGCAAATAGAGTAGCATATTACTACATATCTTCAGTCAAAACGGCTCAAGCGTACTACCCCCTAGTCTCGATTATTGATCGGATTTCATTATTCAAATATTGAGTTGATTATTCACTTTGAATTTTCATTAATAAATAGAAGACTCCAAACTTCACATTCATTTCACAACTAAAATTCTAAGGGATGGCCTTTCTGGGGAGTTTTTCTATCTAAAGGGGTCTTTATACAAGCAGCTGTGCTTCTTTCTTTGATACTGTTGCAGATTTTTGGTATCCAGTTCTTTGGTGAGTGTTGGAGTGGTAACAGCACGGTCGCACATTACGACAAGTACGGTCCAGCCTCCCCAAAAGCATGCTTGAAAGGTGTGGGTGGGCCTGATGTTAATTTCGTTTACCAGCTTCCTTAAACGTCCTTAAACATTTAACAGATTTCCGATGATTTAGCGTGGTATATCCTCTGATTTACCACGATATGACGTCAATCAAAAGTTGTCCAAAATTTTATGTACCCACGAAGCGTAGGTGTAGCAGCAAAGTGATCTTTTACTATGTAATAGTAGAATACCTGACGGAGAAAATAATAATTAAAGAAATAGGAAGGAAAAAATATCAATATATAAAGCTCTGAAGCAACTATATTTGGGATCCCTGTCTTGTTCATAGTCCGAGAGGGAATCTGGGGCCGGCCAACGTCTCATGATCAGTATAGTACCTCTCCGGTAAATCGACAGATTACACATTAAATGGCACCAACGCTCCCCTGAGAGGCCGCCATGACGTAACGTGCAATCGAAGAATCCTCAAGAAAACGACAACCGTCGGAACAATAGCCGTACCCACAAGGACGGGTACGTACCAACCCGTCGGAACAATAGCCGTACCCCCAAGGCCGGGTACGTACCCACCCGTCGGAACAATAGCCGCACCCCCAAGACCGGGTACGTACCCACCCGTCGGAACAATAGCCGCACCCCCAAGACCGGGTACGTACCCACCCGTCGGAACAATAGCCGTACCCCCAAGGCCGGGTACGTACCCACCCGTCGGAACAATAGCCGCACCCCCAAGACCGGGTACGTACCCACCTGTCGGAACAATAGCCGTACCCCCAAGGCCGGGTACGTAACAACCCGTCGGAACAATAGCCATACCCCCAAGGCCGGGTACGTACCCACCCGTCGGAAGAATAGCCGTGCCCCCAAGGCCGGGTACGTACCAACCCGTCGGAACGATAGCCGAACCCTCAAGCCCGGTTCCCCCCATCCCCACCCAACGGTTGGACAATTACAACGAAATAAAGACCCTTGCGCATGACGTCAAAGCAGCCCAATTTGTAGGATAAAACAACACAATTTTAATCTCCTGAGAATTTAAAGCCTATTGTTTTGTTCTCAAAAATTGAGCTGCATTCCGAAGTGCTGCAAGGGGTCTATACTTTAAATGTAAAGTGATAAATAATGTCATGTGTACGCTGATAACGAACAACGTCGCTTGGCCCGTAATGAAAATAAAGTCTATCTATTATTTTCTTTTGTTTGCTCTTGAATTCTAGTCACAACTTTCTATACAACTTTGCTTCACGGGCCAAGTAAAATAAATATCACAAATAATACAATACATTAGCTGATAACTAACAATGGATGGCTTTATCATCTATTGATTACATTGTCTCTTTGATATCACAAGATTTTCGCGTGGTCTTTCTACATCAGTGACGATTTGTCGCTCCCTTGAATATTGACAGCCATTTTCCTGCAAGCCACGACCAGATCGGTCTTCGTCCCTCGCAGCAGTGAATATATAAAAATTGTTTTTTCTTCAGTTCCCTGACCAAGTAAGGAGTTATTTTTAACCTTACATCACGAGGCGGTTCCTCGCTTCCGGATTTCCTGCTTCCCTGAAGTAACGTCACTCAGTCGACAAGAAGGAATTTTTTTTAAAAAGTTATCACTCTTGCTACTTCAAAACACGATAGTCCTAATTCTCTAAACTTCGTATGACTTTTAAGAGCTTCTTCGTTAATATCTTATCAGCTTTCTGTATCCAGAGCTTGGTATTTGCGTCTAAAACTACGATAAGCCGCCGTTGACTGAACTAAGAATACTTCTCAAAGCCCTCAAAGATATTTTAAACCGAGGTAAGTGTGACTCAAAAACCTATCGAATAATTAATCTTAGATTCGTCGTTAATTCATAGTCTTATATCATTAGAGATATTTATGCATCTTATTCATAATCTGTGTGTAGTTAGTAGTTAGTAGGTTGTAGTTATGGTAGGATAAAATTAAAGTTATATTTTTGACGGAGTTTCATTTATTTGAACGTGCTCTGTTCTGTTTATGTTTTTTAATACGGTAATGCTCTTTGAGCTGGATTATATTTTCGTCACAACACGTACGCTTTCTTTACCACAACAAAAACCCAAGAAATAGCCCTAAACGCGTTATTAAAATGATTCTAAAATTGTTTAAGATAAATGTATGGGTCGAAAAGAATTGTAAAATTCAAAATTTTGTGATTGAGTTTTTGGTGGTAATTTTGAGTCACTTCCGGTCGTGACCACGAAGCGTCACGCAACAAAATATTTGTTCCAAAGAACTAAAGGACTCGAAGAATATATTTGCTCTTATATTCAATTCATTTTTCCTATTCTACTTAGCTACAGCTGCTGTGTCCCACAATATTTGCTCCAAAGAACTAAAGGACTCGAAGAATATTTTTGCTCTTATATTCAATTCATTTTTGCTATTCTACTTAGCTACAGCTGCTGTGTCCCACAATATTTGCTCCAAAGCACTAAAGGACTCGAAGAATATTTTTGCTCTTATATTCAATTCGTTTTTCCTATTCTACTTAGCTATCGCTGCTGTGTCCCACAAGTTCAACATATTAGCTAGAATATCGCAGACTTTAAGAGAAAATGGCCTCGTAATCTTTGCAGTACTATAGTAATACTTTATTAGATTCTCCCTACAGGGCTTTTCAGATTCTAATTAAATATATAAATATAAATATATCAAATGTGTAATGGAGTGCACACAGTATATCCGTGAAACACTAGTTATACTAAATAGTACAATTTTGTGCAAATTCTATTGTTTTCTATTGTTTAATTAGCACTATTTTGTGCTATTTAGTAATTTGTATTTCACGGATATACTATTTGCACTCTATTATAAAATGTGTAATATATACTACAAACTATGAAAATGGCACTTAAAAGCAGATTTAAAACTATTCAGAGAGCTTATTGATTTCAAACTGTCTGGTTAACTCTTTAAAACAGATACTAAATTTGTGTTTCTGGGAAAATATTTTAATTCCACTGGTAAAACTGCTGCGACAATGAGGTAGAATGAAGTAGAGGGGCTTGCCAAAGGAACTTGCCAAAGATGGTATTGTGGTTTCCTTGTTTTCTTGTTTCCTGACAAGGTCAAACCATTGAAGTATTCGTGTAAGATCAACACTGAACCAAAACAAAATAGTTTTCGTATTCGTGATTAAAAAAAAGAAAGAAGGAAGGAAAATAGGAAAGAGAGCGAGGAAACAAAACAGAGAGAGAAGAAAAAATAACAGATAAGATTACAATACGGTACGGCGGCCATCTTGAAGAAAAATCTGAAGAAAAATATTTTGGCTTCCTCGGATCCTCTTATACACGCATCAAGAGTTCCGCGCTGCTCAGGGGATTAAAAAGTGGGATAAAATTTGTAAAATATGCTATTTTTTAGTTGTATCTTTCTTGTCAAGTACAATTTTCACTAAATATTCAAGATCGCGTACCGTTAAGCGAATTCTGAATCAAATATACCGAAAAATTGCATATCATACAAAATATTATCGCACTTTTTAATCCCCTGAGCATGCGCATTGAGCAGCAGCGCGGAACTCTTGATGCGTCTATGCTGGTTAAGTTACAAGTACTTCATTTATCTAGGTAGTATCAATCTTTCCTTTTAGAATCGCAAGGCATTATGGGGCATCCAGGGGGGTGGGGGGGGGGGGCAAAATAAACAAAACAAAGACTGCGGATAATATGGTCCATCTTCTTATGTCAACTCTTGTCACTGTAAATTTTCTTGTGGTGAACTATGAATTGAGGAATTGACGCCATTATTGTAACAAAGTTTTATATATTTGGTCCTTACAAAGATGGTTCTCTCTCTCTCTCTCTCTCTCTCTCTCTCTCTCTCTCTCTCTCTCTCTCTCTCTCTCTCTCTCTCTCTCTCTCTCTCTCTCTCTCTCTCTCTCTCTCTCTCTCTCTCTCTCTCTCTCTCTCTCTCTCTCTCTCTCTCTCTCTCTCTCTCTCTCTCTTTCTCTCTCTCTCTCTCTCTTTCTCTCTAAATACTAAAAGTTAATTCTTTTGATAAATTTTGATAAATACACTCCTACCATATCGAGCAAAAATATGCATTCGCTTGAAAGTTATTAAGGCAGGAATTCAATTTGAACATGTTAGCCAGGTAAAAAAATCTCTTGTTTGAAAGAGAATTAACTTTTAGTCTATTAGGAAGGGATTGTTTTGGAGTATTTTAATAGTAATTCGGTCTTTCTGGGTATTTCTCGGGCCGCACTTTCAATGTGCGAAAATCACGGTTTTAGAATATTTCGACGAATTACTTGAAATCTAACAGATTGGTTTTCTTTAAAACAGTTGGAATCATTTTGCAATAGCTTGAAGTTGATGATGTCGTTTGCCGCTTGTCTAGCTTAGGTCTCATCGAGTTTAGAGTTATTCGATAAAAACCAATTTCAACAATATTTGTTTATCGTTGCCATGGTAACGTCAATCAAGCTAAAATTAACATTATTTAAAAATTTCATCTTAGCTCTATAACTGGTCCAAAAATCAAGTATATAGGTATAAGTTAAGACTATGAATAAGCCAAATGAAAATGAAAGGTATGGTCTGAAAAATACTATAGGAAGCCACCTTAAATACGTTATCTACACCCTTGGGTCCAGAGGTAATTTGTTCTCGTTCCATTGTTTTCTTTTTTGTCGGGAATTACAAAGTCGTGAGGAGAAGCATAAGCGAAATAGAACCTCTGGCGCCAAGGGTACGTCATGCAAGGTCATGACCAGGTCTTGTCATGATGTTTAGTTTGTAAATATTTAACAGTTTTCCGCTTCCGCGCTGTCGCTGATATCTGGCAAAATATCAAAATTGATTCAGCTGCAAACCCATCTACAGTACTCGTAACACTTTTGAAATTTGTTCTCCTGCAGAAACTCGCCAGAAAAATGAGCTCAGGAGTCTACAAAGCCGTTGGATTCGGTTTGCTTGCTATGATCATGTTTTCTGTCATCATCGAAAGCTCAGGGAATTTGGCTCAGAATGGAGCAAATGTTTGTTCAAGAACTGTAAGGTAAGCAAAAATAAGATGAGTTAATTTAATCGTTGTGTTCATCTTAATGTGGGTTCGTGGAAGTTTCAGTAAAATACAAACGTGTAATGAGAAGTACATTGATTTCACACAAAGAGTATGCACTTTACTTTCAATTTTTTTCACGTCTTAATTGAGCAGCTTGCTTCCCGTATGATATCGGGTTTTTTTAATCAAGTCTTGTCGATCGGATAGCTTTATAAATTCGCGGTGATTCACCGATAACTGAAGCCCCGGCTATTATTAGTATTCGCTGTAGACGTTCGCTGTACTTACTCCTATTGCATAATCACAAGTAATTTGCTTTAGTCTAAGACGTATCTTTGAATTGTATTCTTACAACAGTAGCACCAGGAAGAGAATAGCAGATAGCCCCCCACCCCTCCCCCTACATTGTTTTCCACTGATGGTATTTCATGTGAAGACAAAATATTCTCAGTTCAAAATATTTCAAAAATATTTTATTAAGCTTTTCCTTTATAAAAACCGATAAAAACAAGAAACTCATAAGGGAGTTGAAACGCCACCCACTTAGCTCAGTTGGTAAGAGCGTCGGTCTGTTGTGCGGGAGGTCGTGGTTCCGGCCGAACCAACACTCGGGGGTTTAAAACTAGCCTAACTTAAAGTTGGAGAGTGCTGCCTTAATATTATTTTGCCCGCAACAGTAGACATACGGATTTACATCAAATTGAATTTTATTTAGAAACAGTTGTTTACATTGTTTCTTTAAAAAACTCCCGTAATAACGGGGAAATGTATTTAATAACTGGAACAGGAATTTTATAGCTTGAGTTGACACACTAGAACCATGAAGGCTTGGCTTTCGTCGTCCGATGAGTCGTTAAGATAAAGCTAAAGATAAGAAAGATATATGGTTAAGAAATATTGCTAATTTGTTGAAAATACAACAGAGCGCGAGATAAAGCTTTGACATGAGTCTGCTTCGCACTTCAAGCACGTGCGTGACACAAACTGTGCCGAACTAATTCTGTAAATATAAAGGCTTACCTCTTACAATGACTTGGCAAAACGAAATTGTTATACTGAAGAAAGAAATATTTTACATAAATATCAGTATTTTAGTTCGGAAATACAACAGAGCGCGAGATAAAGTTTTGGCGTAGGTCTACTTCGCACTTCAAGCACGTGCGTGACACAAACTGTGCCGAACTAATTCTGTAAAGACAAACAGGGACCGCGGAGCAGAATTTTGATTGGGGGGGGGCTAATAATTTTATTGGGGGGGCTAACGACCACCAAACACTGGAAGATCTAGGGAGTTTGGGGGCATGCTCCCATTATTGGGGGGGCTATAGCCCCCCAGCCCCCCCTGCTCCGCGGTCCATGACAAAGGCTTACCTCTTTCAGTGGCTTGGCAACACGGAGGGCTAGAAGTGAAGAAAGAAATATTTTAGTTTAGATAAATATCGGTATTTGTGTTCGAACAAATACAAACAATACAAACTACATACCTTGAAACAGTCTGGTGCATAGGGAACGAAGACCACGAGTTTCCGAATATTTATAGTTAGTGCCCGAACTGCATGGCGGTACAAGTAAGCCGGTGCATTCTGGGATGGCGACAACAAAGAAATGTATTGTTCTAGACTGTCGACGAGCTGCATTGTGGGTCAAGTGAAGATCTCGATTTCTCCTGCCTTTTACCTATTGTCTGAATTAGGATCGCTACCTTGCTTCGCTCGCTTCAGGCTCGCTCCGCTGCGGCAGCAATAACTGAGAAGAAGTTGCTTCCTTTGTAATCGCATCTACTTAATTAGTCCTCGAGTCCGAATGGTCTACCAGTCAATAGCCCATAAGGCCGAAGGCCGAATGGACTATTGACTCGTAGGCAATGAGGGCGAGAGGTCTAATTGTTTTAGTAAAAACCTACTAATCGGTCCAATAAAAGGATGCAAAAAGTTTTGGATTTTGCTTTAAATATGTATTTTTGGTTTTCAAAACCGGCGCTTTTCGCTACTAGGGGTCTATTAGTGATAGACCTCTAGTAGCGAAAAGCGCCAGTAGCTCAGCCAATCACAGGGATCGATTGGTGATAGACCATTAGTAGGTTTTTTCTAAAAATGGTTAGACCTTTAAGTCTTCTCGGATAAGGACTTTAAACCTTAGGCCCTGTCTCCCAACGCTTACTGTTGAATTATTCGTGTTAGAGTAGGGGATTTTCTCCCGACTCAACAGCCTATCCCAATTTGGAGGCATAACACTAATTACTAACTAACAATTCACTCATGATTGTAAGCTGCACGGCATTTTGGGCTATGCATGGAAACAAGCGTCTACCCTCACACAAAAGGGCAGCTGCGCACGCAGGTTAGAACTGAATAAAAACGTGTTGTGGACTTTTCTTTTAATTCTAAGCTTCAGGGAAACCTACGCACAGTCATACCAAGTCTCATACAGATACCGGTCAACTTATAAATGTGGAATGTGGAACTGGGGAAGATGCACTCGATACAGGTAACAGAACTTGATGATGAGTTGATTAATGTATATTCGTGTCATAATGTTGGATGGTGAGGCTGATGTGGTACACTCTTCTTGATACCCACAGGACTGCTTACAGGACTAAATATCGAACAGCTACGAGAACATCCTACAGAAAACAATACTTTTGTTGTAAGGGATGGAGTCAAGTGGGAGATCAGTGTACCAAAGGTAAATAACCTAATGCTAGGGTAGTCACTAGAATATCCTATAGAACACAATACCAGTGCTGTAAGGGATGGAGTCAAGTGGGAGATCAGTGTACCAAAGGTAAATAACCTAATGCTAGGGTAGTCACTAGAATATCCTATAGAACACAATACCAATGCTGTAAGGGATTGAGTCAAGTGGGAGGTCAGTGTACCAAAGGTAAATAACCTAATGCTAGGGTAGTCACTAGAATATCCTACAGAACACAATACCAATGCTGTAAGGGATTGAGTCAAGTGGGAGATCAGTGTACCAAAGGTAAAAAACCTAATGCTAGGGTAGTCACTAGAATATCCTACAGAACACAATACCAATGTTGTAAGGGATGGAGTCAAGTGGGAGATCAGTGTACCAAAGGTAAATAACCTAATGCTAGGGTAGTCACTAGAATATCCTACAGAACACAATACCAATGCCGTAAGGGATTGAGTCAAGTGGGAGATCAGTGTACCAAAGATAAATAACCTAATGCTTGGGTAGTCACTAGAATATCCTACAGAACACAATACCAATGCCGTAAGGGATTGAGTCAAGTGGGAGATCAGTGTACCAAAGGTAAATAACCTAATGCTAGGGTAGTCACTAGAATATCCTCACTGACTTTCTACATTTTTCTTCTATTCTGTTTCCAGCTATTTGTACTCAGCCTTGTGTGAACGGCACGTGTACCAAACCAGATTACTGCTCGTGTTACTCAGGTTACTATGGAAAACTGTGTGAAAGAGGTATGTACCAGCACACCTAACATATTTGTAATCTTTCTCTGTCCTGTGCATGTTGATTTCCTTTTCTTCCTCGTCAGACTGTCCTTCACATAAATGGGGACCACACTGTAAACATGACTGTCTCTGTCAAAATAACGCTAAATGCTCTCCCCACACTGGTGTCTGTACGTGTACCCCAGGGTGGGAGGGACAGTACTGTGACAAACCGTGTGATCAAGGTTACTATGGTAGCAAATGTCTGAAAAGATGCACCTGTCTTAATGGAGCGACATGTGACCCTATTAGTGGTAACTGCACATGCGCACCAGGATATCATGGGCAGCGGTAAGTTTATTTTCTGATTGTTAATGACGTAGACTGTCAGAACACAGGGATACCAAACTGTGAAGTTCAAGTTCTTTTTATTACACACATATAAATATATTACAGAAAATACCAATACAGATAAATTAGTTTGAATTTACAAAGGTACTAGTTTTTTAATATCATAAATATAAGAAAAATACAAACAATAAATGAATTAAGTGTGTAGTGATGGCTTAAGTAGTATAAACTGTCGAGTAAACCACCACTAGAACGTTTCTATTCCTGTTCTATTCTCAGCTGTAAATCAGAATGTTCTCGTGGCTGGTATGGACAGGATTGTGCAGTGAAGTGCGCATGTCTGAATGGAGCTTCATGTGACCACGTGAACGGCACGTGTAACTGTACAGCTGGGTGGACGGTAAGTATGGGGAACTAAAATGTATGGAACTGGAATAGAATGAATTGACTTTCAAGGTAGACTGAATGCCTTAACTAAAGACTGAGAACCTTTTGTCTTCTAAGACATGACGTGTTTGAAGGTAATTCCAATTTTTGTAATATTTCTTTCTTTGCTGCGTATCCAGGGAGACATTTGTAACCAAAAGTGTCCCGAAGGTACATATGGATACCGCTGTGCACAAACATGTCTAAACTGTATGCATGGTGCAACCTGTGATCACGTGACTGGAGTGTGTGACTGCAGGCCGGGTTACAGAGGAAAGAGGTTTGTAGTATGTACATATGCATTCCACACCTTTTACTGAACTCTTCTGCTCAGCTTAATCCGCCAATAAAGCTGTAGAAAGTTTTTCCTGGCTGAAATGTTTCGGTCCAGAAGGTCATCTGAGCTAAATTAGTTACATATCGCAGCTTGCGGGAATGAAGCACCCTCTACTACATATCATTTGTTTAATCTTGACAAACGGTTATTTACCAGATGTGAAGATCTTTGTGAAAAAGGAAAATATGGTCTCAAGTGCATTGGCGATTGCGCATGTCAGAACAATGCCACGTGTTCACCAAAAGATGGTTTCTGTAACTGTACCTCTGGATATATGGGCAAGTTATGTGAGAAACAGTGTGCTGGTGGAGCTGGTGGTGTTGGATGTAAAGTACACTGTAATTGTACGAAATGGGGAACCTGTAATCCATTCACTGGGGTGTGCGCGTAAGTACTAACAGAATATATTTCTTAGAACTATAAAAAAACTCACGCTGTCCGCGCGATTTGACTGGATTAGCAGTATGGTGAAGCTCGCTAGGATTGTCTCAGAAATTGTCCCTTATTCCGAATCGTTACCGTGACGTGTGCAATCATCTAAACACATTGTTGTAACAGTAATAATGATCTTTAAAGTATCATGATTTCGCATGTTGCTTTTCAGCTGTCAGCCCGGATACATTGGTCCATCATGTGGTACACAATGCCCGGATGGAAAATATGGCCCAGGTTGCACGGGGAACTGCACATGTCAGAACAATGCAACATGTAGCAAGGTGGATGGGTCATGTGACTGTCTACCGGGATGGACTGGTGTTGAATGTAATAATCCGTGTCCGGATGGTTACTATGGGAAAAACTGTCAATCAAAGTGCTTATGTCAGAATGGCGCATCATGTGACCCCGTGACAGGACAATGTACATGTGTGGGGGAGTGGCAGGGGGAAATGTGTGACAACAGTAAGTATGGGAAAAGTCTTGCTTTTTAAGGTTTCCATAGTCCATAACTTCCGGCTCACACCAACACAGTATGAAATGAAATCCATGAGTTACCAAGGGTCAAAGCTATGGAACAATCTCACTGATGATGTCAGAGCAATCACTAGTGAAGCTGGCCATGGGTTCAAGTACAAATTGAAAAAGAACTTATAAAAGGAAAAAAATCACAAAAGATAGAAAGTTAGAGTGGAGAGTGACAGTGATTGAGTGAGTGAGTGGGAGAGAGAGAGAGAGAGAGAGAGAGAGAGAGAGAGAGAGAGAGAGAGAGAGAGAGAGAGAGAGAGAGAGAGAGAGAGAGAGAGAGAGAGAGAGAGAGATTAGGTATTAAGATTATTAGAAACACGACCACATCAGCAATGCTGTAAATCTCAACGTGTTTAGATAAATACTATTATTATTATTATTATTATATACAGAATGCAACAGCTGGACTTTTGGTGTGGGATGCAAAAGTCAATGTACTTGTAACAGAACATTAACTGACAGGTAAAGGGTGGTTGTTAAGTCTGAAAAAAGGTATTCATTTTTGCCATTATACTAAGGTGACGTTTTCATTTCAGATGCCATGCTTTATCAGGGTTCTGCTTTTGTAAGCATGGCTTTACCGGTGACTCATGTAACACAAAAATTGGTAAGGTTGAGCTTCCATGTTGCATCTCGTGGAGGAACCCGTTATCTCACCTTTATTTACTGCTCTTGTTCTTATTTTCTTATTGACAGTTTGTAACATCGGTCGCTATGGCAACCGTTGTGAAAAGACCTGCCGTTGTAATAATAATTACTGTGACGTAATAACAGGTTTATGTAACTGCCCAATTGGGTATACAAGACCAAATTGCCAAAGTAAGGATATTTGCTATGACTACTCTTCTTTCCTAATTGAATTTCTCAACCTTGAAAGGATGAGAGTCTCAAAATTTCTTAAATTCTTTGTCAGAATGTCCACGAGATAGATACGGCTATGAATGTCAATATACTTGTCAATGTGCGAACGGTGCTACCTGTGATCACGTGACTGGGGCCTGTTCGTGCACAGCGGGTTGGTATGGTATTCTTTGTAAACAAGGTTAGTATATCATTATCAAGGCCCTGACAAACGGTCCTAACAATCGCCCAACAACTTCCAGCCAACTTTTAACTGCAGAATGTTGTGTCCTAAAAAGTAGGCATGACAAAAGAGCCCGACATTTCCGATAATTTGACAGTAACGTATAAAGTGTAAATGTGCATGTGTAGTACCGACAAATGTTGGCTGAATGTCCGTGAACCAAGTAAAAAGATGATAATATCTTATGAACAATAGAAATGTTGGTGTGATGTAGGGGAAATGTTGGTTCAAAATCATACTTTACCAAACATTCATCCAACATTTAAAAAACCCTATCCCAAAATTGTCGGCGGGACCATGACAAACGCTGTCAACATTGATCCAGAAAAATGTTGGGTAAATGTTGGGTCAAATGTTGGGACCGTTTGTCGGGATCTTTACATGTTCGTTTCGAGGTACTGGGATTTTAAAATATATATTTTTAGTATCAAAATCAGATATTCTTTAACCAGTCCTGTTTGTCCACCACAGGATGCCCACAGGGAAAGTTTGGCTTAAAATGCAACAGTACGTGTACTTGTCAGCACGAATCATCGTGTGATCACGTGACCGGTGCCTGCCGGTGTTCACCAGGATGGCAGGGGAAGCAATGTGAAGAAGGTATTAGACACATGACTCTTAACATTAAAAACTTTACTTACTGGTCAATACACCGATTCCGAACATAGTTGGCACACGCGGACTGCCTGGATTGAGGAGGCGAAAACGAGTCTAGTCAGCCGTCTGTGATCTGTGGAAAGCTGGCTTTTCTGTTAGGAACGTTAAACAATTCTTAATGATCATAAACACCAGTTATAAAAATGAAGCTTGACTAGCCTCGTTTTCGCCCACTCGACCCAGGCCGTCCATTTGTGTCCGCCATGTTCTGAATCGTTGTATGACCAGCTTTTTTTCTATTTTTACAGCTTGCAAACAAGGTTTCTATGGCGAACACTGTGTGTCATTTTGTCAATGTCTTGGAGAATATACGGTGTCTTGTGATCACGTGAACGGCGCATGCTACTGTAAACCGGGATGGACTGGAAGCGAGTGCACCTTGTGTAAGGAATCTCTTTGTTCATGGTGGTGGTGGTGATGGTGATGACGATGATGATGATGATGATGATATAATAAATAAATATAACTATTATGGACAACAGCTTATGCAAGTAAATTATTTATTCCAAGAACTTCGATATAGAGAAATTGCAGAAGAAGGGTACCCTATGAGAAAGTTGTTACAATCTAATATATTTATTACTATTTGTACATGAATTACTTACTTGTATATTTTGGTATCAGTTTGTCCACAGGGTACTTACGGCAATAACTGTACATCCAAATGTAGTTGTAGATCCACAAGTACACTTGAATGTAACCACAAGACAGGAGCGTGTACCTGCAATGATGGATATATTGGTCAGCGGTGTGAAATAAGTAAGTGATCTTTAGTGTTGGTATTCGACCTTCGATTCTAAGTGTAGTTGGTATGTTAACACAGTTAACTCACAGATATAATTAAAAATTATTTGCGTGTTAGGTTTTGCGGATTGAAGAAAACCGGATCACACGGAAAACCACCGTCGCACTACCGTCACAACACCCTTAAACTCTTGTTTTGCTACAAAGTACTAACAACTATTTTGTTCTTATTTTTGTTTGTATTTCAGAATGTCCTAGTGATACATTAGGATTCAAATGCAAAGAAAAATGTCCATGTAGAAATGAAACTATGCTATGTGATCATGTGACGAGCACGTGTTACTGTAAACCTGGTTTGAAAGGTTCTGACTGCAATCAAAGTAAGTAATAAATGGCTTGGAATGCATATGGGCCGTCATAAGTTTACTTTATGGAAAGTCGAAGGTTCACCAACTACGACTACTTGAACTAGCAAGATTCGAAGTTATCTCTTCGCACTTTAAGCCAGCTAATCATAAAGCGGCTTATATCGTAATGCTCTTTTACGGTGGCTTCCCGCCAAAGCCACAGGAACTCCATCAGTGTAATTCATCAAGAGATAAGGTTTAAGGTGGCTGGGTAGAGATAACAACAACGATTGCTATTTATGCTTTGGTAATTACAAGCAAGTTATTCATTTTCATTTTATTAAAATCAAAATAGCAATCGTTGTTGTCGCCCAACCCTTCCCAAAGTGTTAATTCCTTATTTCTACATTGTCTATCGTCCATATTAAATTACGCGTGAACATGGAATGTTTCAGAGCAATCGCTTAAGAACTGACAATTCTAAGAGAGTTTAACGATGCACCTTAGATGCGTTGTTTATTTCGAACGAGCCACCTTAAACATCTAAATTATACTGATAAAGTTCCTGTGGTTTTAGCGAGTGTTGTCTTCCATTTTTGCATGGGACTCGCTGCATACTTGCATGTTCTAGCTCGCACGCACGAAGGGGTTTTTTATGATCGTTGTCTCACATGCTAATGATTATTCTCCCAGCATGCTCTGTTGGTACATACGGACAAGGCTGTTCACAGACCTGTAAGTGCACGAATAACGCCACGTGTGACGTAGTAGATGGCAACTGCACGTGTTTACCAGGATTTGACGGGAAATACTGTGAAGAACGTAAGTAAACAAGCGATATTACATTTGTATTACTTTACCGCTTATCACTTCAAGAGAATGTCATATACTGTGACGAGCATCTGACTCGGGAAACTAAGTAATCACTCTGAGTTATCATTATTTTCCCAGCATGCTCTGTTGGTACGTACGGACAAGGCTGTTTACAGACCTGTAAGTGCACGAATAACGCCAAGTGTGACGTAATAGATGGCAACTGCACGTGTTTACAAGGATTTATCGGAAAATACTGCGAAGAGCGTAAGTAAGGGCGACAAAAACTACACAGTAAAATATCAACAACGCCGTATCGTAATGGGATTCATGTATCGTCCCCTCTGTGAATAATGAAAAAAATTAAGTTAAAGAAGAAACTATTTTTATAGACCCTTTCATGTATCAGCTCAATTTGGAGGGCAAATCAAAAGAATTTCGATTTCCTGAGAATTGGAACTTATTGTTTTGTCCTCCAAATTGAGCTGCATTCCGTAGTACTCGACTCCAAGGGATCTATAAACCAAATTCATAAATCGTTGTCGGGTACAAAAAATCATAGAAGCTAAGACAAAAATGTGTTCTGGGTAAATATATGAATTTAGGCACTGCCTAAAATCGGACCTCCCATTCAATTTTTCGAGGAAGACTATAAATCATGTTCTAAATGCGTGACAAGCGTGACGAGGCGTTACGAAACAGCGTGACTACCTCTCCTTATGATTTTAGATGCAGGAAAACCGAAAAGAAAAATCAATATTTTAAGCCTTCAAAGCTTTAAAAAAAAATTCAAATCGAAGGAAAATAATTAATAAATATTTCCTGTATAGAAGAACAGATTTCATCAAACAAATGTTATGGTAAAAGACTTATTAAGGTTTGAAATAAAGTGAACGGCTTTCACTGTATAATAATTTTATTTGTCAGTAAGCTTCGACAATATTCGCGGGATTTATTTTTCAGCTTTACAAGAACATGTCCATGAACAACACAGCTCAACTTATAAGCTAAATAAATGGCGAATATTTTTTACATGACTTCTAAAACCCATGAAGAGTCAAAAAATTTTTTTGAGCATTTGTATTCAAGACTATAATAAAAAAATGTATTTTGCAGTATAATCTGGTGCCACATTATAAGTTTTGAATATCGTGTGTTTCATGAATAAAATTACAATTGATGTATGTAAGGAATAGAAATCTCAGGAGGCTCAGTTAACATTTGTGTTACTTATTAGGGCATAACGCTTTTGAAAAACCTTTCTTTGTTAAAAATCAATGCTTTGTTATTTAGATTTGCTTTGTTTTTTCATGTTCTGTTTTTTCGTGTGTCATAATGACAATGCAGCGCTTTCGGAAGGTACAAACCTCTGAAAGAGAAAGCTTTAGTAGATTCGGTACCTTCGAGTACCAAATATTCTTCAAAGTGGGCCCATAACATTTTTGAGGATGGGAAGAGATTTAGAGTCAAACAAGATCATGCAAGATCCTTCAAAAGAGATTATTCCATAGCAGCGGTTGAAGATATCTTTCAGTTATACAAAATCTTAACACACAGTCACTCGATTTCTGGCTGGTGATGTTCATTCATGATCAAGAAGTCGCGAAACAAAATGGTGAGCTTTATCCGTTGAAGAGCTTGTATCTCATAGTTTGATTTAAACTTTTATTTTTCACACGATATTTTATCGTGAATACACATTTCATGTTTTGACGATATTTTATCGTTTTTTTTCGAATAGTAGTTCTAGATTATTGAACTTTTTCCAATACAGAAACAATGGTAATTAGAATATGAACACTGTTATCAATCAACCAATCTATAAAACTATATTTTCAATGTTTCTAGTTGAGAAAAACGCTAGTTATGAGTAAATTTAGATAAAAAGTTGTACATATTTGTTTGATATTAGTAAATCTATTTCCTCCGCTAAGGATTGTCTTTAATTGTCTTTATTTTATTTTATTTTATTCTATTTTTTAGGTATAGAGGTTCATAAGAGAGGGCCGTTTTGAGTTGATTTCGGGAGAGTGCAGGTTTGATTAATAATTCATATATGTGCTGATACAATGCATTTGTCTTTGATGAATTGTTGTAGATATTGAACTGTTTAATAAACATGAGTGTTTAACTGCAATGAAACTGCAGTTAAAACCCTCATGTTTGACACGCGTGAAAAACGTCTGCGCATGCTCTAAGTCCGTATGCAAATTAGTCGAAAGCGTCTTCGTGCTATTGTAAAAATATTCAAATTTGACTTTCACACTTGCCTGAAGAATAGTCTTTACAAAATGCCAAAACTTAAGATCAGTTCTTGAAACTTAAGGCTAATTCTTTTATATTGTCTTTATTAACACATTATCTTGGTCTCACAAAAGTATACCCACGAAATGTTTTGTATACTCGGAGAAAACAAGCATTTATTTTCTCACTAAAACTCTATAATTTCTTGGAAAGCGTGCTGAATGGCACGCATGCGCAAACGTTTTTCTCTAGTGTCCTCATGTTTATTAAACAGTTTTATAACTACAACGGTTCATCAAGCACAAATGCATTGTATCAGCACGGATATGAATTATTAATCAGTCCCGAACTCCCCTGAGATATTCAAAAGCGCCCCCGACTTTTAGTTTGATGGACCTTTTTCCTAGTATAAAATATACGTCACGTGTTTAGTTTGGGCGACACGATTGGCTCTTAGCCTCATTGAATATTAATGAGTTTTAGAATTTAATTATAAGATAGACATGACTTCTTTGCTTAGAGTCATAGATTAAACCTAATTTTCGCTTTTTCTTGTTTCATCTTAGACTACATTATTGCTGTTATTAGTGATGTTTTATGTGCATTTGCGAGCTTTTCTTTAAAATAAAGCGGGAACCCTGTGGTGGTACAGGGACGGTCCTTGTTGGTACGGACAAGAGAATAACGTAATCATGCAACGACAAATCAGCTCGATGGACAAGTAAGGCTTTTTATCGCAATTTCCGGTTGAGGATGCATGCTCAAACGAGGTGCAAGAAAAAGTAACTGGTAAAAAATATAAAATCCATAAGTAGTTATCACGCGGTAGAAACATGTAAAATGCATCTACCCATAATCCCTGCCGATCTTAGCTTTGTATAGCTTTTCAGCTGACTTTATTGAAATAAGTATATTATAATGATTATTTTCCCAGCATGCTCTGTGGGTACATACGGACAAGGCTGTTTACAGACCTGTAATTGCACGAATAACGCAACTTGTGACGTAGTAGGTGGCAACTGCACGTGTTTACCAGGATTTGGTGGGAAATACTGCGAAGAACGTTAGTAAAACGAACGATTTTACATTTTTATAACTTTTGTACTACTTAACACTTCATTATCAAGGCAATACCATATACTCTGACTCCGGAGACTAAATAATCACTCTGAGTTATCATTATTTTCTCAGCATGTTCTGTTGGTACGTACGGGCAAGGCTGTTCACAGACCTGTAAGTGTACAAATAACGCCACGTGTGACGCAGTAGCTGGCAACTGCACGTGTTTACCAGGATTTGGCGGGAAATACTGCAAAGAAGGTAAGTAAAACGAACGCGATTTTACATTTTTATAACTTTACTACTTAAGTAAAAAGAACGATTATGTAATCGCTGCCACTGCGGATCAAGAGGAGGGGTGCAGGGGGTGTGAAACCTCTCCCCCCCCCTCTACCCGAGCAACTTTATCCCCCTATTTTGAAGATACCCAATACCAAATAATGATATACTTCTTTGATTCTGAAGATTGCACCCCTCCCTTGGCTGACTTTGTGCCCTGCACCCCTCCTTGAACAAAATCCTGAATCCGCCCCTGTGGAAGTCAAATTAGTTTGCTAGTACATAAATCAATGTTTGCCTTTTACAGTTCTTCCAACTGAACCAAATGCTAATGAAGATCAGTTTGGTGAGCAGGACAGTTCTGTTCACCCAGGTGTTAGTGCTGGTGTAAGTCTTGTTTTTCTTATCATCTTCATATCCATTACCGTTGCTATTGGTTACTGGATTTATCGAAAAAGACAAAATCTGGGCATGCTTAGAACTCTCGAACCCGCTTATGAAATTCCTGATCCTGCGAGCTCAATGGAGCTTCACACTACCACCAAAAATGAACGTGACAAAAATGTTCCCTTGGAGACGAACTATATGAGTCTTGACAACCGTGTCAGGGTTGGAGATGAGCGTACATACCAGTCTCTTCATAAGGAAGGCAGTTACCATGGATACGAATCCCCGAACGGTGAATCTGTTAGCACTCGTGTTTATCAGTCACTCGATAGAAAACCCGACCCAACTTATCACAGCCTCGCGAAAACTGGTCAGCAGCAACAACCTGAAGGGAACGAAGAGAAGGAAAATACGGTTGCCATGGAGACACACTATATGGGCCTTGGTAACCCTGCCAACGATGTTTATCAATCTTTGAATGAAAAATCTGTTGTTAAAGGTGAAAATGAACTAAGAGACGATCTTAAACCACGAAGTCACGATAGAGGTTGTCATAGCGACAACCAACGTAACCATGACGACTACCAACCGCTCAGCAAGCTCAATAAGGACAACGATTATCAGAGTTTGGATGCTAAGAAACAACTCTCCTCGGCAAATGGATCTGAATCGCCGGTATATGATAATACGCCTCAACACATCGATGATCAAGATGGGTTGTATAATGGTATGGGCCATGATTATGAACCTGTTAGGGAAGGAACGAATGAGGATGAAGCAGTGGATACGCCTTCCTACGAGATTTTACCCTCCTAAAAACGTTATAATAAACCTTAGTCTCTGGATTTCTTGTTTCACCAAACTCAATTTTGACAATGACGAATCCCGACAAACCCAAATTTACGGATCTGCTGATCATCTACCAGTTGATCTTCGAAAAAATATCAACCAATCAGAATCGAGAAAATGAGCAAAACTGAGGTGTCATCCTTAGTAGCTTGGCGATTCGGGAAACCATCATTTCTTTATTGTATTTCCCCACTTAATGAAGAATATCATAGTAAATATATATAAAATATCACAAACTCCTCCTGAAAATCTAGATTTATTTCAGATATAAACTTTTATAAGTCAATTTTCGCATGCTTCCTGACACCTTTTGCGGTGACGTCATTCCTACGTTACTATTTCTGATGGACACGCGTGAAAAACGTCTGCGCATGCTCTAAGTCCGCAAGCAAATTAGTCAAAAGCTTCTTCGTGCTATTGTAGAAATATGCAAATTTGACTTTCACACTTGCCTGAAGAATAGTCTTTACAAAATGCCAAAACTTAAAGTCAATTCTTAAACCTAAGGCTAATTCTTTCATATTGCCTTTATTAATACAGTATCTTGGTCTCACAAAAGTATACCCACGAACGTTTTTATATACTTGGAGAAAACAAGCATTTATTTTCTCACTAAAACTATTGTAATTTTTTGGAAAGCGTGCTGAAAGGCACGCATGCGCAAATGTTTATCTCTAGTGTCTTTGTGATCAGCTTGAATTTCGGGATACAAAGAAAGGACGGAAATAACAAACTGATACGTTACAGAAGAAAACCATGCGTGTACTTTATTTAAGGCATGTTGATTCAAGACTGATTTTAATAAGCCAATTCACAGTTTAAGAATCGTCTTCAATGGGCATGCGATTTTATCCCGAATTTCTCACCTTCTTTTGTTTAAACCTTCTTTTCTTTTTAATTAAACAAAAGAAGGTGAGAAATTCGGGATAAAATCGCATGCGCACTGATAACGATTCTTAGCTTAAACTGTGAATAGGCTTGTTGATCGGGTGGACATGAGAAAATGTGTGATAGTGCTACAGATTTTTCGGCCGATTCAGGTTTTTCCGAATCGGTCTTGAAACTTACGATATGCTTCCTAATGGATGGAGTTGGGCCAATGAATTGAGCCTACAAATCGCAATACAGTTTTACATTGTACTCGATATGCTGCTCAATGTCAGAATTCGGCTTTTTTACTTTCAGCACATCTTTTTCAGTTTACTTGCATGTCGTCCGTTCTAAGACAAACAGACAAACAGACAAACAGACAAACAGACAAACAGACAAACAGACAAACAGACAAACAGACAAACAGACAAACAGACAAACAGACAAACAGACAAGCAGACAAGCAGACAAGCAGACAAGCAGACAAGCAGACAAGCAGACAAGCAGACAAGCAGACAAGCAGACAAGCAGACAAGCAGACAAGCAGACAAGCAGACAAGCAGACAAGCAGACAAGCAGACAAGCAGACAAGCAGACAAGCAGACAAGCAGACAAGCAGACAAGCACACAAGCACACAAGCACACAAGCACACAAGCACACAAACACACAAGCACACAAACACACAAACACACAAACACACAAACACACAAACACACAAACACACAAACAGACACGGCAGACACGGCAGACAAACAAATGTAGAAACGTAGGAATAAAGAAACGAACCAACCAACAGTTTGTGTCACGCATGCGCAGACTACAAGGAGAACTACCTGTAGTCATATCAAGTCTCCTACAGAAACAAGTCAACTATTAAGACTGGATTATGCGAGATTACCGGCAAATCCGATTACTGCTATTGTTACTCAGGTTACTATGGAAACTCGTACAAAAGAGGTATGCACCTTAATACATTTCAACATTTTTATTTCCTTTCAATTATTATGAAAACTGACTTCCCAAAAAATATATTTACCACCGGAAATCTTTGTAATCTATCTTAGTCCTGTGTAATCCTTTCTTTTCTTTTCAGTTGTATTCACAGTGTCCTTCGCATTAAAGGGACTCATACTGGAGTTATCACTGAGTTATCACTGTACATGTCAACTGTTGTCCTACATCAGACACAAACGTAGTTAATACTCGATAGTTTAAACTTCCTGCTCATCTTTCTGAAGGCAACCAACACATCCAAGTCAATCGATACTGAAGTTTTTCAACATTCAAACTTGATAACCTTCATTCTTCGCTCTTTTTACTTGGCTGACAAACGAGGCTAGAAGAATGATACCTGGATTTGTTAAAGTCTTTGTCTTCAGTTCTTTTGTAGTTCTGTTAGCTCTTCTTGCTCAAAGCTCAGGGAACTTGGCAGAGAATGGAGCAAATGTCTGCTCGAAGATCGTAAGGTCAGTGCGAATATACATATTTCTGGCGTAGTTATAAATATGTTCATAGCAATGAGTAGACATGCAAATATATATAATTGATAAAACAGTTGATTTAGATAAAGGCATAGAATCAAAAAGTTTTGCTTAGTCCAAATAAAAGAGGCCACTCGCTGGGCCAACAAGAACCAAGACTTAAATCATAAATGATAAAAAGAAATGCTGATAAATAGACAAACTAAAAACGTTCGTATATGAGTGAATAGCAACCAGTGAGTTTTTTCTTCTTTTCCTACTTCACTTAGGCAAAACTTATACATGCCATATCCCATGATGGGATATGGTATAGTGATACTTGCAGTTCAACACAGATCTAAAGTGCTAGCCCGGGGGGAGGGGGGGGGGTACTCCCCTATATTTGCTATACGGGTATGTGCCGCCCGATAGGGTATGGTTTTTTGGCTTTTAGGTCTGGGGTAGGCTACGTTTTCTGCCGGCACAAAAAAAAAAAAAAAAAAAAAACGATTTAGATAAGCCACTTCGGAGTCTCAGAATCGTTTTCAGTGCGCATGCGATTTTATCCCGAATTTCTTAATTAAACAAAAGAATGTGAGAAATTCGGGATAAAATCGCATGCGTACTGAAAACGATTCTTAAACTCCGAACTGGCTTATTCAATTAAACAATTGCCAAATAGTTATTGAAATCTATTGAATAACCGTTTTTTGCATGTCAACAAAATATAGGTTTAGTCTGGGGTAGGGTCAGGGTTTTGAGGACCTGGCGGTACATCCCCACCCAAGTTGGGGTGGTACTACCCCCCCCCCCCCCCCTTCCCGGGAGTGCTAGCAACACTATTCGTATAATAAGTGCTTTACATTAAATCCATTGTGGAATTCCACCAAGAAAATTTCTTCACACTTAAGATTTTATCAGAATTATGACTTTATTCTGAATCATTTGTATCAGACTTTTTTGCTCTAACACTATTTCCGACTTCGTGTGCTTTCAGAACAATAGGTGCATCAAAGATTGTACGAAATTTGAACATCTTTAGAATTTGAACAAAAGATACTTGTATTTCATTGTTGTTATTAACGAGTCGGGCCATACCAAAACACAATACTCACGTATGCTGAAATTATGACTTGACTATAACTATTGTTCAACTTTTTGTTGATTAAAATGCCCTATGGATACTAGCCTGTTCCAAACTTTCGTCATCATAGTGCATCGTGCTTAAACCCCCAGGGGATGATGGGGTGCTTAACCCCCCGGGGGATGAGGGGGTGCTTAACCGTCACCCCTTCTAGCTTTACAAGATATGCCCTTGAACTCCCGAAAGAGGAGTGAGAATAAAAAACGAATCAAGCCTTCCATATTTGGTATAACTGCTTTATGAGTTTCTCTTTTTAAATTACTCAGCTTCAGTGAAAACTACCAACAGTCATATCAAGTCTCATACAGACACCGAACAACTGTTAAATGTGGGTTCAATAACTGGGGAATGTGCACTCAATACAGGTAACACAACTTGATGATGAGTTGATTAATGTACATTCGTGTCATAATGTTGGATGGTGAGGCTGATGTGGTACACTCTTCTTGATACCCATAGGACTGTTTACAGGACTCACTATCGAACAGCTACGAGAACATCCTACAGGAAGCAATACTATTGTTGTAAGGGATGGAGTCGAGTGGGAGATCAGTGTACCAAAGGTAAATAACCTAATGCTAGGGTAGTCACTAGAATATCCTACAGAACACAATACCAATGCTGTAAGGGATGGAGTCAAGTGGGAGATCAGTGTACCAAAGGTAAATAACCTAATGCTAGGGTAGTCACTAGAATACTCTATAGAACACAATACCAATGCTGTAAGGGATGGAGTCAAGTGGGAGATAATAGAATATTGTCAATGACTTTCTACATTTTTCTTTGATTCTGTTTCCAGCTATTTGTACTCACCCATGTGTACACGGCACGTGTACCAAACCAGATTACTGCTCGTGTTACTCAGGTTACTATGGAAACCTGTGTGATAGAGGTATGGACCAGCACACCTAACATCTCAGCTTGTAATCATTCTCAATGCTGTTTGTGTTTATTTCCTTTCCTTCGTCGTCAGAGTGTCCTTCACATAAATGGGGACCACACTGTAAACATGACTGTCTCTGTCAAAATAACGCTAAATGCTCTCCCCAAACTGGTGTCTGTACGTGTACCCCAGGGTGGGAGGGACAGTACTGTGACAAGACATGTGACCAAGGTTACTATGGTAGCAAATGTCTGAAAAGATGCACCTGTCTTAATGGAGCGACATGTGACCCTGTTAGTGGTAACTGCACATGCGCAGCTGGATATCATGGACAGCGGTTAGTCTATTTTCTGATTGTTAATGACGTAGACTGTCAGAACACAGGGATACCAAACTGTGAAGTTCAAGTTCAAGTTCTTTTTATTACACACATATAAATATATTACAGAAAAATACCAATACAGATAAATTAGTTTGTATTTACAAAGGTACTAGTGGTTTAATAATATCATAAATATAAGAAAAATAGAAACAATAAATAAATTAAGTGTGTAGTGATGGCTTAAGTAGTATAAACTTTCGAGTAAACCACCACTAGAACGTTTCTATTCCTGTTCTATTCTCAGCTGTGAATCAGAATGTTATCGTGGGTGGTATGGACAGGATTGTGCAGTGAAGTGCGCATGTCTGAATGGAGCTTCATGTGATCACGTGAACGGCATGTGTAACTGTACAGCTGGGTGGACGGTAAGTATGGGAAACAAAAATGTATGGAGCTGGAATAGAATGAATTGACTTTCAAAGGTAGAATGTATTTCTTTCTTTACTGCTTATCTAGGGAGACATTTGTAACCAAAAGTGTCCCGAAGGTACATATGGATACCGCTGTGCACAAACATGTATAAACTGTATGCATGGTGCAACCTGTGATCACGTGACTGGAGTGTGTGACTGCAGGCCTGGTTACAGAGGAAAGAGGTTTGTAGTATGTACATATGCATTCAACACCTTTTACTGAACTCTTCTGCTCAGCTTAATCCTCCAATAAAGCTGTAGAACGTTTTTCCTGGCTGAAATGTTTCGGTCCAGAAGGTCATCTGAGCTAAATTAGCTACATATCGCAGCTTGCGGGAATGAAGCACCCTCTACTACATATCATTTGTTTAATCTTGACAAACGGTTATTTACCAGATGTGAAGATCTTTGTGAAAAAGGAAAATATGGTCTCAAGTGCATTGGCGATTGCGCATGTCAGAACAATGCCACGTGTTCACCAATAGATGGTTTCTGTAACTGTACCTCTGGATATATGGGCAAGTTATGTGAGAAACAGTGTGCTGGTGGAGCTGGCGGTGTTGGATGTAAAGTACAATGTAATTGTACGAAATGGGGAACCTGTAATCCATTCACTGGGGTGTGCGCGTAAGTACTAACAGAATATATTTCTTAGAACTATAAAAAAACTCACGCTGTCCGCGCGATTTGACAGGATTAGCAGTATGGTGAAGCTCGCTAGGATTGTCTCAGAAATTGTCCCTTATTCCGAACCGTTACCGTGCCGTATGCAATCATCTAAACACATTGTGGTAACAGTAATAATTATCTTTAAAATATCATGATTTCGCATGTTGCTTTTCAGCTGTCAGCCCGGATATATTGGTTCATCATGTGGTACACAATGCCCGGATGGAAAATATGGCCCAGGATGCACCACGAACTGCACATGTCAGAACAATGCAACATGTAGCAAGGTAGATGGGTCATGTGACTGTCTACCGGGATGGACTGGTGTTGAATGTAATAATCCATGTCCGGATGGTTACTATGGGAAAAACTGTCAATCAAAGTGCTTATGTCAGAATGGCGCATCATGTGACCCCGTGACAGGACAATGTACATGTGTGGGGGAGTGGCAGGGGGAAATGTGTGACAACAGTAAGTATGGGAAAAGTTTTGCTTAAGTTTTCTATAGTCCATAACTTCCGGCTCACACCAATAGAATAACATTACCAAGGGTCAAAGCTATGGAACAACCTTACTGACGATGTCAAAGCAATCACTAGTGAAGCTGGATTCAAGTACAAATTGAAATAGAACTAAACAAGAGAGAGAGAGAGATTAGGTATTAAAATAATTAGAAACACGACCACATCAGCAATGCTGTAAATCTCATCGTGTTTAAATAAATACAGAAATACGAGAAGATTTGTCATTTTTTAATTTGTGAATATTTCGGCCTTTCTCCAAACGCCATCAACAGCAAAATGAACTGTCATTTTGTTATTACAAAACATTTACAAAGAATTAAAATTACACCTGAATTTAGACACAAGCTATCTGTGATAACTATGAAAGTTAATCAAGATAGAGAGGTACTAAATTTGATATACAATAGTTTACATTAAGGTCGTATTATCCAAATGCAGTTCATTTTGCTGTTGATGGCCCTTGGAGAAAGGCCGAAATATTCTCAAATTAAGAAAATGACAAATCTTCTCGTATTTCTGTTTATTATCAAGGTATATAAATAAATATATTATTATTATTATTATTATTATTATTATCATTATTATTATTATATTCAGCTTTGCATTATCGAAACTTTCCCGGTTTTTTTCTACAGAATGCAACAGCTGGACGTTTGGTGCAGGATGCAACAATCAATGTTCGTGTAACAGGACACTAACTGACAGGTAAAGGGTGTTATTACATCTGAAGAAAAGGGTATTCACTTTTGCTATTATACGTACTAAGGTGACGTTTTCATTTCAGATGCCATGCTTTATCAGGATTCTGTTATTGTAAGGATGGCTTTACCGATAAAAATTGTGACACAAAAATTGGTAAATATGTGCTTTGATGTTGCATTATGTAGAGGAACTCGTTATCTCTCTCCCTCATTCACTTATTTTAATGTTATTATTTTTTGTTAGTTTGCGGAATTGGTCAGTATGGTAACAGGTGTGAAAAGAAGTGCAGTTGCAATAATAATTACTGTGACGTAATAACAGGTTTATGTAACTGCCCAATGGGGTATTCAAGACCAAATTGCCAAAGTAAGGGTACTTGTTATGACTACTGACTACTTTTCTTTCTCAACCTTAATACAATGCGTCTCAACATTTCTCCAATTTTTATTTTGTCAGAATGTCCACAAGGTAGTTACGGCTATGAATGTCAATCTACTTGTCAATGTGCGAACGGTGCTACCTGTGATCACGTGACTGGGGCCTGTTCGTGTACAGAGGGTTGGTATGGTACTCTTTGTAAACAAGGTTAGTATATCATTTTTACGTTTTTATTTCGAGTTACTGAGATTGAGTTTTAGCTGAAAGTACCTTAGTTGGACATGCTTTGACTAGTCCTGTTTGCCTGCCACAGGGTGCCCAGAGGGAACGTTTGGCTTAAAATGCAACAGTACGTGTACCTGCCAGCACAAATCATCATGTGATCACGTGACCGGTGCCTGCCGGTGTTCACCAGGATGGCAGGGGAAGCAATGTGAAGAAGGTAATAAATGCACATTTTTTTATAACACATGTTTTTTTCCCCCAGTTATTACTGATAAGAGCCTAACCAGTGGCTTTTTCTATTTTTGCAGGTTGCAAGCAAGGTTTTTTTGGCCGAGACTGTCTGTCATTATGTCAATGTTTTAGAGAAAACACAGCGGCTTGTGATCACGTGAACGGCGCATGCTACTGTACACCGGGATGGACTGGACGCGAGTGCACCTTGTGTAAGGACTCTTATGATTTCCCAAATTAGCGCGAGCGTGCGCAATAACCTGCGCTATTTAGTTTATTAGTTAAAGCAGCTAAAGCTGCTCCATTTCTAGTTCTAATAGAGTGCAAGTTATATCATTGCTAGCTATATACATGATTACGATTCTGTTTGTAATTACTCACTTGTGAACCTTGGTATCAGTTTGTCCACAGGGTACTTACGGCAATAACTGTACATCCAAATGTAGTTGTAGATCCACAAGTACACTTGAATGTAACCACAAGACAGGAGCGTGTACCTGCAATGATGGATATATTGGTCAGCGGTGCAAAACAAGTATGTGAGAATGCGTGATGAATGCATATGCCTTTAAAAATAGCGTCGATTGGCATTTGGCCTTCTAAGTAAGGGTTCGCCCTCGTGGCTTTCTATCAATGCTCGGAGCTCTAAATCCCATAAAGCATATAAAGTCATACTCACGAGATCATTGTTTGTATGCATTTGTTTGCTACGTTTTTTTGTTCCCCTCCCAGGAGAAAATGAATCTTTGAATAAAACTAAAACACGACATATTTTTTTAGCTTTGAAATAACAGAAATACAATGAAATGCTCTGTTTATTAAGAACATGTAATGGTCTGTCCCCCGAGACTTAAGAATTTTAATCGGGAATTTACATAGTCAGTTGTAACTGTAACGTGAAGAGACGTAAGCGGCCAAGGTTTCCGTCGACAAGTTTCAATATAATTGCAAGACAAAATTGTAAGTACAAGTTTTGAAGAAAAAAAACACCCTTTTTGAATTTTTTCTCATAAAATGTTAAAAATTGTCTCATAAGACATGTCTGACGAAATGTTTATATTATATTTATGTCGAATTACAGTTTGACTAGATGTCAGAGCGAATGTAAAAGGCCATACTATGCCCATATGTAGATTGGTACTACGTCAAAGAACGCAAATAAGTTGCCGTTTGAAAGCTGAATATTGGCAAGACCTGGTCTAGAATCGATTCAAAGGAATCACAGAAATGCTTCCAAAATTTGATATTTCGATTTGCAAAGTTTAATAGTGAAAGTGCCAAAGAAGTATGTATTAAGCTACTACCTTATAATGAAATCATGATTCATGAAACTAGTTTCACCGTGGCATTATAACAATCAGAAACTGTATGCTTGCAAATTCTACTACTTGTACATATACTCCTTATTTTTTAGATAGCCCACAGTGAAGTTTGTTGGTAAAAAAAAGCAAATAATGTTTAGGATTGTTTTACTGACGACAACGTTAATTGAATTTGCTATCATGAGCTATATATTAAGACATTTCAGAGATGATTTAAAACTTTAAGACTTAAATCTTTTGGTAAGGGGGACATTGAATAATTTTCTGTATATATCCAATAGGGTAATTATACTGAGGTGTCAAAATGAAAAGAGCCTTGAAGCTCAGGGAAAATACAGGTTTATTCAATTAATATTTTCTAAGTTAGACATTAGTATTCCCTATATAGTGAATACTAATAAGACCTTGAAACAAAAAGAAAACAAAAGGCCTTATTAGTATTCTCTATATAGGGAATACTAATGTCTTACTTAGAGAATACTAATTAATAACCCCGTATTTTCCCTGTGCTTCAAGGCCCCCACCACTTGACACCCTAGTTTCTCTATGGGATATAGAGCATTGAAATACTGATTGCTGATTGGTCGAGTGAGTATGACTATATTCTAAGGTAATTATAAATCTACAATAGCGAAGCTGATTCAGAGATATCGTATAAACCGCCACACCACCCGTACTTAAGTGTGAGAGGTATGTGCCCTATACTACCTTTGATTCCCGTTTTGGTACGAAGTACTAAAAACTATTCCATTCTTATTTTTGTTTGTGTTTCAGAATGTCCTGATGGTACATTTGGATTCAATTGCAAAGAAAAATGCCAATGCAGAAATGACACCATGCTTAGTGTATGTGATCACGTGACGGGCACGTGTTATTGTAAACCTGGCCTAAATGGTACCTTCTGCAATGAAAGTAAGTAAATAAATAACTAGTTTTGAAATCCGTATGGGGTTGAATGTCATAACTTTATTATATGGTGACTTATGGGTTCACGAACTAGGACTACCGAACTGAGCACTTATGGAAGTTTACTCTTCCTACTTTAATAAAATCAATCAATCACACCTTCGTAAACTATTTCTTATATTCGAATGATTATTTTCCCAGCATGCACTGTTGGTACATACGGACAAGGCTGTTCACAGACCTGTAAGTGCACGAATAACGCCACGTGTGACATAATAGATGGCAACTGCACGTGTTTACCAGGATTTATCGGGAAATACTGCGAAGAACGTAAGTAAAATGTACGATTTCCTCATCACTGTCATATTGGTGGTATCTAGCAAAAGATTTCTCCACCATCGGCTTTTCCATTTTTATTCCCCAGAGAGCAAAAACCTTTGTCTGTTTCGAACGTTTGAAAAGCCTCAAAGCGAGGGCCATGATACCCCCTATTGTTTCAACCAATATTGCCGCCGCGTGACAAAAGCGAATTCGCCTCCTTTGTTAGTACCACCAACATGGCTGCCATGTCTTTGTCATTAACTTTGTTGAGAATGCTTGCAAACCATCAAAAGAAGAATAGCAATCTCTTGCCAAGTCAAGCTTGCTATTGTATAAAATACTCCAGTTTCGCATTTAATGCATACCGTTGATTTTGATGACCACAAACATTTGTACATTTTTAGACTTTTTTATAAGTCAGGTATTCACACATATCACACATTTAATGTGTTCGCATACTTCTATGCACGGGCTTTTTGTTGCCAAACGAGCTTTTACACTCCTTGTTTATAACCCCAGACAGCTTCATATCCAAAAGTGTCGATTCAACGTACAAACGTCTCGTGTGCATAGAAGTATGTAAATACATTAAATGTAGTTATAATTTTGCGCGCCGCGCTGTAACCGCAGCTAAAAATGAACAAGTGAGTCTGCAGTCAAGAAACACAGCGGTATTTACCGAACGAGTAAAGGGACTATTGTATATTTGACTTTTACAGTTCTTCCAACTGAACCAACTGAAAATGAAGATCCGTTTGGTGAGCAGGACAGTTCTGTTCACCCAGGATTTATTGCTGGTGCAAGTCTTGTTTTTCTTATCATCTTTATATCCATTACCGTTGCTATTGGTTACTGGATTTATCGAAAAAGACAAACTCGGGTCATGCGCATAGAACCTCTCAAACCGACTAATGAATTTCCTGCTGCTGCGAGCTCAATGGAGCTTCACACTAACACCAAAAATGAACGTGACAAAAATGTTCCCTTGGAGACGAACTATATGGGTCTTGACAACCGTGTCAGGGTTGGAGATGAGGGTACATACCAGTCTCTTGATAAGGAAAGCAGTTACCAAGGATACGAATCCCCGAACGGTAAATCTGTCAGCACTCGTGTTTATCAGTCACTCGATAGAAAACCCGACCCAACTTATCAGAGCCTCGCGAAAACTGGTCAGCAGCAACAGCCTGAAGGGAAAAAAGAGAAGGAAAATACGGTTGCCATGGAGACACACTATATGGGCCTTGGTAACCGCGTCAACGATGTTTATCAGTCTTTGAATGGGAAATCTGTTAGTAAAGATGAAAATGAACTAAGAGACGATCTTAAACCACGAAGCCATGATAGAAGTTGTCATAGCGACGACCAACGTGATCATGACGACTACCAACCGCTCAGCAAGCTCAATAAGGACAACGATTATTAGAGTTTGGATGCTAAGGAACAACTCTCCTCGGCAAATGGATCTGAATCGCCGGTATATGATAATACGCCTCAACACATCGATAAACAAGATGGGTTGTATAATGGTATAGGCCATGATTATGAACCGGTTAGGGAAGGAACGAATGAGGATGAAGCAGTGGATACGCCTTCCTACGAGATTTTACCCTCCTGAAAACGTTATAATAAACCTTAGTCTCTGGATTTCTTGTTTCACCAAACTCAATTTTGACAAACCAAAATTAACGGATCGGCTGATCATCTACCAGTTGATCTTCGAAAAAATATTAACCAATCAGAATCGAGAAAATGAGCAAAACTGAGGTGTCATCCTTAGTAGCCCGACGACTCGGTAAAACATTATTTCTTTATTGTATTTCTCCACTTAATGAATAATTAATGAGGAAAAAACAAAAGAAATCATTGTCCGTGGAGGAGGTTGTATATCTGATACAAAATCGTCCTCATTTGCATAAACTTTAACTCCAATTTTGTCAGCCAAATTCAATTTTATCTTTAAATTTTAGTAGAACATGAATGTACACACCTAGACGTTTCATAAGTAATATACAATATTCGTGTCCGTGTTGTATCAGATATACAATCACTCGCCTTCGGCTCGTGGTTGTATATCTGATACAACACGGCCACTCATATTGTATATATTACATATAAAATATTACAAACTCCTCCTGAAAATCTAGATTTATTTCAGATATAAACTTTTTAAAGTCAATTTTCGCATGCTTCCTTACTATTTCTGATTAGCTTGAAGTTCGGGATGCAAAGAAAGGACGGAAATAACAAACTGATAGGTTACAGAAGAAAACCATGCGTGTACTTTATATAAGGCATGTTGATTCAAGACTGATTTTAATAAGCCAATTCACAGTTTAAGAATCGTCTTCAATGGGCATGCGATTTTATCCCGAATTTCTCACCTTCTTTTGTTTAAACTTTTTTTTGTTTTTAATTAAACAAAAGAAGGTGAGAAATTAGGGATAAAATCGCATGCGCACTGATAACGATTCTTAAACTGTGAATAGGCTTGTTGATCGGGTGGACATGAGAAAATGTGTGATAGTGCTACAGATTTTTCGGCCGATTCAGGTTTTTCCGAATCGGTCTTGAAACTTACGATATGCTTCCTAATGGATGGAGTTGGGCCAATTAATTGAGCCTACAAATCGCAATACAGTTTTACATTGTCCTCGATATGCTGCTCAATGTCAGAATTCGGCTTTTTCACTTTCAGTACATCTTTTTCAGTTTACTTGCATGTCGTCTTTTCTAATACTAATAAATCCTTTTAGAACGTCCTTCTAGAAGAGTAGAAAATTAAAAATTATTTAAAATTATTACAATTTATTTTTGTGTAATCTCCGTTGATGAGCTTGGGGGGACACAGAGAGAAACAAACAAACAAACAAACAAAACGAACAAACAAACAAACAAACAATGTAGAAACGTAGGAACAAAGAAACGAACCAACCAACAGTTTGTGGTCACGCATGCGCAGACTACAAGGAGAACTACCTGTAGTTATATCAAGTCTCCTACAGAAACAAGTCAACTAATAAGACTGGATTATGCGAGATTACCGGCAAATCCGATTACTGCTATTGTTACTCAGGTTACTATGGAAACTCGTACAAAAGAGGTATGCACCTTAATACATTTCAACTTTTTTATTTCCTTTCAAACATTATGAAAACTGACTTCCCAAAAAATATATTTACCACCGGAAATCTTTGTAATCTATCTTAGTCCTGTGTAATCCTTTCTTTTCTTTTCAGTTGTATTCACAGTGTCCTTCGCATTAAAGGGACTCATACTGGAGTTATCACTGCCTATGAGACGGGACATATACCTCAAGTACATGTCAACTATTGTCCTACATCAGTCACAAACGTAGTTAATACTCGATGAGTTTAAACTTCCTGCTCATCTTTCTGAAGGCAACACATCCAAGTCAATCGACACTGAAGTTTTTCAACATTCAAACTTAATATCCTTCATTCTTCGCTCTTTTTACTCGTTTGACAAACGAGGCTAGAAGAATGATACCTGGATTTGTTAAAGTCTTTGTCTTCAGTTGTTTTGTAGTTCTGTTAGCTCTTCTTGCTCAAAGCTCAGGGAACTTGGCAGAGAATGGAGCAAATGTCTGCTCGAAGATCCTAAGGTCAGTGCGAATACATTTAGTTATAAATATGTTCATAGCCATGAGTAGACATGCAAATATATATAATTGATAAAACAGTTGATTTAGATAAAGGCATAGAATCAAAAAGTTTTGCTTAGTCCAAATAAAAAAGGCCACTCGCTGGGCTAACAAGAACAAATGCTGTTTTGTAAAATCATAAATGATAAAAAGGAATGCTGTTAAATAGACCAACTAATAGTAGTAACCAGTGATTTTTTTCTTCTTTTTCTACTTCACCTAGGCGTATTTAAGGTGACTGGCTACTTTTGGCAAACATTTTAATTTTTTTTTAAACCACGATTTTTAAAGTGAAATTTAATGCTGATTCCGAATATGAAAAGAAAAATAGTTTGTCCCGCGCTCGTTTTCGAGATAATCAGCATTTTATGGATGCCTACGCGCGAGTTTTTGAAGCAAAAATTGCGTTACCGAAAGTGATCAGGAAAAAAAATTGCAACTCATAAGATAATAGTTCTTTGCAGACTATATCATGCACAAATGCCAGCTAGTGGAGCATTCTACAATACCACATGGATATTTTTGAACAAAAAACAAAGAAATACATTAATTTCGTCATATTTCGCCCTTTCACTGCTCTCAAAAATCTCAAAAAGTCAAACAAAAATTCCTACAAAAATCTATTTTTTCATGCGTTAGAAAAATTAACTTTTCTAAAACAAAATTGATATAACGTAGATTTTTAGAAGTTCTTTCAATTAAGCTTATAAAAAGTATAGAGTCCCGTGCATAATTTGATGGATTTGCGCTGTTGAAATTCAAAACGTGTATGGTTCCTCAATAAAATTTCGTATTTTATTCAGCGGTTTTTGTGCGCGCGCTCATCGTGGGCTCAAATCGAGCGTTCAAAAGTAGGCAGTCACCTTAAAGGTGGAAAAACTTATACATGGGATATGGTATAGTGGTACTTGCAGTTCAACACAGATCTAAAGTGCTAGCAACACTATTCGTGTAGCTCCCCAACGAATAATAAGTGCTTTATATTAAATCCATTGTAGAATTCTACCAAGAAAATTTCCTCACACTTAAGATCTTATCAGGATTATGACTTTTATCTGAATTATTTGTATTTTCTTAATTAAAAAGAATGTGTGAATGTAAGATAGAATAAGCGTCTGCATGGTATGTTACGTGTTCGAACATGTAGAAATAAAATAGGCAAGAGTTGACGTTAGACTCGAAACACGAAGCAAAATAAATTATTAATTTATTTCTGCCGTCATTGTAGACGACCTCTTTTACGAAGGTAAAGATCGTTTTCAAGTGACGTCAGAGCGGCCATATTGGCATTGTGACGCGACAAGTTCAAGGTCGATATTCCTGTTTCCCTCCCTGAGTAATTCACCTTCCTTCCGACAAGAATCAAGCACAACATACAGTGATGACAGCATTTAATACGAGGGCAAAATCAGAACAGCGATAAACTAAATGCATAAAACTCTAAATGAAAATATTTAACTTAACAAGAAATGCCGTTGAATTCCCGAAAGAGGAGTGAGAATAAAATACGAATAAAGCCTTCCATATTTGGCATAACTGCTTTATGACTGTATTTCCTATTTTTAAATTACTCAGCTTCAGTGAAAACTACCAACAGTCATATCAAGTCTCCTACAGACACCGAACAACTGTTAAATGTGGAATATTTAACTGGGGAAGATGCACTCGATACAGGTAACAGAACTTGATGATGAGTTTATTAATGTGTATTTTTGTCATAGCGTTGGATTGTGAGGCTGATGTAGTACACTTTTCTTGATACCCATAGGACTGCTTACAGGACTCAATATCGAACCGCTACGAGAACATCCTACAGGAAGCAATACCAATGCTGTAAGGGATGGAGTCAAGTGGGAGATCAGTGTACCAAAGGTAAATAACCTAATGCTAGGGTAGTCACTAGAATATCCTACAGAACACAATACCAATGCTGTAAGGGATGGAGTCAAGTGGGAGATCAGTGTACCAAAGGTAAATAACCTAATACTAGGGTAGTCACTAGAATATCCTACAGAACACAATACCTGTGCTGTAAGGGATGGAGTCAAGTTGGGAATCACTGTACCAAAGGTAAATAACCTAATGCTAGGGTAGTCACTAATAATAATAATAATAATAATAAATTATATTTTATTGAGCGCTAATTCCCCATGGTTCAACTGCGCTTTACAGTTAAGGTTATATTATATTAAAAATAAAAATTGGTAACATTAACTTAATTATTATTTTGTAATTGTGTATAATTGACTTGATGAAGATATCATGTTTAATTTATTTATATATATATATATATAGAGAGAGAGACAACATGATAAAAGAAGTGTATTGATATAAAATTTTAAAATGAAAATGTAAAATAGTATGGTTTCATAATAAAACAACTAATAAAATGCTTGCTTAAAAAGCCAGGTTTTAACCTCACGTTTGAAGTGCAAGAGTGATGTAGATGATCTTATGTTCTGTGGGAGACTATTCCATAGATCAGGGGCTGCAGTGGAGAAGGCTCTTTTGCCATAGTGATTTAAGTTATAATTAGGTTTGGTCAAAAGGTTCTGAGACTTTGATCTTAAGGAACGTGATGGCACATAAGGTTGTACCAAGTCAAATAGATAAGAAGGGGTCTGATTATGTAAAACTTTGAAAGTAAGTAAAATAATCTTGAAAACAATACGCTGTTCAACAGGTAGCCAGTGCAAATCACATAAGATGGGAGTGATATGTTCTTGTTTCCTTGAGAAGGTAATAAGCCTAGCTGCTGCGTTTTGAGCATGCTGCAACTTTTTCAGGGAAGCGTTAGGGAGACCATATAATAAAGAATTGCAGAAGTCAAGCTTCGTGGAAATTAGGGCATGGACAAGAGTTTCGCATGCATTACGACTCAAATACTTTCTGATTTTCCAAATATTATGAATATGAAAAAAACAGGTCTTACATACAGAAAGTATCTGATTATCCAACGACAAAGACTCATCAAAGATGACACCGATGTTACGAGCAGATGTTGATGGAGCAATAGATGAGTTCGAAATTTGAAGAGATTCAATAGATGGTCTAGGACGACGAGGGTTAGTTAAAACAAGAATTTCAGTTTTGTCGTTATTAAGTTTCAACTAGAATATCCTACAGAACACAATACCTGTGCTGTAAGGGATGGTGTTTAATGGATGATCTAATGCTAGAGTAGACAAAATAATATTCTCAATGACTTTCTACATTTTTCTTTTACTCTGTTTTCAGCTATTTGTACTCAGCCTTGTGTACACGGCACGTGTACCCAACCAGATTACTGCTCGTGTTACTCAGGTTACTATGGAAACCTGTGTGAAAGAGGTATGTACCAGCACACCTAACATCTCAGTTTGTAATCATTCTCAATGCTGTTTGTGTTTATTTCCTTTTCCTCCTCGTCAGACTGTCCTTCACATAAATGGGGACCACACTGTAAACATGACTGTCTCTGTCAAAATAACGCTTAATGCTCTCGCCACACTGGTATCTGTACGTGTACCCCAGGGTGAGAGGGACAGTACTGTGACAAACCATATGACCAAGGTTACTAAGTTTACAACTATCACTCCCCGTCGGGGCTCTTCCGTGAGGTTCGATCCACACACATTACCACTATATTCTATATTTACAACATACAACACTCAACTCACATGTTGATTTTTACGGAGGGAGAAAAACCAGAGAACCTGGAGAAAAACCCTCGTGGCAAGGGAGAGAACAACACATTAAACAAACTTAACTCACATACGATCCGACCCGAGCAGGGTCTCGAACCCGGACCACAGGGGTGAGAGGCGAGCGGTAAACCACTATGCCGCCCATGCCATCCGATAGCCAGTCTAATCTAATTTCGAATAGCGAAGTGCTGCATGTTGCTGTTGGTAACAGTGGCCGTTTTCTCTCCCCTGCATGTGCATATTTCCTCCTTTTTTCTTTCGGCTTTGTTTTTCAAACAGCCACCACGACCAAACCAACCACCAAACCATCCAGCAAACCAACGGGAAATGTCTGCTCGAAGATCTTAAGGTCAGTGCGAATATATTTTTGCCGTGGTTGTAAATATGCTGTTTACATTTTACTTACTTATCACATCCAGGTACATTTATACATTTATATGATAAGAGATAGTCATCCGGGCTTTTCGTTCCTAATGTTTTTAACGTAAAATGTTTCTAGCTGTGCATCGTGCATCGTGCATCGTGCATCGTGCATCGTGCATCGTGCATCGTGCATCGTGCATCGTGCATCGTGCATCGTGCATCGTGCATCGTGCATCGTGCATCGTGCATCGTGCATCGTGCATCGTGCATCGTGCATCGTGCATCGTGCATCGTGCATCGTGCATCGTGCATCGTGCATCGTGCATCGTGCATCGTGCATCGTGCATCGTGCATCGTGCATCGTGCATCGTGCATCGTGCATCGTGCATCGTGCATCGTGCATCGTGCATCGTGCATCGTGCATCGTGCATCGTGCATCGTGCATCGTGCATCGTGCATCGTGCATCGTGCATCGTGCATCGTGCATCGTGCATCGTGCATCGTGCATCGTGCATCGTGCATCGTGCATCGTGCATCGTGCATCGTGCATCGTGCATCGTGCATCGTGCATCGTGCATCGTGCATCGTGCATCGTGCATCGTGCATCGTGCATCGTGCATCGTGCATCGTGCATCGTGCATCGTGCATCGTGCATCGTGCATCGTGCATCGTGCATCGTGCATCGTGCATCGTGCATCGTGCATCGTGCATCGTGCATCGTGCATCGTGCATCGTGCATCGTGCATCGTGCATCGTGCATCGTGCATCGTGCATCGTGCATCGTGCATCGTGCATCGTGCATCGTGCATCGTGCATCGTGCATCGTGCATCGTGCATCGTGCATCGTGCATCGTGCATCGTGCATCGTGCATCGTGCATCGTGCATCGTGCATCGTGCATCGTGCATCGTGCATCGTGCATCGTGCATCGTGCATCGTGCATCGTGCATCGTGCATCGTGCATCGTGCATCGTGCATCGTGCATCGTGCATCGTGCATCGTGCATCGTGCATCGTGCATCGTGCATCGTGCATCGTGCATCGTGCATCGTGCATCGTGCATCGTGCATCGTGCATCGTGCATCGTGCATCGTGCATCGTGCATCGTGCATCGTGCATCGTGCATCGTGCATCGTGCATCGTGCATCGTGCATCGTGCATCGTGCATCGTGCATCGTGCATCGTGCATCGTGCATCGTGCATCGTGCATCGTGCATCGTGCATCGTGCATCGTGCATCGTGCATCGTGCATCGTGCATCGTGCATCGTGCATCGTGCATCGTGCATCGTGCATCGTGCATCGTGCATCGTGCATCGTGCATCGTGCATCGTGCATCGTGCATCGTGCATCGTGCATCGTGCATCGTGCATCGTGCATCGTGCATCGTGCATCGTGCAACTTCCATATTTGGCATAACTGCTTTATGACTGTATTTTCTCCTTTTAAATTACTCAGCTTCAGTGAAAACTACCAACAGTCATATCAAGTCTCATACAGATACCGAACAACTTATAAATGTGGGTTATGGGACTGGGGAAGATGCACTCGATACAGGTACAGAACTTGATTATGAATTGATTAATGTGCATTCGTGTCATAATGATGGATTGTGAGGCTGATGTGGTACTTTCTTCTTCTTACCCACAGGACTGTTTACAGGACTAAATATCGAACAGATACGAGAACATCCTACAGGAAGCAATACTATTGTTGTAAGGGATGGAGTCAAGTGGGAGATCAGTGTACCAAAGGTAAATAACCTAATGCTAGGGTAGTCACTAGAACATCCTACAGAACACAATACTATTGTTGTAAGGGATGGAGTCAAGTGGGAGATCAGTGTACCAAAGGTAAATAACCTAAAATGCCTAAAAAAATGTACCTGTCAAAACGGAGCGATCGGTCCCTAATCTAATTTCCATTAACAAAGTGTTGTTCCTGTTGGTAGCAGTGGCCGTTTTCTCTCCCCTGCATGTGCATATTTTCTTCTTTTTTTTTTCTTTGTTTTTCAAACAGCCACCACGACCAAACCAACCACCAAACCAACCATAAAACCAACCACCAAACCAACCATCAAACCATCCACCAAACCAACCACCAAACTAACCACCAAACCATCCACCAAACCAACCACCAAACCATCCACCAAACCAACCACCAAACCAACCACCAAACCAACCACCAAACCAACCACCAAACCAACCACCAAACCAACCACCAAACCAACCACCAAACCAACCACCAAACCAACCACCAAACCAACCACAAAACCAACCACCAAACCAGCCACCAAACCAACCACCAAACCAATCACCAAACCAATCACCAAACCAATCACCAAACCAATCACCAAACCAATCACCAAACCAATCACCAAACCAATCACCAAACCAATCACCAAACCAATCACCAAACCAACCACCAAACCAATCACCAAACCAACCACCAAACCAATCACCAAACCAATCACCAAACCAATCACCAAACCAATCACCAAACCAATCACCAAACCAATCACCAAACCAATCACCAAACCAATCACCAAACCAATCACCAAACCAATCACCAAACCAATCACCAAACCAATCACCAAACCAATCACCAAACCCATCACCAAACCCATCACCAAACCAATCACCAAACCAATCACCAAACCAATGACCAAACCAATCACCAAACCAATCACCAAACCAATCACCAAACCAATCACAAAACCAACCACCAAACCAACCACCAAACCAATCACCAAACCAATCACCAAACCAATCACCAAACCAATCACCAAACCAATCACCAAACCAATCACCAAACCAATCACCAAACCAATCACCAAACCAATCACCAAACCAATCACCAAACCAATCACCAAACCAATCACCAAACCAATCACCAAACCAATCACCAAACCAACCACCAAACCTTCCACCCAACCAACCACCAAACCATCCACCCAACCATCCACCAAACCAACCACCAAACCATCCACCCAACCATCCACCCAACCATCCACCAAACCAATCACCAAACCAACCACCAAACCATCGACCCAACCATCGACCCAACCACCGACCCAACCACCGACCCAACCACCGACCCAACCACCGACCCAACCACCGACCCAACCACCGACCCAACCACCGACCCAACCACCGACCCAACCACCAACCCAACTACCGACCCAACCACCGACGCAACCAACGGCAAAACCATTGGGTTGCTTCTTGGAAAGTCGTCCACGAGCTTTGCCTGAGCTGATCGCAAACTTCAGAGATGCCGCCTTTGACTGGAACAATTTGAACAAGACAATTAACGCATGTGCTAAACAGGTCATGTTAAAGGGATATAAGGTATTTATTGCTTGGTCCATAGCGAAGCACGAGTTACTAGAGATAATTGCAAATACAGTAGCATATTACTACATATCTTCAGTCAAAACGGCTCAAGCGTACTACCCCCTAGTCTCGATTATTGATCGGATTTCATTATTCAAATATTGAGTTGATTATTCACTTTGAATTTTCATTAATAAATAGAAGACTCCAAACTTCACATTCATTTCACAACTAAAATTCTAAGGGATGGCCTTTCTGGGGAGTTTTTCTATCTAAAGGGGTCTTTATACAAGCAGCTGTGCTTCTTTCTTTGATACTGTTGCAGATTTTTGGTATCCAGTTCTTTGGTGAGTGTTGGAGTGGTAACAGCACGGTCGCACATTACGACAAGTACGGTCCAGCCTCCCCAAAAGCATGCTTGAAAGGTGTGGGTGGGCCTGATGTGAATTTCGTTTACCAGCTTCCTTAAACGTCCTTAAACATTTAACAGATTTCCGATGATTTAGCGTGGTATATCCTCTGATTTACCACGATATGACGTCAATCAAAAGTTGTCCAAAATTTTATGTACCCACGAAGCGTAGGTGTAGCAGCAAAGTGATCTTTTACTATGTAATAGTAGAATACCTGACGGAGAAAATAATAATTAAAGAAATAGGAAGGAAAAAATATCAATATATAAAGCTCTGAAGCAACTATATTTGGGATCCCTGTCTTGTTCATAGTCCGAGAGGGAATCTGGGGCCGGCCAACGTCTCATGATCAGTATAGTACCTCTCCGGTAAATCGACAGATTACACATTAAATGGCACCAACGCTCCCCTGAGAGGCCGCCATGACTTAACGTGCAATCGAAGAATCCTCAAGAAAACGACAACCGTCGGAACAATACCCGCACCCCCAAGACCGGGTACGTACCCACCCGTCGGAACAATAGCCGTACCCCCAAGGCCGCTTACGTACCCACCCATCGGAACAATAGCCGCACCCCCAAGACCGGTTACGTACCCACCCGTCGGAACAATAGCCGCACCCCCAAGACCGGGTACGTACCCACCCGTCAGAACAATAGCCGTACCCCCAAGGCTGGGTACGTACCAACCCGTCGGAATAATAGCCGTACCCCCAAGGCCGGGTACGTACCCACCCATCGGAACAATAGCCGTACCTCCAAGGCCGGGTACGTACCCACCCGTCGGAACAATAGCCGTACCTCCAAGGCCGGGTACGTACCCACCCGTCGGAACAATAGCCGTACCTCCAAGGCCGGGTACGTACCCACCCGCCGGAACAATAGCCGAACCCTGAAGCCCGGTTCCCCCCATCCCCACCCAACGGTAGGACAATTACAACGAAATAAAGACCCTTGCGCATGACGTCAAAGCAGCCCAATTTGTAGGATAAAACAACACAATTTTAATCTCCTGAGAATTTGAAGCCTATTGTTTTGTTCTCAAAAATTGAGCTGAATTCCGAAGTGCTGCAAGAAGTCTATACTTTTAAATGTAAAGTGATAAATAATCTCATGTATACGCTGATAACGAACAACTGATAGTGTGAGTCGCTTGGCCCGTAATGAAAATAAAGTCTATCTACAGTTTTCTTTTGTTTGCTCTTGAATTCTAGTCACAACTTTCTATACAACTTTGCTTCACGGGCCAAGTATAATAAATATCACACAAAAAATACAATACATTAGCTGATAACTAACAATGGATGGCTTTATCATCTATTGATTGCATTGTCTCTTTGATATCACAAGATTTTCGCGTGGTCTTTCTACATCAGTGACGATTTCTCGCTCCTCTTAAATATTGACAGCCATTTTCCTGCAAGCCACGACCAGATCGATCTTCGTCCCTCGTAGCGGTGAATATATAAAAATCGTTTTTTCTTAAGTTTCCTGACCAAGTAAGGAGTTATTTTTAACCTTACATCACGAGGCGATTCCTCGCTTCCGGATTTCCTGCTTCCCTTAAGTAACGTCACTCAGTCGACATGAAGGAATTTTTTTTAAAACGCTATCACTCTTGCTACTTCAAAACACGATAGTCCTAATTCTCTAAACTTCGTATGACTTTTAAGAGCTTCTTCGTTAATATTTTATCAGCTTTCTGTATCCAGAGCTTGGTATTTGCGTCTAAAACTACGATAAGCCGCCGTTGACTGAGCTAAGAATACTTCTCAAGGCCCTCAAAGATATTTTAAACTGAGGTAAGTGTGACTCAAAAAGCTATCGAATACTTAATCTTAGATTCCTCGTTAATTCTTAGTCTTATATCATTAGAGATATTTATGCATCTTATTCATAATCTGTGTGTAGTTAGTAGTTAGTAGGTTGTAGTTATGGTAGGATAAAATTAAAGTTATATTTTTGACGGAGTTCCATTTATTTGAACGTGTTCTGTTCTGTTTTTGTTTTTAATGCAGTAATGCCCTTTGAGCTGGATTATATTTTCGTCACAACACGTACGCTTTCTTTACCACAACAAAAACCCAAGAAATAGCCCTAAACCCGTTATTAAAATGATTCTAAAATTGTTTAAGATAAATGTATGGGTCGAAAAGAATTGTAAAATTCAAAATTTTATGATTGAGTTTTTGGTGGTAATTTTGAGTCACTTCCGGTCGTGACCACGAAGCGTCACGCAACAAAATATTTGCTTCAAAAGACTAAAGGACTCGAAGAATATTTTTGCTCATATTTTCAATTCATTTTTCCTATTCTACTTAGCTATAGCTGCTGTGTCCCACAAGTTCAACATATTAGCTAGAATATCGCAGACTTTAAGAGAAAATGGCCTCGTTATCTTTGTAGTACTATAATTTACTAACATTATTAGTAAAATTCTACTACTATACTAATGCAAATCCTGCATTCTGATTGGCTAACGTACTCACTATCTATCAGCCGATATATAGTGGGTAGAGAAAGCCGGACTTGTTTTGAAAAAATGGCGGCTTTTCCTTCGCGCTTTTGTGAAGTTTAGTTTAGTTTAGTATAGTATAGTTTAGTTGAGATTTTTACTAAAACAATTAGAAGACTCACTCTCGATTTCTATCGGCTTTGATAGTTGACTCGGGGACGGAGCCCCTCGTCAACTATCAGCCAATAGAAATCTCGAGTTCGTCTTCTAATTGTTAATTAGATTCTCCCTACAGGGCTTTTCAGATACTAATTACAAAAATAAATATATAATATAAATATATCAAATGTGTAATGGAGTGCACACAGTATATCCGTGAAACACTAGTTATACTAAATAGTACTATTTCGAGCAAATTCTATTGTTTTCTATTGTTTAATTAGCACTATTTTGTGCTATTTCAAGTAGGTGTACGTAAAGTATTAGCCTTTTTATTGTTGTATATATTTAAATCTTATTCTTGTAATCTTGAGATTTTCAAATTTATTTGCCATTCAAGAATAAATAAAGCTTTATTATTATTATTATTATTATTATTATTATTATTATTATTTAGTAATTTGTATTTCACGTATATACTATTTGCACTCTATTATAAAATGTGTAATATATACTACAAAACTATTCACAGAGCTTATTGATTTCAAACTGTCTGGTTAAGGCAATGGGCTCGCGCACTCATGCGCATCTTTCTGCGCATTTTTTTTTTTTTTTTTTTTTTATTTATTTACTTTTTTTTTATTGAGAATTGTATAATATATTGACCAAAATGTGAAACAATACACTGTATTTATATAACTTGACAATTAGTCGCATGGTAGTCATTTTGTGTATGTTCCATGACTCGAGGCATGCGCGACCAAACCCATGGATTGGGCTACCTGTGTGCTTTCCGTTTGTCGCTCTTCATTTTGCGTTGCTTTACGACTTGTAAATGAATACGGTGACCTATACAATTTTTTTCTGAATTCGTTGTCTTTTAACTAAGGCTAGTTCATATCGAAAAACATAAAAAATCTATCGGTTTGTTTTCGAGAAAATCGTGAAACATCATCTAAAAAAGACTTGACATTCGCACGTAATTTCGACTGTTTTTCAAGTTGGAAATGTCAAAACTTAGCATTTTTCCTGAACTTTGTGACATTAAACTGTTTTTCAAGGAAGTTTATTTACTTTAGTACCTCTGAAAGCCTCTGTTTTTCATATTGCAGCCACCAGAATTAAACTAGACGTAATACTTTGAGAAGTGTTGTTTTCGTTCTAGACTCGCTGGGGAGTGCCGTGTTCAAGCTAACATAGCGCAAAATCTATGTCGATGACCCCCGATTTTTGTTGTTGTTCTGTTTTGTCCATCTCAAAAACTATCTATATGCAAAATTATAGGAAAATCTATCGGTTAAATTTTCGCGAGCCCATTGCCTTAACTCTCTAAAACAGATACTAAGTTTGTGTTTCTGGGACAAGATTTTAATTCCACTGGTAAAACTGCTGCGACAATGAAGTAGAATGAAGTAGAGGGGCTTGCCAAAGGAACTTGCCAAAGATGGTATTGTGGTTTCCTTGTTTTCTTGTTTCCTGACAAGGTCAAACCATTGAAGTATTCGTGTAAGATCAACACTGAACCAAAACAAAATAGTTTTCGTATTCGTGATAAAAAAAAAGAAAGAAGGAAGGAAAATAGGAAAGAGAGCGAGGAAACAAAACAGAGAGAGAAGAAAAAATAACAGATAAGATTACTTCCGGGTTCTCAATTAAGGACAACTTCGACGATACGGTACGGCGGCCATCTTGAAGTAAAATCTGAAGAAAAATATTTTGGCTTCCTCTGATACTCTTATGCTGGTTAAGTTACAAGTACTTCATTTATCTAGGTAGTATCAATCTTTCCTTTAAGAATCGCAAGGTATTATAGGGCATCCCGGGAGAAGGGGGGGGGGGGACAAAATAAACAAAACAAAGATGGCGGATAATATGGTCCATCTTCTTAATTCATCTCTTGTCACTGCAGGTTTTCTTGTGGTGAACTATGAATTGAGGAATTGACGCCGTTATTGTAACAAAGTTTTGTATATTTGGTTCTCTCTCTCTCTCTCTCTCTCTCTCTCTCTCTCTCTCTCTCTCTCTCTCTCTCTCTCTCTCTCTCTCTCTCTCTCTCATTCTTTATTTTCTGTCACTGCTTAAATGCATCATCTACACCCTGGGGTCTAGAGACTATTTTTTCTCGTTCCGTTGTTTGGTTTTTTGTCGGGAAGACGTGAGGAGAAACATAAGCGAAATAGAACCTTTGGCGCCAAGGGTACGTCATGCAAGGTCATGACCTCTGGCGCCAAGGGTACGTCATGCAAGGTCATGACCAGGTCTGGTCATGGTGTTTAGTTCGTAAATATTTAACAGTTTTCCGCTTCCGCGCTGTCGCAGATATCTGGCACAATATCAAAATTGATTCAGCTGCAAACCAATCTACAGTATTCGTAACACTTTTGAAATTTGTTCTCCTGCAAAAACTCGCCGGAAAAATGAGCTCAGGAGTTGTTCGATTCAGTTTGCTTGTTATGATCGTGTTTTCTGTCATCATCGAAAGCTCAGGGAATTTGGCTCAGAATGGAGCAAATGTTTGTTCAAGAACTGTAAGGTAAGCAAAAATAAGATGAGTTGATTTAATCGTTGTGTTCATCTTAATGTGGGTTGGTGGAACTTTCAGTAAAATACAAACGTTTAATGAGAAGTACATTGAATTCACACAAATGGATTTACTACTTCGATTTTTCTTGCTTCCCGTTTGATATCGGATATTTTTAATTGAGTCTTGTCGATAGCTTTATGAATTCACGGCGATTCACCGATAACTGAAGCCCTGGCTATTATGAGTATTCGCTGTAGACGTTCGTTGTACTTACTCCTATTGCATAATCACAAGTAATTTGCTTTAGTTTAAGACGTATCTTTACATGAACTATATTTTTAGGACTTACTAGGGTTTTCCGATTTATCGGCTTTTTTAAAGTTATTGCCAGATCTTAAATTTATTATCAATTAATGATAAATGATTGTAAGTTTGGTGATATAAGATCAATTAAGTATAATATTTGAAGAAAAAAATATGAACGTCAATGTCTAATCGGAAAAAAATTTGGAGAATTCAAAAATACCGGCATGAAGTAGAGACGGCGCTGAGTTTAGTTTTCATGTTCAGAGAGCGCTACCATGCATCATTGTAATGCAAATAAACCACTCCTATTCCACGAAAAGAAGTGCAAGATAGCATAAATAATCATCGCACCGTCGGTTACTGTTCTTAACCATGCGTGATAGAAGAGTAAATCGTGGTAAACTTTCTATTATCTTGAATTGTTTTTTAGTAATGGTTTTGCCGACGTTTACACACAATAAATGTTAACCAAGGTATGGTAACCCTTATACCTCAGTAATTTGTCCGAGTGTAAACACGGCCTAAGAAATGTCATGGGATTAACTCATGAACCTGTTCAAATTTCTTTCTTTCTGGTTTTTGCAAATTCAGATTGACGCATTTTTTTTCAGTTTTTTTTTTTTCTTCAAATTTTTTCCATCTTCATGGTATTAACGGTTTTGTCTCGTCGCTGTTACCCATGCAAAGACGAAAATTATAATGGGAATATGAAAATGGTGAATATGTCATGTCGACATATTATTTTGCTTCACAGTGCATATTTTATAGCCAGCATTATTGTAGATTATGATGGTCAGTCAGTATAACTACATTTTGATTCTATTTCTCGTTCATTCAAACTTTCGCCCGGTTTTACAAATCCAGTCTGATGTTTGAAGGAGTTTGGGAGAAACTTGCTCTTGGGCCAGTGAAATGATATGAACCTAGAATAAGATATGAAGAATTTGCTAACACCTCCCTTGTCTCCCATTTTATTCAAATTGGCTACAAAGAATCGCATTATTAAAATTATGTTTAGAGAAATGATCGGCCTTTTTCAACATTTAAAGTCATGCAGTATTAGATACTCTTGTGTATAATGTTATATCACTCTATAAGATGAACTTTTCCTTAGATAAACATCGAGAAAGCAACGTAAGTAACAACACTCTTGTTTATATTTTCATAAGACTTTACATGTCTTATAAAATTCCTGCCGAGTCGTCGATAGTTGCCTGAACTATATTACGTTGTACGGAATTTGAACATCTTTAAAATTTGAACAAAAGGTGCTCGTATTTCATTGTTGTGATTAACAACGAATCGTGCCATACCAATGCACAACACTTACGTATGTTGAAATCATGACCTGACTACAACTATTGTAGAACAACAATGAAATGCGAGCATCTTTTGTTCAAATTCTAAAGATGTTCAGAATTTCGTACAATCTTTGGTGCACCTATTGTTTTTTACTTAATTTGAGTATATAGTCAGTTCCTTTGTATGGAATTAATGTTACAACCCAGGGGCGGATTTAGGGGGGGGCCGGGGGGGCCGCGGCCCCCTCTTTAGCTGCCGTTTTTTTTCTTTTTTGCTTTTCTACTGCCTCATGCATTAAGGAAATTTATTTTAATTTTTAATTTGATCCTATCCGGCCCCCCCTTTTGAAATTAATGTGTTAAAACTTGGTAATAATTTATGGAACAGTGTCAACATTGTAGTGCGACACGTTGTTTTTTTTTTTTTTTTTGCTTCGGCGATTTTTTAGGTGTCTTATCAAAATGGCCACGCTACGCCCCTAATTTGATCCTGTCCGGCCCCCCCTTTTGAAAATTCCTGGATCCGCCCCTGCAACCCCTGATGATGGTTTAACAAACCGAAAACATTTGGATAATAGACCTTTTTGCTATACCACTGTTTTCGACTTCGAGCACTACAATAAGTGCGATCAAAGATTGTACAGAATTTGAACATCTTTAGAATTTGCACAAAATATGCTTGTATTTCATTGTATATCTTACCAGCCCTTTAGTAATTTTCTAGCATAAAAACAATTCCAACCTTCCATATTATAGCATGAAGACTGTAATTTCTCATATTTTTTTATTGACTTAGCTTCAACCAAAACTACCAACAGTCATATCAAGTCTCATACAGATACCGAATATATGTTAAATGTGGATTCTTGAACTGGGGAAGATGTACTCGATACAGGTAACCGAACATCATAATGTGTTAATGAATGTGTATTTGTTATGATAGCGTTGCAGTGAAATGCGGTACTTTGATTCATGAGCCTCATTGCTCTTTCTTCTTGACGTCCATAGGACTGCTTACAGGACTCGTTATCGAGCAGCTACGAGAACATCCTATAGAAAAAAATACTATTGTTGTAAGGGATGGAGTCAAGTGGGAAATCAGTGTACCAAAGGTAAATAACCTAATGCTAGGGTAGTCACTAGAATATCCTCAATGACTTTCTACATTTTCTTCTATTCTGTTTTCAGCTATTTGTTCTCAGCCTTGTGTACACGGCACGTGTTCCAAACCAGATTACTGCTCGTGTTACTCAGGTTACTATGGAAACCTGTGTGATAGAGGTATGTACCAGCACACCGGACATCTTTGTAATCTTTCTCAGTCCTGTTTGTATCAATTTCCTTTTCTTCCTCGTCAGACTGTCCTTCACATAAATGGGGACCACACTGTAAACATGACTGTCTCTGTCAAAATAACGCTAAATGCTCTCCCCACACTGGTGTCTATACGTGTACCCAAGGGTGGGAGGGACAGTACTGTGACAAACCATGTGACCAAGGTTACTAAGATGACAAATGCCTAAAAAATGTACCCGTCAAAACGGAGCGATCGGTTCCTAATCTAATTTCGATTAACGAAGTGTTGTTCCTGTTGGTAGCAGTGGCCGTTTTCTCTCCCCTGCATGTGCATATTTTCTTCTTTTTTCTTTCTTTGTTTTTCAAACAGCCACCACGACTAAACCAACCACCAAACCATCCACCAAACCATTGGCAAATCTCTGCTCGAAGATCGTAAGGTCAGTGCAAATATAATTTTGCCGTAGTTATAAATATATTTATAGCAATGAGTAGACATGCAAATATATATAATTGATAAAACAGTTGATTTAGATAAAGGCATAGAATCAAAAAGTTTTGCTTGGTCCAAATAAAAGAAGCCACTCGCTGGGCTAACAAGAACAAGGGCTAAAATCATAAATGATAAAAAGAAATGATGTTAAATAGACCAACTAAAAACATTCGTATATGAGTGAATAACAACCAGTGAGTTTTTTCTTCTTTTTCTACTTCACTCAGGCGTATTTAAGATGACTGGCTAGAGTGCAAACAGTATATCCATGAAATACAAATAACTAAATAGCATAGAATTTGCATAAAACTGTACAATTTAGTATAACTAAAGTTTCACGGTTATACTGTTTGCACTCTACTAGCCTGTTCCAAACTTTGGCGCATGGCATCGTGCATCGTGCATCGTGCATCGTGCATCGTGCATCGTGCATCGTGCATCGTGCATCGTGCATCGTGCATCGTGCATCGTGCATCGTGCATCGTGCATCGTGCATCGTGCATCGTGCATCGTGCATCGTGCATCGTGCATCGTGCATCGTGCATCGTGCATCGTGCATCGTGCATCGTGCATCGTGCATCGTGCATCGTGCATCGTGCATCGTGCATCGTGCATCGTGCATCGTGCATCGTGCATCGTGCATCGTGCATCGTGCATCGTGCATCGTGCATCGTGCATCGTGCATCGTGCATCGTGCATCGTGCATCGTGCATCGTGCATCGTGCATCGTGCATCGTGCATCGTGCATCGTGCATCGTGCATCGTGCATCGTGCATCGTGCATCGTGCATCGTGCATCGTGCATCGTGCATCGTGCATCGTGCATCGTGCATCGTGCATCGTGCATCGTGCATCGTGCATCGTGCATCGTGCATCGTGCATCGTGCATCGTGCATCGTGCATCGTGCATCGTGCATCGTGCATCGTGCATCGTGCATCGTGCATCGTGCATCGTGCATCCGAAAGAGAAGTGAGAATAAAAAACGAATTTAGTCATATTTTTCATGACTGTTGGTTATGACTGTTTTTCTTAAATGTTTTAGCTTCAGTAAATACTACCAACAGTCATACCAAGTCTCATACAAACACCGAACAACTGTTAAATGTGGAATATTTAACTGGGGAAGATGCACTCGATACAGGTAACAGAACTTGATGATGAGTTGATGAATATACATTCCTGTCATAGCGTTGGATTTTGAGGCTAATGTGGTACTTTCTTCTTGTTACCCACAGGACTGTTTACAGGACTAAATATCGAACAGCTACGAGAACATCCTACAGGAAGCAATACCAATGCTGTAAGGGATGGAGTCAAGTGGGAGATCAGTGTACCAAAGGTAAATAACCTAATGCTAGGGTAGTCACTAGAACATCCTACAGAAAACAATACTATTGTTGTAAGGGATGGAGTCAAGTGGGAGATCAGTGTACCAAAAGTAAATAACCTAAAATGTCTAAAAAAAATGTACCTGTCAAAACGGAGCGATCGGTCCCTCATCTAATTTCGAATAACAAAGTGTTGTTCCTGTTGGTAGCAGTGGCCGTTTTCTCTCCTCTGCACAGGCCCGTAACCAGGGGGGAGCACAGGGTGCACGTGCACCCCCCATCAGACCAAAAGGTCCTATTAAAAAGGCTACTATAACGGCTACTTCTATTTTCTATACTACACTTAGGTCCATTTTTACTTGATGTGCACCCCCTCCCCCCCCCCCCCCCCCCCCCGGTAAGTGTTCTGGTTACGGACCTGCTGCATGTGCATATTTTCTTCTTTTTTCTTTTTTTGTTTTTCAAACAGCCACCACGACCAAACCAACCACCAAACCATCCATCCAACCATCCACCAAACGATCCACCAAACCAACCACCAAACCAACCAACAAACCAACCACCAAACCAACCACCAAACCAGCCACCAAAACAACCACCAAACCAATCACCAAACCAATCACCAAACCAATCACCAAACCAACCACCAAACCAATCACCAAACCAACCACCAAACCAATCACCAAACCAATCACCAAACCATCCACCCAACCATCCACCAAACCATCCACCCAACCATCCACCAAACCAATCACCAAACCAATCACCAAACCATCCACCAAACCAACCACCAAACCATCCACCCAACCATCCACCAAACCAACCACCAAACCAACTACCAAACCATCCACCAAACCAACAACCAAACCATCCACCAAACCATCCACCAAACCATCCACCCAACCATCCACCAAACCAATCACCAAACCATCCACCCAACCATCCACCAAACCAACCACCAAACCATCCACCCAACCATCCACCAAACCAACCACCAAACCAACTACCAAACCATCTACCAAACCAAACAGCAAACCATCGACCCAACCAACAGCAAAACCATTGGGTTGCTTCTTGGATAGTCGTCCACGAGCTTTGCCTGAGCTGATTGCAAACTTTAGAGATGCCGCCTTTGATTGGAACAATTTGAACAAGACAATTAACGCATGTGCTAAACAGGTCATGTTAAAGGGATATAAGGTATTTATTGCTTGGTCCAAAGCGAAGCACGAGTTACTAGAGATAATTGCAAATAGAGTAGCATAGTACTACATATCTTCAGTCAAAACGGCTCAAGCGTACCCCCTAGTCTCGATTATTGATTTCATTATTCAAATATTGAGTTGATTATTCACTTTGAATTTTCATTAATAAATAGAAGACTCCAAACTTCACATTCATTTCACAACTAAAATTCTAAGGGATGTCCTTTCTGGGGAGTTTTTTAACCTTAAGGGTTCTTTATACAAGCAGGGTAGATTTATAAGCTTCTTTCTTTGATATTATTGCAGATTTTTGGTATCCAGTTCTATGGTGAGTGTTGGAGTGGTAACAGCACGGTCGCACATTACGACAAGTACGGTCCAGCCTCTCCAAAAGCATGCTGGAAAGGTGTGGGTGGGCCTGATGTTAATTTCGTTTACCAACTTCCCTAAACATTTAACAGCTTTCCGATGGTTTAGCGTGTAGTCACAGTAGAATTAAGTTAAATTAAGTTAAATATTTTCATTTAGAGTTTTATGCATTTAGTTTATCGCTGTTCTGATTTTGCCCTCGTATTAAATGCTGTCATCACTGTATGTTGTGCTTGATTCTTGTCGGAAGGAAGGTGAATTACTCAGGGAGGGAAACAGGAATATCGACCTTGAACTGGTCGCGTCACAGTACCACGAAGCGTATGTATAGCAGCAAAGTTATCTTTTACTATGTAATAGTAGAATACCAGAGAAAATAATAATTAAAAAATAGGGAGGAAAAAATATTAATATATAAAGCTCTGAAGCAACTATATTTGGGATCCCTTTCTTGTTCATAGTCCGAGAGGGAATCTGGGGCCGGCCAACGTCTCATGATCAGTATAGTACCTCTCCGGTAAATCGACAGATTACACATTAAATGGAACCAACGCTCCCCCGAGACGCCGCAATGACGTAACGTGCAATCGAAGAATCCTCAAGAAATCGACCACAGTCGGAACAACAGCCTTACCCCCAAGGCCGGGTACGTACCCACCCGTCGGAACAATATCTGTACCTCCAAGGCCGGGTACGTACCCACCCGTCGGAACATTAGCCGTACCCCCAAGGCCGGGTACGTACCAACCCGTCGGAACAATAGCCGCACCCCCAAGGCCGGGTACGTACCCACCCGTCGGAACAATAGCCGTACCCCCAAGGCCGGGTACGTACCAACCCGTCGGAACAATAGCCGTGCCCCCAAGGCCGGGTACGTACCCACCCGTCGGAACAATAGCCGTACCCCCAAGGCCGGGTACGTACCCACCCGTCGGAAGAATAGCCGTGCCCCCAAGGCCGGGTACGTACCAACCCGTCGGAACAATAGCCGAACCCTCAAGCCCGGTTCCCCCCATCCCCACCCAACGGTAGGACAATTACAACGAAATAAAGACCCTTGCGCATGACGTCAAAGCAGCCCAATTTGTAGGATAAAACAACACAATTTTAATCTCCTGAGAATTTGAAGCCTATTGTTTTGTTCTCAAAAATTTAGCTGCATTCTGAAGTACTGCAAGGGGTCTATACTTTTTAATGCAAAGTGATAAATAATCTCATGTATACGCTGATAACGAACAACTGATAGTGCGAGTCGCTTGGCCCGTAATGAAAATAAAGTCTATCTATTGTTTTCTTTTGTTTACTCTTGAATTTTAGTCACAACTTTCTATACAACTTTGCTTCACGGGCCAAGTAAAATAAATATCACCAATGATACAATACATTAGCTGATAACTAACAATGGATGGTTTTATCATCTATTGATTGCATTGTCTCTTTGATATCACAAGATTTTCGCGTGGTCTTTCTACATCAGTGACGATTTCTCGCTCCCTTAAATATTGACAGCCATTTTCCTGCAAGCCACGACCAGATCGGTCTTCGTCCCTCGCAGCAGTGAATATATAAAAATTGTTTTTTCTTCAGTTCCCTGACCAAGTAAGGAGTTATTTTTAACCTTACATCACGAGGCGGTTCCTCGCTTCCGGATTTCCTGCTTCCCTGAAGTAACGTCACTCAGTCGACAAGAAGGAACTTTTTTTTAAACGCTATCACTCTTGCTACTTCAAAACACGATAGTCCTAATTCTCTAAACTTCGTATGACTTTTAAGAGCTTCTTCGTTAATATTTTATCAGCTTTCTGAATCCAGAGCTTGGTATTTGCGTCTAAAACTACGATTAGCTGCCGTTGACTGAGCTAAGAATACTTCTCAAAGCCCACAAAGATATTTTAAACCGAGGTAAGTGTGACTCAAAAAGCTATCGAATACTTAATCTTAGATTCCTCGTTAATTCTTAGTCTTATATCATTAGAGATATTTATGCATCTTATTTATAATCTGTGTGTAGTTAGTAGTTAGTAGGTTGTAGTTATGGTAGGATAGAATTATATTTTTGACGGAGTTCCATTTATTTGAACGTGTTCTGTTCTGTTTATGTTTTTTAATACGGTAATGCTCTTTGAGCTGGATTATATTTTCGTCACAACACGTACGCTTTCTTTACCACCACAAAAACCCAAGAAATAGCCCTAAACCCGTTATTAAAATGATTCTAAAATTGGCTAACATAAATGTATGGGTCGAAAAGAATTGTAAAATTCAAAATCCTGTGATTGAGTTTTTGGTGGTAATTTTGAGTCACTTCCGGTCGTGACCACGAAGCGTCACGCAACAAAATATTTGCTCCAAAGAACTAAAGGACTCGGAGAGTATTTTTGCTCTTATATTCAATTCATTTTTCCTATTCTACTTAGCTATAGCTGCTGTGTCCCACAAGTTCAACATATTAGCTAGAATATCGCAGACTTTAAGAGAAAATGGCCTCGTAATCTTTGCAGTACTATAGTAATACTTTATTAGATTCTCCCTACAGGGCTTTTCAGATACTAATTAAATATATAAATATAAATATTTAAAATGTGTAATGGAGTGCACACAGTATATCCGTGAAACACTAGTTATACTAAATAGTACAATTTTGTGCAAATTCTATTGTTTTCTATTGTTTAATTAGCAATATTTTGTGCTATTTAGTAATTTGTATTTCACGGATATACTATTTGCACTCTATTATAAAATGTTAAATATATACTACAAACTATGAAAATGGCACTTAAAAGCAGATTTAAAACTATTCACAGAGCTTATTGATTTCAAACTGTCTGGTTAACTCTTTAAAACAGATACTAAGTTTGTGTTTCTGGGACAAGATTATAATTCTATTGGTAAAACTGCTGCGACAATGAAGTAGAATGAAGTAGAGGGGCTTGCCAAAGGAACTTGCCAAAGATGGTATTGTGGTTTCCTTGTTTTCTTGTTTCCTGACAAGGTCAAACTGTTGAAGTATTCGTGTAAGATCAACACTGAACCAAAACAAAATAGTTTTCGTATTCGTGATATAAAAAAAAGGAAAGAAGGAAGGAAAATAGGAAAGAGAGCGAGGAAACAAAACAGAGAGAGAAGAAAAAATAACAGATAAGATTACAATACGGTACGGCGGCCATCTTGAAGAAAAATCTGAAGAAAAATATTTTGGCTTCCTCGGATCCTCTTATACACGCATCAAGAGTTCCGCGCTGCTGCTCAATGAGCATGCTCAGGGGATTAAAAGTGAGATAAAATTTGTAAAATATGCTATATTTTAGTTGTATCTTTCTTGTCAAGTACAATCTTCATTAAATATTCAAGATCGCGTACCGTTAAGCGAATTCTGAATCAAATATACCGAAAAATTGCATATTATACAAAATATTATCCCACTTTTTAATCCCCTGAGCATGCGCATCGAGCAGCAACGCGGAACTCTTGATGCGTCTATGCTGGTTAAGTTACAAGTACTTCATTTATCTAGGTAGTATCAATCTTTCCTTTTAGAATCGCAAGGCATTATGGGGCATCCAGGTGGGGTGGGGGGGGGGGGGGGGGGCAAAATAAACAAAACAAAGATGGCGGATAATATGGTCCATCTTCCTATTTCAACTCTTGTCACTGTAAATTTTCTTGTGGTGAACTATGAATTGAGGAATTGACGCCATTATTGTAACAAAGTTTTGTATATTTGGTCCTTACAAAGATGGTTCTCTCTCTCTCTCTCTCTCTCTCTCTCTCTCTCTCTCTCTCTCTCTCTCTCTCTCTCTCTCTCTCTCTCTCTCTCTCTCTCTCTCTCTCTCTCTCTAAATACTAAAAGTTAATTCTCTTTCAAACCAGAGATTTTTCCCCCGTGAATATTTTGATAAATACACTACCATATCGAGCAAAAATATGCATTCGCTTGAAAGTTATTAAGGCAGGAATTCAATTTGAACATGTTAGCCAGGTAAAAAAAATCTCTTGTTTGAAAGAGAATTAACTTTTAGTCTATTAGGAAGGGATTGTTTTGGAGTATTTTAATAGTAATTCGGTCTTTCTGGGTATTTCTCGGGCCGCACTTTCAATGTGCGAAAATCACGGCTTTAGAATATTTCGGCGAATTACTTGAAATCTAACAGATTGGTTTTCTTTAAAACAGTTGGAATCATTTTGCAATAGCTTGAAGTTGATGATGTCGTTTGCCGCTTGTCTAGCTTAGGTCTCATCGAGTTTAGAGTTATTCGATAAAAACCAATTTCAACAATATTTGTTTATCGTTGCCATGGTAACGTCAATCAAGCTAAAATTAACATTATTTAAAATTTTTATCTTATCTCTATAACTGGTCCAAAAATCAAGTATATAGGTATAAGTTAAGACTATGAATAAGCCAAATGAAAATGAAAGGTATGGTCTGAAAAATACTATAGGAAGCCACCTTAAATACGTTATCTACACCCTTGGGTCCAGAGGTAATTTGTTCTCGTTCCATTGTTTTATTTTTTGTCGGGAATTACAAAGTCGTGAGGAGAAGCATAAGCGAAATAGAACCTCTGGCGCCAAGGGTACGTCATGCAAGGTCATGACCAGGTCTTGTCATGATGTTTAGTTTGTAAATATTTAACAGTTTTCCGCTTCCGCGCTGTCGCTGATATCTGGCAAAATATCAAAATTGATTCAGCTGCAAACCCATCTACAGTACTCGTAACACTTTTGAAATTTGTTCTCCTGCAGAAACTCGCCAGAAAAATGAGCTCAGGAGTCTACAAAGCCGTTGGATTCGGTTTGCTTGCTATGATCATGTTTTCTGTCATCATCGAAAGCTCAGGGAATTTGGCTCAGAATGGAGCAAATGTTTGTTCAAGAACTGTAAGGTAAGCAAAAATAAGATGAGTTAATTTAATCGTTGTGTTCATCTTAATGTGGGTTCGTGGAAGTTTCAGTAAAATACAAACGTGTAATGAGAAGTACATTGATTTCACACAAAGAGTATGCACTTTACTTTCAATTTTTTTCACGTCTTAATTGAGCAGCTTGCTTCCCGTATGATATCGGGTTTTTTTAATCAAGTCTTGTCGATCGGATAGCTTTATAAATTCGCGGTGATTCACCGATAACTGAAGCCCCGGCTATTATTAGTATTCGCTGTAGACGCTCGCTGTACTTACTCCTATTGCATAATCACAAGTAATTTGCTTTAGTCTAAGACGTATCTTTGAATTGTATTCTTACAACAGTAGCACCAGGAAGAGAATAGCAGATAGCCCCCCACCCCTCCCCCTACATTGTTTTCCACTGATGGTATTTCATGTGAAGACAAAATATTCTCAGTTCAAAATATTTCAAAAATATTTTATTAAGCTTTTCCTTTATAAAAACCGATAAAAACAAGAAACTCATAAGGGAGTTGAAACGCCACCCACTTAGCTCAGTTGGTAAGAGCGTCGGTCTGTTGTGCGGGAGGTCGTGGTTCCGGCCGAACCAACACTCGGGGGTTTAAAACTAGCCTAACTTAAAGTTGGAGAGTGCTGCCTTAATATTATTTTGCCCGCAACAGTAGACATACGGATTTACATCAAATTGAATTTTATTTAGAAACAGTTGTTTACATTGTTTCTTTAAAAAACTCCCGTAATAACGGGAAAATGTATTTAATAACTGGAACAGGAATTTTATAGCTTGAGTTGACACACTAGAACCATGAAGGCTTGGCTTTCGTCGTCCGATGAGTCGTTAAGATAAAGCTAAAGATAAGAAAGATATATGGTTAAGAAATATTGCTAATTTGTTGAAAATACAACAGAGCGCGAGATAAAGCTTTGACATAAGTCTACTTCGCACTTCAAGCACGTGCGTGACACAAACTGTGCCGAACTAATTCTGTAAATATAAAGGCTTACCTCTTTCAATGACTTGGCAAAACGAAATTGTTATACTGAAGAAAGAAATATTTTACATAAATATCAGTATTTTAGTTCGGAAATACAACAGAGCGCGAGATAAAGTTTTGGCGTAGGTCTACTTCGCACTTCAAGCACGTGCGTGACACAAACTGTGCCGAACTAATTCTGTAAAGACAAAGGCTTACCTCTTTCAGTGGCTTGGCAACACGGAGGGCTAGAAGTGAAGAAAGAAATATTTTAGTTTAGATAAATATCGGTATTTGTGTTCGAACAAATACAAACAATACAAACTACATACCTTGAAACAGTCTGGTGCATAGGGAACGAAGACCACGAGTTTCCGAATATTTATAGTTAGCGCCCGAACTGCATGGCGGTACAAGTAAGCCGGTGCATTCTGGGATGGCGACAACAAAGAAATGTATTGTTCTAGACTGTCGACGAGCTGCATTGTGGGTCAAGTGAAGATATCGATTTCTCCTGCCTTTTACCTATTGTCTGAATTAGGATCGCTACCTTGCTTCGCTCGCTTCAGGCTCGCTCCGCTGCGGCAGCAATAACTGAGAAGAAGTTGCTTCCTTTGTAATCACATCTACTTAATTAGTCCTCGAGTCCGAATGGTCTACGAGTCAATAGCCCATGAGGCCGAAGGCCGAATGGACTATTGACTCGTAGGCAATGAGGGCGAGAGGTCTAATTGTTTTAGTAAAAACCTACTAATCGGTCCAATAAAAGGATGCAAAAAGTTTTGGATTTTGCTTTAAATATATATTTTTGGTTTTCAAAACCGGCGCTTTTCGCTACTAGGGGTCTATTAGTGATAGACCTCTAGTAGCGAAAAGCGCCAGTAGCTCAGCCAATCACAGGGATCGATTGGTGATAGACCATTAGTAGGTTTTTTCTAAAAATGGTTAGACCTTTAAGTCTTCTCGGATAAGGACTTTAAACCTTAGGCCCTGTCTCCCAACGCTTACTTAACCTGTAATTTAGGGACATAAAAGAACCTGTTGAATTATTCGTGTTAGAGTAGGGGATTTTCTCCCGACTCAACAGCCTATCCCAATTTGGAGGCATAACACTAATTACTAACTAACAATTCACTCATGATTGTAAGCTGCACGGCATTTTGGGCTATGCATGGAAACAAGCGTCTACCCTCACACAAAAGGGCAGCTGCGCACGCAGGTTAGAACTGAATAAAAACGTGTTGTGGACTTTTCTTTTCATTCTAAGCTTCAGGGAAACCTACGCACAGTCATACCAAGTCTCATACAGGTACCGGTCAACTTATAAATGTGGAATGTGGAACTGGGGAAGATGTTCCCGATACAGGTAACAGAACTTGATGATGAGTTGATTAATGTACATTCGTGTCATAATGTTGGATGGTGAGGCTGATGTGGTACACTCTTCTTGATACCCACAGGACTGCTTACAGGACTAAATATCGAACAGCTACGAGAATATCCTACAGGAAGCAATACTATTGTTGTAACGGATGGAGTCAAGTGGGAGATCAGTGTACCAAAGGTAAATAACCTAATACTAGGGTAGTCACTAGAATATCCTACAGAACACAATACCAATGCTGTAAGGGATGGAGTCAAGTGGGAGATCAGTGTACCAAAGGTAAATAACCTAATGCTAGGGTAGTCACTAGAATATCCTACAGAACACAATACCAATGCTGTAAGGGATGGAGTCAAGTGGGAGATCAGTGTACCAAAGGTAAATAACCTAATGCTAGGGTAGTCACTAGAATATCCTACAGAACACAATACCAATGCTGTAAGGGATGGAGTCAAGTGGGAGATCAGTGTACCAAAGGTAAATAACCTAATGCTAGGGTAGTCACTAGAATATCCTACAGAACACAATACCAATGCTGTAAGGGATGGAGTCAAGTGGGAGATCAGTGTACCAAAGGTAAATAACCTAATGCTAGGGTAGTCACTAGAATATCCTCAATGGATTTCTACCGACATTTTTCTATGATTCTGTTTTCAGCTATTTGTACTCCGCCTTGTGTGAATGGCACGTGTACCAAACCAGATAACTGCTCGTGTTACTCAGGTTACTATGGAAAACTGTGTGATAGAGGTATGGACCAGCACACCTAACATCATTCTTTGTAATGTTTCTTAGTTCTGTTTGTATTAATTTCCTTTTCTTCCTCGTCAGAGTGTCCTTCACATAGATGGGGACCACACTGTAAACATGACTGTCTCTGTCAAAATAACGCTAAATGCTCTCCCCACACTGGTATCTGTACGTGTACCCCAGGGTGGGAGGGACAGTACTGTAACAAGACATGTGATCAAGGTTACTATGGTAACAAATGCCTAAAAAGATGTACTTGTCCTAATGGAGAAACATGTGATCATGTCAATGGAGCCTGCGCATGCGCAGCTGGATATCGTGGACAGCGGTAATCAAATTTGATATTCTTCAATTTGCATAACTAAACTCTGAGATTGTTCCTTGATGAACAATTTATTTCTGGTATTTTCAGCTGTGACTCAAAATGTTCTCGTGGCTGGTATGGGCAGGATTGTGCAGTGAAGTGCGCATGTCTGAATGGAGCTTCATGTGATCACGTGAACGGCACGTGTAACTGTACAGCTGGGTGGACGGTAAGTTCGTGGAAGCTGTTAGTAAACCAGTCTTTATATTGAATAGACCATTTCACGATTCTCGTCCATCAACCTCATCTTCGATAGCGTGGAATTTATTTTTTAGAATTTGACTAAAGCCCGAGGAAGTTTTAAGTGTTTCTATTGTTTGATGATGTGTACATTCCTTAAATTACCGTGAGCTGTAGTCAAATTCTTAAGAATAAATTACACACTATCGAGGCTGAGGTTGAGCGACGACAACCGTGAAATGGTCTATTGAATAATAGTGTTGTCTTTGAAGGCATGTTTATTTTTTTCAAAACGCATCCCACATGAAAAGGAGTGTCCGAGAAAATGTAGTCATCAGAGAGAAAAGAGATATATTGGGTTTGGTGGTCATAGCAAGGGGCTAATTATCTATGGTCTAGGGAACAACTAACCTCTCCCTAATAGGCTTCGGCCGAGCTTCCTGTTCAGTCAGTAACTGTACATGTTCCTCCCGGGATAGCGGTGTTGGGGCTGAAATCTCCAGCGTAGCCGTAAGTCCATACGAGGCTTTAGCACTCGATGACTGGAAGTATGCTCCTGGTTAATCAATCAATAAAAACAATTCCAAATACAAATCTGCTCAATTTTTAAGTAGATGAATTTAGAAAGGTCAAAAGGAGTATTAAGGATGCATCCGCGTCTGAAGTAGCTCAGCCCAAGTAGAAACACACACAGTCTTCTAACTGGAATTAACAATCAAATTTTTCTTTGCTGCCTATTCAGGGAGACATTTGTAACCAAAAGTGTCCCGAAGGTACATATGGATACCGCTGTACACAAACATGTCTAAACTGTATGCATGGTGCAACCTGTGATCACGTGACTGGGGTGTGTGACTGCAGGCCTGGTTATAGAGGAGAGAGGTATGGAAAATTTGCCTTGGAATCGATATGTTAGCCACTGAAGTAGTTTCTCTCTTCCTGTCCAGAGACAGGTGGAGTTGCGGGTTGAAATTAAATGTGTGTTGCTTGTTTCTATCGTAATCAAGCCCAGTTAGGTTACTAGATGCCGGGTGGTTATCAAAGGTGGTATGGGAGAACCTACATAGCACTCAGTTGATGTAATGTATTCATAAAATCTATTGTATTCTATTGTCCTTCTATCTATTGTATGAGGTGTGATGTATTGTATTTTTATGAATACATTACATCAACTGCTTGCTACGTAGGCTCTCCCAAGGTGGTATAGGGAGCAGTGGACTCGCCTCTCACTTTTGGTGGAGTCTCTCAGGTTTCTTTCTTGAATCAAGGCTTTTTCTTCGGGTTCACCAGTTTTATTTCCTGCCACAACACGAACACTAAACTACTAAATACCGATTTGATTTGTGAGTTAGCAGAGTCCTGACTCTGACCAGACCAGGAGTTGCAAATTGTTTCAAGGTTCGATAATTTATTTATTTATTTTTTGTTAATTAAGTAAATTAAGTAAACTTTTTTACATATATACAACCATTTGACTTCGTGTGATATCATTTGATTCTTTTCCCTCTGGAACTTTTTTTCGTCAGATGTGAAAATGTTTGTCAAAAAGGAACATTTGGTCAAGGATGTCAAGGAATTTGCGCATGTCAAAACAATGCCACATGCTCTCAAATTAATGGCTCGTGTATCTGCACCCCTGAATATACCGGCAAGCATTGCGAGCACCATATTGGTAATAAAACGGTTGTTTTGCTCACTAAATAGCTGACCGCAACTGCCTGACCCTCTGACCGACAGACCGAACACTCGTGTCATTTACATCACTGTCAACGATCTCTAACGTACTTATGCATGCCTGGCTTATGGACCAACCCACCAACCCACAAACCCACCAATACTACCAACCCACCAACCAACTCACTAACCTACTAACCCACTAACTAACCAACACGCCTACCCACCAACCAACTAACCAACCAACCAACCCACCAACCCACCAACCCACCAACCCACCAACCCACCAACCCACCAACCCACCAACCCACCAACCCACCAACCCACCAACCCACCAACCCACCAACCCACCAACCCACCAACCCACCAACCCACCAGCCCACCAACCCACCAACCCACCAACCCACCAACCCACCAACCCACCAACCCACCAACCCACCAACCAACCAATTACCAACCCACCAACCCACCAACCCACCAACCCACCAACCCACCAACCCACCAACCCACCAACGAACCAATTACCAACCCACCAACGAACCAATTACCAACCCACCAATTACCAACCCACCAATTACCAACCCACCAATTACCAACCCACCAATTACCAACCCACCAACCGACCAACCCACCCACCAACCCACCAACCAATCGACCAATCTCGTTTTCTAAATTTTCTTTGCAGAAAGTGAATTAATTAATTATGATCATGAAAAACACAGTGCTGCCTCGAACCCACTCGTTCCGAGCCTTGCTGCGGGTATTTCAGTGGTATTAATCATCATCTTGATTGTGGTGGCGTACGTCTTTTACCGAAAGAAAAAGAAATCCCATAGGCACAAAACTACGAATCCCGGCGAACCCATTTACGCCTCGGCCGACGGAACACGAAGTAGTTCGGGTCATGAAGAAACGACGGAAATAACCGACGTAGCTACGAAGCTTAACGACAACCAAGAAACAGATCTAGAGCATACCCATGTTTATCAAAGTCCTACAGCTCGACCAACGGCTGTCAATGTTAGTGACGTCAATGTTGCTGTGGGAACGCATTATATGGATCTTAGCAACCAGAACAGTTTAGAATCCAACACATATGAACCTCTTAGTAAAGTTACGCTGAAGAAAAATCAGCTAAAAGTGGCTGTTTATGATGTCCCTGTGACAAAAAACAAAAGAAATGCATATGAGGAGATAAAGTTGAACAAAAACCTTAGCGAGGAAAGCCATTATTACAAAGGGCTTGAGTGGCCATCAACGAGTCGGGCTGATGACGTCAACGCCGTTGCTATGGAAACTGAAACCGCTGACCGAAGTAAAGATAATGTGAAGGAAAATCATTATCAAACTCCTGTTAGAGAATTTATGAAGAGGAAAAAAACTGACGATGAGGCATTTGGATATGCAACTCCTAATTAAGGCCGAAAATTAGGGATTACAAAATTGACGATATAGAAAGATGGTTAAAGAAAACAGATCTTATCAAGCCATAGAAAATGATGTGATTGTTTGTGTAGCCATGGCAGCCGATGGACCCTATTGCGCATGACAAGGAAAAAGTATATAAAGATCATAGAAATTCATTGCTTTTCTGGCATGAATGTACATGTAAATATCTCGACCAGTTTTCTACGTAAATACCTTGCCATTTTTTTGATTTGCCACGAAATTTGATTTACTTTTTTTTTGAAAATGAAAACAAAAAAGACAAAACAAAAGAAAGTTGGCCTCCAGAATCCATTCGGTAGTTTTTATTATGTTAATTCTAATTTCACTATTGTCTTGGTATTCTCAAACGAGTTTTAACATTTGAATATGAAAAGAGATTTTGAAAAGGATTGTGGTAGTTTAGGTATGAAATGTCATTAAGGTTTGGGTCTATAGGCTGTCGGTGGTATGGGCTTGTATAGCTTCTTCGTTCTTCTACCTATTGTAGCTTTTCATTGTACTAAATGGAATAATATGTAAAAGGTTAACATAGTAAAAATAGTCTTAGGACGAGGACGTGAGACCTGAGGTTTCAAAACTGAAGTTAATGATAGAGGAAGATCTGGAAATAGGTGTTACTTCTTGATCTCAAGACATGAACGACGTGCAATTGCTGAATATCGCATTCTGGCGAGAACGATATCGTATTTTCTTGTTCAGATACTGACGTTCCCGTTCTAAATTTCGATTTGCTTAAGATTCCTATATTGTCATTTCTTTCTAGGATTACAGGATATATTGAAAGGGGCAAAAGAAGATAAAGTACCAGCTGAGTTGACCTTCAAAACAAACTCAAGGTTAGCCAATCAGAATTTAAGATTCGACATCGTATTTTGATCAGCATTTCCTATTATTCTGCCAAGAGAATTTATGAAATACGAGTTCTTTCTTCTTTAAATTAATCGTAAACGCTAGTCGAACTCATGGCGGAATTATATTTCAATCAACAAGAAAAGTCTACATTGTATACTCGGAAAATGCTCGAAAAATGCTAACCAAAAATAGTGACCCATAATTCCTTTCGGGGAAGGCGATCAACTCAGCTGGTATGAAATAGCTGCATGAATCGGAAGTTCATAGTATTATTCTCGTCAAGAACAGGAAGGTTAGTGTTGAGATATCAGACAGACACTGAGGAGTGTTGCTGACAGTCGACCGACGAAGCCATTTCAGATGGTTCGATTATTCGTGTTTGGATGTACCGATAACTCCTTTCAATCTTGGAATGAGCTATGACCTATTTCTTTTGCCTCTGAAAACCTATTTTTGAAGTAAGTGTATAGGTATTTCGATTAAGAATTAAGGAGTATTCATATTGTGAAATAATTGAGCAAATAATGACTAGTTTTTATTGTAAATAAATCCATTCACAATAATTTCTTCCATAGTTCCTGCGCCATCTTGAAAAATAGCCGTGCCTTTGCTTTGAAGCGAGACATGAGGTGAGCTTGCAATGATAGAGACATGTGAATAATTGTCCAAGGTGTTAAAAAAGGTCTCTATCATTGTAAGGTCACCGCTCGTCTCGCTTCGATGCAAAGGCACGGCTACCTTTCAAGATGGCGCAGGGAACTGTGAAAGGGACTCTTATGAGTTAACTCACGAAAATATAAATGAAGAAACACAAATGTACACATGCAAATGAATATGTAAAACTTGAAAAACATTGATGTAAATTTAATTTGATAGATATTAAAGAAAACATTTTTTTAAATATTTTTTAATTTTTTAAGACGTTTAAAAAATAGAATAACTTTTCTACTTTCTTGTAAACTGTAAATGTGGCATCATTAACTTAATCAGTAGTTCGTCTACGTCTTTTGTCATTTACAGATCAAATCAGATACGAAATCAGCTTAATCTTTAAACCGTTTCAAAAGCGATTATTCTAAGTTTGTTAGGCCAGAATTTTTGACAAAGCTACCTAAAAAACGGGAATGTACAAAAGAACTTCTTTATTTTCTGATAGCCTTGAAAGTACAAACTTCATCTACATCGCTTGTCACTAAACAGCTATCGTTCTTGAACTGTTTTGGTGCAGTTTACGCATGAGTTCCCTTTCTTTCAAGTATTTCAGTGCTGGCTTTTTTTCTGTTGGTGATGTGCCTCTATTTTCGTCAAACTACACAAAATAGTCTTGTTAAAAATGGGACAAATGTCTGCGAGAAAACTGTAAGGTAAGCACTTTACTGATTATGTGATTTGTGAGTTTTTTGTTTCAAAGTGTAAGCCAGTTCAAAGTTTAAGAATCGTTTTCAGTGCGCATGCGATTTTATCCCGAATTTCTCACCTTCTTTTGTTTAAACCTACTTTGTTTCTAATCAAACAAAAGAAGGTGAGAAATTCGGGATAAAATCGCATGCGCACTGAAAACGATTCTTAAACTGTGAACTGGCTTATATAACTGAGATTCTGTTTTTGCTGTTCCGGAATGTCAGAGACATTGCATAATTTTCAATCCAGACTTAAGACTTTTCTTTATATGAGGACTATTTCTTGCCTTCTTGCCTTCTTGCCTTCTTGCCTTCTTGCCTTCTTGCCTTCTTGCCTTCTTGCCTTCTTGCCTTCTTGCCTTCTTGCCTTCTTGCCCTTTTTAATTAGGACTTTTAGGACACACATGCATAGTTCACACTTGACTGCCGTACAACTTCAGCTCGCTCAAGAAGAACGAGGCCGGGGGTTCCCCTAATTACATCAGATTTAAAGAATTCGATTTTATACTCGGTTCGCAATTTAGTTTTAGATCAGTATCAAGGTTTTTTTAATGCTAAGCTTTTCTTTACTAGGCAGTCAGGAGCCCAACTTGAAAACCTATCAGAACTGGAGTGAATTCCTGCAAATATAAACGATGTCAGGTAAGCAGGTATCTTTTCTGTCTTTTCCTGAAAGTTTTGCAAGAAAAACACAGAATTTCAGTTTAAGTCGCTTTACGTATACAGTAATGAAAGGACGATGCATCGCCGCTTACAAATTTATTGTTACGAACTACAAGTCTTTAAACAAGAAAATTTAGCCTTAATAACTTCCTAATGAGAAATAAATGGCGAATTTAGAACAATTTCTCGGGTAAGAACGAAGACTTTTAGGCAAGCTGGGGATCTTAAACGTCGATTTAATGCCCTCAGATTTAATAATGAGTTAGATACATTCAATTAATTATTAATCCGATATTTCAAAATCTACCTTTTAAAAATTATGACATTTACTAACGAAATAGATATGTAGAAAACGAAATTAATAAATATAGGAATAAAATTGCTATTTAAGCATTTTCAGATCTTTTAAAAGAATTTCTTTGACCTCAGTTACTTTGAATTGTCAAAAATCCTAGCTGGGAATATTCTATACTTTTTTCAATGAGTTCCTTTCCATTTTACACCACGTATTTTAGTATACTAGGTCGTTATTTGTATCATGGACTCTCTAGAATATTTATTTGTACTTGTTTAACAGTGTACACAGCGGACACAGCTCGAAGGCTTAGCTGCCGGAAGCTAACAAGATGCTCAACAAGTATAAGGTTTGTAGTAGGCTTTAGCTATTAATATTTATCAAATAATAATCATTACTAATCCTTCTTTTGAACATGGTATATTTATTGATTGCTATTAATGTTTAAATTGCATAAATAGTACTTTCAACATGTTTAAGTACGAAATTTAAGTGGCAAATAATTTCTATGTGGTTTCATGCTCAAATGACTGTGTGATTTATAGCTATTTTCTTTAGTCGTTCTGGAGCCGGTTGTACGAAGCCTGGATAAAGTTATCCACCGAATAAGAGTTATCCAGTGTATAGAATTTGTATAGGTTTTATCCTCTGGATAAGGATTTATCCGGTGGATAGCGCTATTCAGGCTTCGTACAACCGGGCCCTGCTGGATGGTTATGAAGATATGTTTAGACCACAGGTAGCCCAGGCGTAGAATTAGTGGGGTAGGACGTCATTAGCTTCAGTGCGTGATCTATTCAAATTTCACATGGTTTGAAAATATGCTTTCAGGAAGACTTTTAAAAATTATTTAATGCTCTTGAATAAAGTCCCTAAATATGGTGATGAAATATTGGCACGAGATTGTGTTTTTGAGAGGTTTTGAGCCGTTTGAAAATCTGCCTCGCTCTCTCTATGTATAGATTTTGGAAACGTGTGCGACAGCGCCTCCAAATGTTTACACCGACCCTTACTTTGAGCTCCATATCTCCACAATATCAAACTTATCAGGAAAGTTAGCCCCAGAAATCGATTCTCCAATAAATTTCCTTTCATTTGATTCTTTGTAGAGAATTTATTGTCCACGCAATCCCGAGAATTTTTTTTTTTTTTTTTTTTTTTTTTGAAATTCGACAAGAATTCCTACTAACTACTCAACGAAAATTTAAAATACAAAGTTAGTTGGGATTTTTGTCTTTAATCAACCTTAATTTACTACTGACGAACATCTTCGACATCTCATGCTGTTGGAACAAAAGATGTACGAATTGTTTTGTGTTTTCATTGTTTAGAAATAATAGCAGTATTGGTAACGATAATTAGACTATTATAAATGTGGCATTGCTCCTGTGAAACGCTGATTCACTATAATTATTATTACCAATACTACTATTATTTCTATACAACAAAATCACAAAACAATTCGTACATATTTTGTTCAACAGCACGAGATGTCAAAAATATTCGTTAGAGCAAAAAAATTTAATGAAATTCCGCGCATATCCACGTACGGCTTCTCGGCATCGTGTGGACAAAAAAGGGCTCCCTGTGGTATATTTGGCTAGAACTAAAGCCTTTTTTTTCTTTCAAATTCTTAGATTGATACTAGTTCTGGTCGTTTCAATCTCATATTCCTATGTCTGCATCGATGCAGGCAGAACAGGTAACTGGTTCATCGTTATATCTAACACAGGCTACCCAATCAATGGGAATCCTGTCCTATCTTGTAACCGTACCATCGTTTGCTTCTCGGACACCAAATACACATTCTCGGCTAACTATCGCCATAGAGTTGCCATATATTTTCATGGTGTTTGTACACAGCACACAGGAACACTAAGGACTGCCTGTGGTAAAGTATTACTTGCCACAGAAGCACGCATTTAGGGAATGTGCATCAAATCTCACAAAGCATGATGAGAAACTGAGTCCTAAAATTGGAAGAGGGAAATCAAAAGAAAATATTAGAAAAAAATAATCTGTTATTTTTGTTTGTTGAAGGCTTACATTTTCATAGAAAATATCGAAGGAAAAATTGTCAGATAAATTTTTAGAGGAGACAAAAAAGCTTATGAAGGACTCCGTTTCCCAAGGACGGATCCAGGAATTTTTGAAAGGGGGGTCCAACCAGCTGATCTGAAATAATGACTTAGAAATGACGTTACGTTTACCGAGCTAATCGACCGTCGTAGGCTGGAGCAACTAGTGGGGTTGTGGGGCATTCTCCCCCGAAATGTTTTGAAATTCAGACTCTCGGAAATACGATTTCCAGCGGTTTGGTTCAAAAGAAGTGAAATCTTGAAATCGAATTTATAAGCTCGCTAGATATATTTTTGCCGTATCTGACATTGCACGATATTGTTTTGGGATTTAACCCACCCCTCCCCCATTCAAATATATAATTGCCCGACCCTAACCTCAGGTATGACAGGGGATCGCGATCCCCCTGACCCTCCTCCTGAATCCGCCCTTGCTTTCCCATCATGTTTTGTGTTATAGTTAGAGCTCGTGCACATTGGCTATTGACTCTTCTTTTCTTCTTTTTGTAAGGTCTCCCGCGATGTTCCTGTTTTAATGGTGCATCGTGCGACGCAGAGACAGGAACGTGTTTGTGCTCGAAAGGATATCAAGGAGATAAGTAAGTTTGGACTGGAAAATTTGACTCAAGTTGAACAAGTTTATGTTTGATACTAAGCCCAATATGAGGAGCATCCATCTCCCATACTGGGTCATCAGGAACATCCATCTCCCATACTGGGTCATCAGGAGCATCCATCTCTGAAGGCGATGTTACACGAGACGATTTGCAGCGACGATTTTTCATGTAACGCTGCGAAACATTCGTCATTTTGAGTTCCGAGGTTTTGACTTCACTGAGATCATTACCTCGCAACGGGTTGCCTGAAGTCGAGTTAGTAAAATATTATTAAGGCGCGTTTACACTAGCAAATTTATCGCGCAACTTGAGCGGCGATTTCAATGGCGATTTTATCGCGACCCAAATCGCAGCGAGTTGCACTAAATTTCGATCATGTTTGAATTGGCGGCGACGTAGCTGCGATCATCGCCGTGAAATCGCCATAAAATCGCCGCTCAAGTCGCGCGACAAAGTTGCTAGTGTAAACGGGCCTTTACGTTATTCTTCTCTTCAGCTGTAACACTACATGTCCAGAAGGAACGCATGGCTTCAAGTGCGAAAAGAACTGTACGTGTCCCATCAATTCAGTGTGCTCACCCATCGATGGATCCTGTAGTTGTAAATATGAGTACAAATATAATGGAACACATTGCGAATGTCATCCAAAATATAGCATCCCGGGTTGTGAAGCCTGCAACTGTAGTCAATGGGGCACCTGTGACTTGACCACTGGGAAGTGTATGTAAGTGGTTAAATTATTTTTCTTATTATAATCCATACGTCCCTCCGATGCAGGGTTAGGTAGTGTGGAGAGACGGGACCGCCATTTTTACGTGGTCATCCGAGCCACGGGAAGGTCTAACCGTTTGTAGATGTAATTACAAAGGCAGCACCTTCTCCTCAGTTATTTTAAGACCCTGAGTGTTGCTCCGGCCGGGGCTTGAACCCACGACCTCCTGCACGAAAGTCCGGTGCTCAACCAACTGAGCCAACTGGGTGGCGGTATCGATTGGTGTTAGTGTAGCTTTAACAAATGAATGGAAAGTTTATTTCAATTGAACCTAAAATTAAGAACATGACGGGCAGTGTTTGCCTGTCATTGTAGGCTGGTAATGAGATTCATGAGATTCATTCAGCTGATTGATACCAAGCAATAGAATACTCTCTGGTTGATAGCACATGACGGGCAGTGTTTGCCTGTCATTGTAGGCTGGTAATGAGATTCATGAGATTCATTCAGCTGATTGATACCAAGCAATAGAATACACTCTGCCAAGCAATAGAATACTCTCTGGTTGATAGCACATGACGGGCAGTGTTTGCCTGTCATTGTAGGCTGGTAATGAGATTCATGAGATTCATTCAGCTGATTGATACCAAGCAATAGAATACACTCTGATTGATAGCACATGACGGGCAGTGTTTGCCTGTCATTGTAGGCTGCAGGTAATGAGATTCATGAGATTCATTCAGCTGATTGATACCAAGCAATAGAATACTCTCTGGTTGATAGCACATGACGGACAGTGTTTGCCTGTCATTGTAGGCTGCAGGTAATGAGATTCATGAGATTCATTCAGCTGATTGATACCAAGCAATAGAATACTCTCTGGTTGATAGCACATGACGGGCAGTGTTTGCTTGTCATTGTAGGCTGGTAATGAGATTCATGAGATTCATTCAGCTGATTGATACCAAGCAATAGAATACTTTCTGGTTGATAGCACATGACGGGCAGTGTTTGCCTGTCATTGAAGGCTGGTAATGACATTCATGAGATTCATTCAGCTGATTGATACCAAGCAATAGAATACACTCTGATTGATAACACATGACGGGCAGTGTTTGCCTGTCATTGTAGGCTGGTAATGGATTCATGAGATTCATTCAGCTGATTGATACCAAGCAATAGAATACATTCTGGTTGATAACACATGACGGGCAGTGTTTGCCTGTCATTGTAGGTTGGTAATGAGATTCATGAGATTCATTCAGCTGATTGATACCAAGCAATAGAATACACTCTGGTTGATAGCACATGACGGGCAGTGTTTGCCTGTCATTGTAGGCTGGTAATGAGATTCATGAGATTCATTCAGCTGATTGATACCAAGCAATAGAATACTCTCTGGTTGATAGCACATGACGGGCAGTGTTTGCCTGTCATTGAAGGCTGGTAATGACATTCATGAGATTCATTCAGCTGATTGATACCAAGCAATAGAATACACTCTGATTGATAACACATGACGGGCAGTGTTTGCCTGTCATTGTAGGCTGGTAATGAGATTCATGAGATTCATTCAGCTGATTGATACCAAGCAATAGAATACTCTCTGGTTGATAGCACATGACGGGCAGTGTTTGCCTGTCATTGAAGGCTGGTAATGACATTCATGAGATTCATTCAGCTGATTGATACCAAGCAATAGAATACACTCTGATTGATAACACATGACGGGCAGTGTTTGCCTGTCATTGTAGGCTGGTAATGAGATTCATGAGATTCATTCAGCTGATTGATACCAAGCAATAGAATACACTCTGATTGATAACACATGACGGGCAGTGTTTGCCTGTCATTGTAGGTTGGTAATGAGATTCATGAGATTCATTCAGCTGATTGATACCAAGCAATAGAATACACTCTGGTTGATAGCACATGACGGGCAGTGTTTGCCTGTCATTGTAGGCTGGTAATGAGATTCATGAGATTCATTCAGCTGATTGATACCACGCAATAGAATATTCTCTGGTTGATACAGCTGTAGCACATGACGGGCAGTGTTTCTCTCATTAATGTCGAACCCAAATATATATTCCATCCATTTATGCATCCACTTTATTTCTTAGTTTTATTGGTGTATCAATTCATTATTTTTTTTTGTCCTGAAAAAAGGTGCTCACAAGAAGGGTATACTGGTCAAAGCTGTCGTAAACTACACTGTGGTAACAAAACGTACGTCCTAGGTTGCCAAGGAAACTGTCAATGTCAATACAATGGAACATGCTACGAGATTGATGGCTCATGTGAATGCCTACCGGGATGGATGGGAAAGAGTTGTAACTATTCCTGTCCAGATGGTTACTATGGAAATAACTGTCAATCAAAGTGCACGTGTGAAAACAGCAAGTCATGTGACCCTGTGACAGGAAAATGTATCTGTGTGCCAGGAAGGACTGGGAAGAATTGTAGCAATGGATGTCCAGATGGTTACTATGGAAATAACTGTCAATCAAATTGCACGTGTGAAAACAGCAAGTCATGTGACCCTGTGACAGGAAAATGTATCTGTCTGCCAGGAAGGACTGGGAAAAATTGTAGCAATGGATGTCCAGATGGTTACTATGGAAATAACTGTCAATCATATTGCACGTGTGAAAACAGCAAGTCATGTGATCCTGTGACAGGAAAATGTATCTGTCTGCCAGGAAGGACTGGGAAGAATTGTAGCAATGGATGTCCAGATGGTTACTATGGAAATAACTGTCAATCAAAGTGCACGTGTGAAAACAGCAAGTCATGTGACCCTGTGACCGGAAAGTGTATCTGTCTGCCAGGAAGGACTGGGAAGAATTGTAGCACTGTATGCCCAAATAATGGTAAGTGCATTGGTACTTAGTTGTTTTATCATTTTATACTGAAATATATTTGTTTTAAGAAATTAAAAATAAACAGTTTTTTCTTCTCTCTTTCTTTCATCTTCTTGTGTTTTTCCTTAGGTTGAAATATTTTCTTTCCCATTATTCAAATATTTTCCTTTTTCTTTTCTTTTCAACTCTTCTTTTTATTTTTCTAGGTATTTGAAGTGATAAATATTACTATTTAAATTTAAAAAAACGAATGTAGTGCTGTTGATAATACTTTTAATGAACACATCTCCCGAATTTGCTTGAGTGACCAAGAAACTTGATAGCTCAAAGTCAAGGTTGAACTTGATAGAGCGAATCGCACTTCTACATGCCAATGAGTTCTGCTATGTGGAGTACTAGTGGCGCGAAACAGATATATATCTTTGCAAATGCGGTTTAATACTCGCACTAAATCATTCCCAAACCCTAAATTTCGTATAAATGTATGCTAACAAAACGAGTTTTTAATCATCGATTTTCTAAATAATCTCTTAACTGATATATAAATGTTTGTTAAATTCCTGCGAGGATATTTGACTTTGTATAATGGGAATTAATTAAATCATCAGTCTACTTTCCCTTACGATTTACATTTGTGCAGTTTGTTTAGTCTTGGTTTTGCAAGTAAGACGAACTATTTTTTTATTATTTCCGTTGTTTGAGTTCCGTACAGCTCATTAGAATATTAACAGAATCATTAGCATGGAAAATGTGTTCATAAATGCCTGTACGTGACACGCGTGAAAAACGTCTGCGCATGCTCTAAGTCCGCATGCAAATTAGTCAAAAGCGTCTTCGTGCTATTGTAGAAATATGCAAATTTGACTTTCACACTTGCCTGAAGAATAGTCTTTACAAAATGCCAAAACTTAAAGTCAGTTCTTGAAACTTAAGGCTCATTCTTTCATATTGTCTTTATTAATACAGTTTCTTGGTCCCACAAAAGTATACCCACAAATTTTTTTGTATACTCGGAGAAAACAAGCATTTATTTCCTCACTAAAACTCTTGGAAATTCTTGGAAAGCGTTGCTGAAAGGCACGCATGCGCAAACGTTTTTCTCTAGTGTCCCTGTACGTATTAACCCCTTTTACGTGACGTCATGGCAGCTCAATTTGGAGGACAGTACAAAGAAAAAAAGAATTGCAATCTCCTGAGAATTGGAGACCTATTGTTTTGTCTTCCAAATTGAGCTGCATTCCTCAACCTTGACTTCAAGCCATTGGTCACTAAAGCGGACTTGTATGGGAAATATCTATTTTTGAATTAATCTAGTGCTACTTTTCTTTTTTTAAGATGTTTCCTCCGGCGCTGAACTAGGAGATGACCTATCTCTTAATATCATTGCTGCTGTTTCCGCTGTTGCCTCTGTAGTTTTCATAGGCATGTAGGCATAGTCGTTGCTTTTTACATAAGAAGGAGGAGATCAATTGCAAGAGACGAATATGAACTGCAAGACAACCTTTAGGAGAGAATTTCTGATGGGCCTCGGGAATCACTCTCCCATGGGGACATAACAGAGAACCCTGAGGAGAGAATGTCTGATGGGCCTCAGGAATTACTCTCCCATGGGGACACAACAGAGAACCCTGAGGAGAGAATGTCTGATGGGCCTCGGGAATCACTCTCCCATGGGGACACAACAGAGAACCCTGAGGAGAGAATGTCTGATGGGCCTCGGGAATCACTCTCCCATGGGGACACAACAGAAAACCCCGAGGAGAGAATGTCTGATGGGCCTTAGGAATCACTCTTCCATGGGGACACAACAGAGAATCCTGAGGAGAGAATGTCTGATGGGCCTCAGGAATCACTCTCCCATGGGGACACAACAGAGAACCCTGAGGAGAGAATGTCTGATGGGCCTCGGGAATCACTCTCCCATGGGGACACAACAGAGAACCCTGAGGAGAGAATGTCTGATGGGCCTCGGGAATCACTCTCCCATGGGGACACAACAGAAAACCCCGAGGAGAGAATGTCTGATGGGCCTTAGGAATCACTCTTCCATGGGGACACAACAGAGAATCCTGAGGAGAGAATGTCTGATGGGCCTCAGGAATCACTCTCCCATGGGGACACAACAGAGAACCCTGAGGAGAGAATGTCTGATGGGCCTCGGGAATCACTCTCCCATGGGGACACAACAAAGAACCCTGAGGAGAGAATGTCTGATGGGCCTTTGGAATCACTGTCCCATGGGGACACAACAGAAAACCCTGAGGAGAGAATGTCTGATGGGCCTCGGGAATCACTCTCCCATGGGGACACAACAGAGAACCCTGAGGAGAGAATGTCTGATGTGCCTCAAGAATCACTCTCCCAGTCATGAACTTCCTGGCTATTGGTCATTTGTACAGACCTTGCTGCACTTGATCTATACGGCATGACCTAGAGCCAAATATTGTCCACTCCGGCCCGACCCTTTAACTCAGTCAATAAGCACATAGTATTCTCTTAAATCACAAAAAGATGATTTATACAAGGTAGTGTATACATTTTTTCATTCTCAAAACTCATTTTCTGGTAAATATGTTAAGGATATTCTAGCACAAAATTATATTTACAAGCACTAGTAAAGAAGTTTCTTCATCAACTTAGAATTCAAGCTTTGCGCCATCTTGAAATAACTATTGCCAAATAATTTCGACTGCTATCGCTAATTTCACTAAATGTCTCTTATTTTGTCATTAATTTGGATTTTTGATGCAATAAATAAGTTTCGTATATTTGTCACTTTGTATTGTGTCGATAAACTATTGATAAACTCCGACGAATAATTGATTAGTTTATCTGCTGTCATGATATGACGTCATCAACACTGTCAACGCTCATCCTTCCTTTCGTCAAGTCGATGGCAGACGCGACAACTTCTTTCCCGCCATTTTTGGACAGGCGCGTTTCCTTTTGGACCTGGGGTGAGTAAAGACGTGTGACGTAACCTCCCTGGAATAATAAATGTACTAAACGTAAATACACGAGATGTAGAATGATAAATAATAATAATACAATATATATTTACATAGCGCCATTTCCAGCAGTTCAATGGCGCTGTATGCGGTATAAAATGGTTCATATTTTTAGAACTTTTCAAATGCATCACGAAAAAGTAAGGTTTTGATGTATAGTAAGTGAGAACAATGAACATATAAACGATAAAAAAAATAGAGCCAACAAGAAAGCAAGCAAAACAAACAAGAAGAAAACGTACAAACAAACGAACGAACAGATAAGCAGCTGGAAAAAACAAGCAAACACGCAACAAACAAACAAGAATCTAACTATCGAGGAAGCAAGCAAGCAAGCAAGCAAACAAACAAACAAACAAGCAAACAAGGGCCAACAAGCAAGGAAACTGACGACCAACCAAGCAAACAAGCCAATAAAAGAAAGAAACACGAAGTATTCGAAAAAGAACTTATCCGAGGAACAGTACAAGTATGCCAATAAGCTGCACGATATAATCAAGGTCAGTGTTGTGCCTTTACCTTGTTTAATGAGTCTTCAGCATGTTCTAACTCACTTAGTGTAGTACGGGGTTCGGACTGACGCTTTCGTGGGGAAAAAAGCCGGTCTTCCGCCATTTCTTCTTGTTGCTGAAATGAAAAGCAAAAAAGTGAAAAATACAAAAAATATAAATAATGTGTGAAGGCATTACATGATAATAATATAATAATATATTTATATAGCGCCATTTCCAGCAGTTCAATGGCGCTGTATGCAGTATAAATGGTTCTTATTTTCAGATCTTTTCATCCGTGCTGTAGGAAGTCCATTCCAAGCTTTTTCCGAATTTGTAAAGACTGTTGACAGCACATGACGGGCAGTGCTCGTATGTCATTGTAGGCTGGTAATGAGATTCATGAGATTCATTCAGCTGAGTGATAGGTAATTCTCTCTGATTACATGATATCAATCAATCAACTGTTCGCCCATCCCTCCTTGAGGGACACTCAGCTGTCACTCTACTAGAATGATGTTCAACCATTATTAGTTAAACTGTTTTCCTTTCGCCTGAAACAGGCTTTCAGTATTTGACTTGGGTCATGATCGATAGCACATGACGGGCAGTGTTTGCCTGTCACTAATTGTAGGCTAGTAATGAGTTGAGATTTGAACATTCAGCTGATTGAGAAAGACATTTTTTTCTAATATTACCTTCGCCAAGAATTCTTCTCTACTAATTCTATGCTGGTGCTCATTCTCCCTCGCGGTCGGTGGTGACGGAGAAGGCACTCGTTCTAGTTCCTGATCAGGTGATCTTTGACTCAAAATTCTCTTGATGCGTGTGTTTGGCGAGACGCTTTTTGACAGGGGAGGCGTAGTGGATACTTGTTCTTGTTTGGCTCCATTCTTATTGATTTCTTCTCTCTCGTCTGGTGAGATTGACTAAAATGAAAAAAAACGAAGAGCCAGTCAGTCCTATTTTTCCGAGCTAGAAAGCGTCGATGAAGGTCTCGCAACCCTTCAATCTCGTACCCAGGGTCCTCTAGCGTTTTGGTCAGCGCTGACGACAGAACAGGAAGATGCTGGAGGAGTCTGGGTGCGAGACTGAAAATCCTTGGAAACGAGCCACTAAATACAATCAAACCGATTCCTCTCTATTTTTCGCTCATACAAAAATGTGGAGACCCTTGAATGTTACGAATGTATAAAGTTAAATAAGATACACACTTTCCAGTCAATTTGGTGTTACCTAATTAATTTGTGAAGTCTAATTCGGGGTCAGCGGTCTTACCTCGTTCAAGTGTCTCGATAGTTCAGGTTCAGAGCTCCATTTTGGTCTCGTCAGGGGTGGGGTGGAGTCTTTGTCTAGTGGTGGTAGATCACTTTCTGAGGGAGTATGCTTGTATTTTCGTGATATAGGAGGTACTGCCTGCAAAACAAATTGAGGTTTCACAGGGTCTGCGTCAACTAAGAATAAAGGTGCGGTAATACGAGATACGAGCAAGAAAATCGTGCTGAACTTGTCGCGCAACATTGTTGTGTTATGAAATGTATATGTGATCGTACCATACTGAATGGACTCAGAAAAACTTCTGAGCACCAGATGGGAATCGAACCCACGACCCTCCGTATGCTAGTCGGACGGTCTACCACTGAGCTGCTGGAGACTCTAATGGCGAGCAGGTCGTTAATGTGGGTTTAATTGTGACAAACGTACTGTATAAACAGTCACAGAAATGTCTAAGGAAAATACATGATGATAATGTTGGTTTGCGTATGGTGATGGAATATGAAATGTATATGTGATCGTACCATACTGAATGGACTCAGAAAAAATTCTGATTGTTGCGTTGCAAGTTGCATGTTGCTCGTATTACCACCCCGCGATCAACATATTTCCTGTGTTGCAGAGAGAAGAAAGAGTTTCTATTACCTTATATCTTCCCTTGTACACGTGACCATCACTTCCTTTAACAAAGTCGATGATTGACACTTCGCGGGTCCATCTAGGGTACGTCACAGGCGGCTCCTCTCGACTTGAGCCTATGAGGTAATCAATAAAAATGTAAGAAGATACTATTTAGTGTCTAGATGTGGAACTGGAACCTATGTGGATCTGTTTTCCTTAGCTTTACAGTGCTGTGACATTGAAAGCACCGTGATCGAGCTTTTTAATTGGATAAAAAATTTATTTCGCGCTGTGATTGCTTCAAAGAATGTCGTCATGAGCCATGCGTGACATCAAAGTATCGTGACCGAGGATTCTGATTGTTGTCATATGTTGTCATGACCCGTGTCGTGACATTGAAAGTACCGGCGTGACAATGCATTCTGATTGGTTTAACAGTAGCCTTTTTATGATTGGTTCAACGGATGTCGTCATGAGCCGTGCCGTGACAATGAAAGTAATGGCGTGACCAGAGCATTCTGATTGGTGGACCTTGATCAACGGATGTCGCCATATTTCCGTGATCATACCGTGATGCTCAAAGCAGATTTTGTATGAGTGAAAAATAACAGCAAACGGCACAGTTACGGCGCGGCGCGGACAAGGCACGACACTGTTACGGTCATGGCAAGGCGCAGTCCGTGCCGTACGTTTTTCATAGTCATACGAAAACTGCCCAATATACGCTGAGGAAACATACCATTGAGCGCGTGGCTGAGTTGTGAGTTATGAAGCCTGACGGGTTTCCTGATTGGTTGGTTCATCACAGTATGGCTGCCTCCACACGGTCTACTTGTCACTAGTTCACCGCTGGTCAGCTTGTCTGGTCGATACGTGGGTCGTTGATAATGGCGAACCTTTGATGAAAAAATAATCCATGTTAAATAATGAAAAAAAAATAGGCCAATCGAGTTATCGTTAAAGGTGCGATTACACGAAGCAATTTTCTCTGCAACTGGTCTCACAATGACGGCGTAGCGACACGAGTTGCATGGAGCCTTGCTGCGTCGGTGTGAACCTACAGTGCAATTTGAGACATGTTGCAGCAATCGTTACGAAAGGTAGAATTCGTTTTTACTTTTGGCAACGATTGCGTCTCCGTTGCACCGTGTAAACCCTTTCGGTCCATATCAACAGTACGAACCAACACATTTTGTATACGCCTGGTCCATACTAGCAGTACGGACCGGCAATTCGTATATATACCTGGTCCATACTACCAGTACGGACCAGTATATGTTCTGCACACTTGGTCCACATATATAAGCAATAATACATCCCATACCTGGTCCATTTCATAAGAGATATAAGGTCCTTTTGATCGCTTCAAGTGTATACTCTCCGCCTTGGGTAACGAAGGTTGTACATCTCTGTTATATTTCACTTCCACAGGTCTGTTGCATGATATACAATGAAAGTCGATGGGTAGAGGTCTGCGTAGACCAGCAGCTCCCGTCAGGTCTACGTTAGCTTCACGTGCGATCATGGTGCGGGATTTCTGTACATCAGCGATGCGTTTTTCTGGAGATGTAACAAGATAGGAGTAAATAATTACGATAAGGTAAGTTTGAGGATTTCTCTCGTTTTTAATAAAAGTTACTATAAGAATAGACGCATCAAGAGTTCCGCGCTGCTGCTCAATGCGCATGCTCAGGGGATTAAAAAGTGGGATGACATTTCGTATAATATGCAATTTTTCGGTATATTTGATTCAGAATTCGCTTAACGGTACGCGATCTTGAATATTTAATGAAAATTGTGTTTGACAAGAAAGATACAACTAAAATATAGCATATTTTACAAATTTTATCCCACTTTTTAATCCCCTGAGCATGCGCTTAAAGCAGTAGCGCGGAACTCTTGATGCGTGTATACAATTTAGTAGAAAAACTACCTTATTTACCGCGGCGCTTATTCGAGTAAATATGGTAATTGCAAAAGAGACGTTTCGTTTTCATCTCGACAATATCGTCGTGAGGATTTCGTTGTCTTTTCTTCCACGATAATTCAAATGAACAGGATTTTGTATCAGCATTATATCAGATTCTAATCATAATTTCCTATAAAGCTAATGTCAGTAAGATATACCTTTTGATTATTAGGTATTCAACTTATTTATATCATATTCATCATTTATGCTTTCGTTTATACAATGACACAGTTCAAACTAGTCACTACTCGCTAGTTCTCTTCTGTGTTCAACGTACCATGTACCAGAAACAGGATAAACTTTTGCAACGTTGCGCGCGATATTTTAATCTTGCATGTGATTCAGTGCTTCCTCTTTACAAAGTTGCTTGTAATTCCTGCAATAAACTTCTTTCCAAAGTTATTAATCAATTGTCTCACCCTTTCAGTCTTACCTAGATAGTTCTGCAAAGCTTTCAAAGCCTCGTTATCCATTTTCTCTTTCATATCACAGGATAGCTGTTTCAACGCTTGCTTCAGGGCCAGTTCTTCATTCATGTACTCGTCCATTTTCTGCAGCGCTTCTTTGAGTCCTTCGTCCAGCATATTAAACGAGCTGTCAAAGGTTGATGTGTTGACCATATTTTCCAGTGCGGATTTGTCTGCTTTGTAGTCCATCTCCATGGCGACGTTCTCTTTGTCAGCTTTGGTTTCTTGGAGATCTTGGATGTATTTGTATAAGTTGTCGATGTGTTCCTGAAGAGAAATTACATCATGGTAATAAATTGGAATAATATTCCTTCTAATTTTATCGATATAGAGCTATTTCAAAAGAGGTTTATGAAGGTTTTGTTGCTTGTTGCTTGTTGCTTGTTGCTTGTTGCTTGTTGCTTGTTGCTTGTTGCTTGTTGCTTGTTGCTTGTTGCTTGTTGCTTGTTGCTTGTTGCTTGTTGCTTGTTGCTTGTTGCTTGTTGCTTGTTGCTTGTTGCATACCAAGCCCGAAATGCAGTATGGTTGATGTGGATTCAAGCAGCGAAAGGTCACAACAATATGGAATTTTACCAAACCGGCTTTGTCCGGCTTAAGGTCTTATTCCAGCATAATATTTTCTGTGCTGACATTATTTACATATGAATATAATACATTTCAAGCTTGGTAAGCAAATGCAACAAAACCTTTACCAACCTGTTTTGAAATAGCTGTATATGGGCTGATCTATAAGTCAGGGTACGGCTGAGGTTGTTTCAGGGTTTGATCTGTGAGTTAGCCATGCCCTGACTTAGATCAGCCCAGAGGTTGTTTCAGGGTTCTATCTGTGAGTTAGCCATGCCCTGACTTAGATCAGCCCAGAGGTTGTTTCAGGGTTCGATCTGTGAGTTAGCCATGCCCTGACTTAGATCAGCCCAGAGGTTGTTTCAGGGTTTGATCTGTGAGTTAGCCATGCCCTGACTTAGATCAGCCCAGAGGTTGTTTCAGGGTTTGATCTGTGAATTAGCCATGCCCTGACTTTGATCAGCCCAGAGGTTGTTTCAGGGTTCGATCGGTGAGTTAGCCGCGCCCTGACTTAGACAGCCCAGAGGTTGTTTCAGTGTTCAATCTGTGAGTTAGCCATGCCCTGACTTAGATCAGCCCAGAGGTTGTTGCAGGGTTCGATAAAATCGAGGGTCAGTTTAGAACAGAGTGTGTCACCGAATCAATACCTTTTTGAGGTTCAAATCTTCTATCAGTTCTGCTAGTTTCTGGTCCGTGTTCCCAGCGCTTGACTCCTGTTTATCCTGTTTATCTTGTAGTTCAGCCAGTTTCTTCCTTATGGCATCCATCGCTTCATTATCAACAGCTGGTACATTTGGAGGTCTTTCGATATACGACTGCTTTGCCTGACGGGCCATTGCAGCCAGTTCTCGTCTTATTGCATCGATCTTCTCTTTGTTGTCATAGGCAACGTCTTTGACTTCTTTCCCGCCACTTCCCAAGGCGCCATTTTGCATAAGACTGTCAAAACCTGCAGTTGAAAATATTTAAGATATAAATTCTAGATACTCACTTTCTTTTTAAATTCACGTGGTCATGTTTATGGGATGATACGGTATGGTCTTGTATTTGGCTGTGTTTAGGGGAGCACGGGTGGCATAGCGGAGAGAGCGCTGGCCTCTCACCAATGCGGTTTCGTTGTAGAGTTGTGTGCTGGGTTTCTCCTGTGCTTCAAGGGTTTTTCTTCGGGTTCTCCGGTTATCCTCCCTCCGCAAAAATCAACTTCTATAAATTCCAATTCGATCATGGAACGAGGGCCACAAGTGCTACCCTGGTAAACCAAGGACTATTTAGGGCTCTGCGATCGATATGGGATTTTTTAAAAGTGGGTATACGGTGCAGTGAGATAAGACAGTACATGGTAAGGTATTATCCGTTCCTGCTCTCCTCTGCTCTGCGAGATGTGTTGCCGGTGGAGCTTTCTGATCTCATATTCTCAAAAAATTTCATTCCTCAAAATTACCTTTTTGTAGAGCATCTAACTTGTCCTGTAAGTCTGGAGGGATGTCGAAGTCACGTTTGTCCATTTTATTGGAGAGAATCTTATTCATCTCGTTAACTTGTTTCTCTACCTTGTCGTGCTCGTCTGAGAGTTCTCCGATACGACGAAGACACTCGACCACCTCGGGGGAGGGGTGGGTAACATCTTGATCTTCAGGAAGATCATTCGAAGATACCTAGAAAAATAGTTACGAGAGGATCAGACTATTGATTAGGATGATATGGTGTCGGTGAAAATACAGATGAAAAGCAACATCATATCAAAATGATGGTGATTATGTTGATGCTGATGCTGCTGCTGCTGCTGCTGATGACGGTGATGGTGATGATGTAAGTGATGATGAGTGATGGTGATCTTGGTGATGCTTATAATGATGATGATGACGATGTTAGTGATGATGATAATGCTGATGATTGGTGATGATGATGATGATGATGATGATGATGATGATGACGATGTTAGTAATTATGATAATGCTGATGATTGGTGGTGATGATGATGGTGATGATGATGATGATGATGATGATGATGATGATGATGATGATGTTAGTAATTATGATAATGCTGATGATTGGTGATGATGATGATGATGATGATGATGATGATGACGATGTTAGTAATTATGATAATGCTGATGATTGGTGATGATGATGATGATGATGATGATGATGATGATGACGATGTTAGTAATTATGATAATGCTGATGATTGGTGGTGATGATGATGATGGTGATGATGATGATGATGATGATGATAGTGAGGGCGATGATGATGCTGATGATCATGATGATCATGATGGTGAGGGTGAGAGTGATGATAGTGATGATAGTGATGATGGTGAGAGGTATGATGAGGGTAATGATGATGCTGATGCTAATGCCTATATTGGTGATGATGAAGTTGGTGATGATGCATGACAATGATGATGATGGTGATGATGATGATGGTGGTAATGATGATGATGATGATGGTGATGGAAGTGATGATGATAATGGTGGTGGTGATGATGATGACACATGATAATGCATGATGATGAGGATGAGGATGAGGATGAGGATGAGGATGAGGATGATGATGATGATGATGATGATGATATGAACAGAGTATTAAATACATCAAACAACCTACCTGAGTAAATTCACTCAACATTGCAGTCTTAGGCACATCAGGCAAAGGAACAGAACCTTGAGTAGGAGAAGCAGGTGAAGTATTCGGCCTTCCCTGATTAGATTTACTGGACATCTTCCTCTCCTTCTCCACATCTATAATATCCACCTTCCCATCACTTTTCACATTCTTATTCTTATCCTTCTGTATCTGTAATGCTTCCTCTAACGCCGGCCACTTCACATACTCCCTTAAGTCCTCCTTTTTCACCAAGTTCTTTAACACATTTTCTAACCCTTTAGGTGTCTGTTCATTGAGCTGGTTTTTCAAATTCTGAAGTTCTTTAGATAAATCTTGAATGTTTCCTGACATTTCACCCAAAGTCTTTCCACCACCAAGGAACTCATTGAGTAACGACATGACTCGGTCGATTCCCTCTTCGGCAGCTTGAAGTCGGCTGTTTATCTTCATAAATTGCCAAACACCGGATAGTGTATTATCTTTGTTTGTTTTGTCAGTGCTTGGAGAGTCATTCTGTTGGGCTTCCTGTATGATAGCTTTGTTTGAGGGCAGTTCATCTAGTAGTTTTAGTTTGTCTTCAAGATTGCTGATTTTGTTTTCTAGGTGTCTCTGCTTTGACCTTAACCTGTTGAGGAAAGAAAAACAAAACTGCATCAGGTTCAGTGGTATAGGAAGAAAGGGGAAGGAAGTGAATACCTCCTGCCCAAATGATGATGATGATAGTGATGATGGTGATGATGATGACAACGACGATGATGGTGATGATGGTGATGATGGTGATGATGGTGATGGTGATGATGATGACGATGATGATGCTGATACTGATGATTGGTGATGATGATGATGTTGGTGATGATGGTGATAATAATGATACTTGATGATAATGATGATGATACATGATGGTACATGGTGATAATGATGATGATGATGACAATTTTTTATAGTGAACAAATACAGTATGAATACTTACTGGTTTTCAATATTTGGCTCATTCACACTCACTCGTACACACACACTCACGCAAACTACCACTACAGCATTCAATATCCTATGGATACAAATTTCAACTCACACATTGATTTGTTATTTTTTTAGCTCATAAAAATATAAAACATTGAAAGAAATAAGGATTTAATCCAAGTTGAAACAACAGGAAAGCCTTTTGCAAGTAATACTTTTTTTGTAAAAGTTTTTTGCAATATGTCACTACATGCAAGTTAAAAAGCTAAAAGTCTCTAAGAAAAGCCTAGAAAAATCAAATCGTAATTAATAATCCCACATGTTACGTTTGGTTGCTAGGATCAACTATAATAGTTTCCCCAAACAAACTAATCCTGATAAACTTATTAAATTTTTTTCAAAAAATTGTTTCAATATTTTGACCCAAAATGTTGCAATTTGAATTTCCTTTTATTTTGATTAAAATTCACAATTTCGGAAAACAAATTTGAAATTAAAATCTCAAAGCAAACAAAGTATGCAGACTATATTTAAACAGCGTGTTGAAACACTTACTTATTACTTTTTTAATAAATAATTTAATAAATTTTAGGTTTTAGGGAGAATTTTACTATTCGTGTTATTGAACAAAAAAAGATTTTGTCGACAATTTTTTTAAAAATATAACTTGAATGCTCTAAGCAAAATATTATTCTAAAAACATCATATTACAATGATTTATGCTACTCAAGTTTGTCTTGACTAATTAATCGTTTATGAATTGCAAATTTTAGCACCAAAAAACCTAAAATATATCCACAAAAAATAGATAGTTTTATTCTTAGATAATTAAGCTCAATTTCTGCCTAGTATTTTAGATATATATTATTTAAGAAGTTAGAGATTTATATTGTTGAATTTTTAATATTGGAGAAAACTACACGCGCGGTAACCAAAGTAACAGGAAACCATTCGAATGTCAACAAAATCGATCACAACACTTCTGACCTTCAATTCGCGCTAAAATACCAAAAATTTTTACTTCCTTTAAATAAATCTTTATTAAACCTTAAAATCCGAGTATAATTCTTATAAAAACGGGATGGATATTTGTCGTCTTTATCAAGAAAGCAGTCATTAGTATTTTGTAAGCCAGGAATTGTTCTGAATTTCACGCTAGATTAAGGGATTATTTTGGAATTCTATACTCTCTTGGTCAAGACTAAAAAACCTTGGAAAGCATTTAAATAATCTGTATTGGACTTAGATTTAGTTTTAGGAAACTTTGATTAATTCTGTTCAAATTCTCAAAAATATAAAGAATTATTGATGTAATTTTTGAGGTGTGAGCTTCCACACACTACATGTGAGAACGATACAGATATTTTGACCTAAACTGAATCATGTCAAAATAACAGCCTTTTTAGAATAATATTTCCTATATCTGAAGTAGTCTTTCCTATTAAGAATTTTTTATATCATCAGGTTAAAATGACGGAAATATTTTGGATAAATTAAATAAACAAGTTTAATACTTACGATTCTACTTCTTGATCTTTTGAAATGACTTCGTCGGTTTTGCTCGCGTGTTCGCTTTCATGTGAATTCGAACTTATCTGATCACCTTCAAAAACCTTCTTTTTTTCTTCTTCTGTTTTCTCTTCTTCGTCTTCAGAATCACTAGTTTCGCCTCGAGGGTTTTCTTCAGCAGATTCTATCGGAACTCGCTCAGACGTCTTTATAATCTCTTTCTTGTCACTTGGCCTTTCCAAACGTGCTTCATGATGAACTTCTTTCAAACTCTTCCCATCATATTTTAGCCCAATGTGAGACAAAATTCCATGCAATAGTTCATGAAGACCTTTAAAATTGACAATTCCAAATTCCGGAGATTTTAGAGAAACATCGACAAGGTTATGAAGTCTTTCGACATCGGCTACCCCCATCTTCGCACGCTCTAACTTGTCACTTATGCCAGTTTATAAAATTACGCCAAACAGTTACTCAAGATTAATTTTAAGGTAGCTGTTGCCGGTTGCAAACCAAGATGAAGCGGGAAACACGGTTTCTTTGCGCGTTTTTTCACAGTCAGGATAGTTTGTGTCTTACCATAGTTACGTATTAAATTGTTTTATAAAATGTGTTAACTGGAGAACAATAGTATGATCCGTTCAGGTCAAACAAGAGGTCAATGAGATTTATTTTCTGGATATATTAAATGCCTTTCACCTGTCAACCGTACGTAATACTAGGATTCCTTTGTTGCTATGCGCTACTTTATTAGCAGGAGTTTGCAGGATGCTCCCTCGAAATTAATTTTAGGAGAAGAAGTCCGAGAGAGTTGTCATTCGGCGTGAGCTTTGATAAAAAGAGGAAAAAGTCTAGATTTTTTTCCCGAGCGCGCGCTAAAGAGAATATGTTTTGCATTCAAGAGTTGAAGCCTGCGTTCACTGCTCTGAAAGAGAAAAAGCCGAAAGAGAAAGGAAAAAAGAAAAAAATCAATTATCCTGCTTACGCCAACGCGCCTCAAGCCCCAAGAGTATAGCAGAGTTAAGGCTTTTTAAACATGAGTTTATCACTTTTACACAATATTTAATACATCGACGCAGTCCATACTAGTCACTAGTTTATAATCACAGTTTTAGCGCGCAACGCAGCGGTCTTTTGCGCGCAATTCACAGAACGACTGTCTCACAGCTGTGGTCACTGATGGCAATGGCATAATGTTCCAAAAAAATGCAAATTTTATCCGTGTCTCGCTTCAAGCTAGTAAAGTCTATTTTCGTCAAGATGCGGAGAAAATGCACCTGAGAATGAGTGGAGACTGCTATTGTTGTTGCAAGAAGTGGCAACGTGTGACATCGAAAACTGTTGCGCCCAACGTTGAAAAAACCCTGACTTACACTGTGTATGTCTCCCGCGTGTCCAAGACAGTTTCTTTTAACTTCTGTTTCATTTGCACGCCCCAAGCTCACAACTCCGTGCAACAACAATTTTTTGTTGCGCGACTTTTGTTGCAGAACTGAAGCGCTTTCCACTCTCTGCAACAATGAAAATTTGTTGCGTACGGGATAGTAGCAACATTTGCTCTTAAACTTCCCAACGCAACAATCTTCACAACTTTATTGGGCAATATAACTGTTAATGCTGACTACATGAAAATAGTTGAAAGGAAAAGTAGATAAATAAAACTACCCAAATGATGAAAAGCGTGAACGGGACTCTAAGTCCCATGCTAGGCACAATGTTGCGCGATTGGTTGTACAATTTTGTTGCTCGTGTTTTCGTGCCTTAAGTTTGAGTTGGTCGTTTAACATGACCTGCTTGCGACATCTTACAACACTGAATTTAGTCCTCACAATGGGCTCCTGCCCTCACACCGACCTACATGGCGTTACTCCTTAGCTAGCGTGACCCAATGGACTCCTGGCGTGACCAAGTTAACATGTGACGCTACGTAATGCGTTAGTCATACCAGAGTGCCTTCGGATCTTAACGCAACCTTTGGTTTCTTGTACTCAGAAAAAAAATCCAAAATTTCAATTACATCAGAATTTAGCGTGACTCCTTCAACCGGAAGTGGTTTTTAGACAGGCCGGATGACATCGATATGACTTTGAACTTCAGCAGTTTTCATAATCGCTTGCATGCTAGGACACTCGTTGACCTTTCGTTGTGCTATCGTAAGTCATGACATCCGAAATATTTCCGAAAATGGTCCGAAGAGAAGTCGAAAGTTTCTCGTAAATACGGAACTCTTTCCAGTGGTCCTCCGAGTTCCCAGAAATCGAAACAAAATTTGTTGGATAGGTAGAACGAAAAGCATCTCAAATAATGGTACAGAATTACCCTATTAATGGCATAAAAGTAGCCTTGATCGGAGACTGTGGAGTTGGGAAATCTTCAATACTATCTATTCTTCAGGGAGAGGTTTTTAGCGCTTTTTATGTGCAAACGAAAGGTAAGAACAGAATATTAAAGTAGTTCTTCTTGTATTTGATATTCTCTCACATTTTCACTTTTTTTCTGACAATTTTTATTTCCGTTTAAAAAAAATTCTGTTCAGTTGAATAATGCATTAACAATGATAACAACGATTGAAAATAATGTCGCTCATCTTTTACCGAAGACTCAAAATACTTTGGTTAAATATCAGCTGTGTTTAAAGCTTTAAGCTTAACCTAAAGCTTAACAAAATTCCTTAGCTTACGTAACCATTATTAAATTTTTACTTGATTTCAATTTAAGGTTCATCATGGGTCTTTAATCATGTTTTTTAACTATTGTCTTTTAATGATAATTTTAAAAATACACTTCTTTTTCGAGCTCCAGCTTGAGTAAGGGAGATTATTTGAGAATACATTTTAAGCTGGATCAATAACACCTTTAATTTAATATTTATCATAGTAATTCGAATAAAAGTGTAATAAATATATTCTATCTTATCTGTATAGCTTTGTGTTTAATAGCAGTAGCGTATACCAAGCATTTTCATCAAGGATTTTGAATTCACAAGATTATTATAATGTCTGTTAATTGTCATTGGCACAATTTCAATATAT